>JACDJE010000288.1:11811-217354 GCA_016647715.1 Pavo muticus | reverse complement strand
TTTTTTTTTTTTTTTTTTTTCATCCGTGAAATTATTGGAAGGTAATGGATCCAGGATACCTTTAATGACTGTGCAACTACTTAATTGATAATTCTGCAACTACTTAAACAAGATTTCCATGGCTAGATTGTGAGGAATGTCATGTGGGATGAAGTCAAAGGCTGTACTGAGGTCAAGCCATATCCCATTTGTGGTGTTCCTCTAATAACGGTTTATCTTGTCAGGGAAAAAAAAAAAGGTTTTGTTTGATTCTCTTTATTCATTACAAACTTGTGTTAACTGCTTTGTGTGCTTTTGACTTACAGAAAAAAAGTTATCTCGGAATGTTTGCTGGCTTGTCTGTAACCTCTGTCCTGTCCTTCTCTTTCTGAATAAGAACTGATTTTCCTTTTTCCTTTCTGCTGGGATTTTCCCCGTTACTCAAGAGAACTTGATTATCAGCCATGTGAGATCTGCTTTGGTTGGGTCTGGCTGATGCAAATTTATATAGACAGTATTTTACATGTTAATCACCATGAAAAGGAAAGGAGAACTCAGGAAATCTTTCCAGAATGAACTGGGCTTTCAAAACTGTATGCAAACAGAATTTTGCCTAAAATAATAAATAGACAAGACAGCGTGTGAACAGAAAACAATGCAATACAATTAAGACAATAAAATCATAGAATGGCTTGAGTTGGAAGGGACCCCAGGGATCATCAAGTTCCAACCCCCCTGCCATAGGCAGGGCCACCAACCTCCAGATCTGGTGCTAGACCAGGCTGCCCAGGGCCCCATTCAACCTGGCCTTGAACACCTCCAGGGACGGGGCATCCACAGCCTGTTCCAACTGTTCCAACACCTCACCACTCTCTCAGTGAAGAACTTCCCCCTGACATCTGATCTAAACCTTCCCTCCTTGAGCTTAAAACCATTCCCCCTTGTTCTATGACTATCTACCCGAGTAAAAAGTTGATTCTCCTCCTTTTTATAATGCCCTTTTAAATACTGGAAGGCTGCATGAAGAAATAACATGGAAGTGACATCAAACCTGTAGTTAAAAATAGTAAGAGAGAAAATAAATCTTAAAAATATTTATAGAAAAGCACTAGGATCACTAACAGGTGGTCAGCTAGGGAAGAAGCACTTACCGGTTCACAGTTGAAGGGCAGTACTCATCTCCAGATGTATTATACTTGTACGTACATTATACGTGTCTACAGGTGAGTGTGGGACTTGTTCTCCATCCTCTATATAGGGAGGACTATTGTGTACCTTTTGAAATTCTAGGGTACTTGTATGACGTGGCATGTAATACACATGATCTTTTGGAGTCTGTACCCTTCTCAGCCAGCAGCTGGAGGTGATAGGAAAACCTAGGGCATTTCCTGTGGCAGTAGGCATTTGAGCCCAGGCAGGAATCCTGTGAATTGAATAGGGGCTCTATTGACTGAAGCAGGAGATCAGATACAGAAGGAGAGCTTGGGCTGTCTGCATGATGAGAAACTCAGCACAAATGCATACTCAGTGTGAAAGCAACACTGTCTCAGACCAAAACCCTTCCTTTTCATCTCACTGCCAATATAACATTTTCTTAGCCTGTGTAAGATGAGCCTATCTGTTAGTCAGATGGAATTTTCTCCATTTTCATGTAAAGTCCCCTGTTTCTGTATTGACTGCTGGTGCAGAAACTAGCTTCCTCACCTTGCCTAAGGAAAGTTTTAACTGATTCCTTACTAATGTATACTTATTTCTGAGGAGCTTTCATATTTTCTATCAGCACAACTGAGGTTTTAATTCATGTTTGGTATAGATGATCTCCAAATCTTTAACTCATGCATTATTACAGATGTTCTCTTAAACTGTTTAATATATTATGGCTTACTAAATGAGTGAGAATTAAATGCTAGACCTATTCTTCTCCTGGTCCTACTCCCTGCTCTCTGCTTACAGTTAACTCCTGGAGGGGCGGTCGAATACGAGTAAAGAAGCTGTTGAATTCAGCCATATTAGTTTCATCTTTTGTCTTTTATTTTTTTTTTTCTCATTGCTGATTGTCTATATTTTCTTTCTTATGTTTCTTTTCCTTCAGCTATTTTGTTTTGTATGTATCTTTCAAGTTGAAATTCAGTTTGTATTTAGAATTTCTCATATATGTCTGTAATTGTGTTCTATTCTCTAATACCCATCCAATATCCCCACTTCAGCTGTGAGCTCTTTTAACTTCTAGGGCCAGTTCCTTTTTGATTTTTAATTCAGTAGAGAATATCTTGCTGGAACTGAATTAGTCCTTAAGATTACTTCCTTCCTTTCCTTTGCGTCAGAAAGGATCATTTGCTGCTGTGCTCTTGAACGTTGTTTCATAATAACTTTCATAGAAATTCATATAGCCTGGCACACTTTTTACAGTGTAGCAAGAAGTAGGACAATAGCCCTCTCAGAAAGTTTGTTTTGGAAACTTACTCCTGTTGCTTGAAAGTTCCATTTACAGCATAAAGATGTTTTGGTCACACCCTGACTGACATAGCTGTTCGGTAAAGCCCTAGTGTGGACAGAGCTATGCTGGTGAAAGCATCCCTTTTCCAGAGCAGGGTTTTTCTTGTGCTGTGGAACTGCTATAAACTGTCTGGAAAACAAAATATCTCTTTTGTCTGCACCAGCTGAATTTAGTGTAATGGTTTTATCAGTAAACTCTTGCTCAAGTATGCCTAGAGTTCTGCTATCCTTCCTTACTTTTCAGACATGTTTTGGATAAAAATAGGCAATGTTGTATATTTTCTTAGTAGGTCACCTGCATTGCTTCATGATACTATATCATAAAATATATCAGAAATCAGAATATCTGTCTTGCTGATCAGAACACTGACAAATTACAAATACCGTGTTTAAACTAAATTTTATAAAATGTTAGCAGAACAAAAAGAGCAACATATCTTGAAACAATCAGTTTTGGTAATGAACTTTTCCAGATGCAAATAATTTTCATACCTGAATCCAGATTTTTGAAAACATGATCACTCTTAATGTTGTGGTTTCCAGTGAGATCATAAAACCTTTTTCAAATGGTCACTGCTTAATAAATAAAAGAAAAAAAAAAAAAAACTTGAATGGTAACACTGGAAAAGAAAAACTAGCTGTGAGGTGTTACTATTTGTTTGACCACCCCAAAGAGAGACAGAGTAAATACTGTTCATGGCTTGTTGCTTTGTTCAGCCTGTATTGATTACTCAAGTTCTGAAGGAATGTGAAAGAAGTTGGCATAGGCCCGTTGCAGGTCACTGAGTTTTTCGTAAGCCTCTAGCCTGTGAGGAGGAGCATGATGCATCCCGTGGGATAAGGGTCTTGAAGTCGTGGTGCCTAGATGAAATGCTGCAGCTGGTGCAAGTGAGGTGAGCTTGAACTGTCTATTTACTAGAAGCTTCTTGCCCAAATGGTCACAGGCAAAATAATACTGGCAACCAAGCAATGCATATTACCTTTCTGTCAAGGATGGCTGTATTACTACCTGAGAAAGCTATTGCTTCACTTTATTTCCAGACTTGTGAAGACCCTGCTAATTTTTTCGAGATCGTACTTGCAACTACTAATTAACGTACTACTACTCCTTGTACAGGACTAGTAATGTCAGTTACAAAAGCAAAAGTTAAATTTCTGGAACACAGTTCAGTTGTGGGTTCCACAGCTTCGGAAATACGAAGCATGGCATAGCTGTGTTCTATTGATAAAGTTAATCCCTTAGCAGCAACATTTTTCCTTGCTTGAATATGTTGTATGTGTTGTGGTAATTTATGAAGCCAGAATTCTTAAATGTTCTTATGTTCGTGTGTTTTGTTTTTTGTTTTCTTTTACCAAAGCACGGATTTGTTTCCCATGTATTTTCAAGTGCCACTTTATCCCAGCATATGCAGCATTTGATATTTTCCTGGAGCTCAGCTTCAATGCTCTGGTAAATTTTTAATATGAAAACTATTTTTCTGCCAATTTTTGCAAAGCTTAGATGCATTCCAAGTTAAAAACAAACGGGAAAAAAAAACAACAACCAACAATGCAACCAAAAAAAATCCACAAAAAACCCAACACCCAACAACTGAAAAGCTAAACACTTCATTTGGCATCTTGGCACATTTTACTTTGTATGTTGATGGGCTTTCACATTCTTAACTCTACTTCTGTACCTTTACCTCTCCCATTAGGGAAGAGACAGCAAACTGAAATTTTTTTTTTCCTTTAAAGCTTAAAAGATACGTTTTTACAATGATGTATCAGTGTAGAAAAGTGATGCCAAAGTGTGATCTCTGGAAGAGTAATGGAGCAGGAATCACAAGCAGTAATATATATTGAAAAAAAAAAAAAAAAAAAAAAAAAAAAACCATGCAATTCAATGGGAAGTGATACCATGTTGAAGTCAGATTAAAAAGTAAGCCTTTTGGTCTGGCTCGGTTGCAGATGGTCAGAGTATGTCAGTGAGTGAAGCAAGTGTGGCAGGAAGACTATGGCCAAGGAGTAAGATAGGATTTTGAGTGCCCTAATGTGGCTTTTGACTCAAGACCTTTAATCTTTGCTATATATATCTGTTTCATTTGGAATAGCTGTAGTTGCCAGAGCCAAACTGCTAGTATCAGTTCTCTGTATTATCTTTATTAAAATTCAAGTTGCTTGCAAACATGCTTCATAAAACTTGCTGGATCTGCCTCCTGCTGCTCCTTTTGCAGTGGGTATGCACTATACAGTTTTATCTTGTCTGAATAGGTATAGAAGTTTTGGAATGACAGAAAGGAAGATGCAAATTCATCTTGATCTGGCTGTGCCCACTGCCCTGGGCAGCCTGTTCCATGCCCACCACCCTCTGGTGAAAAACCCTCCCCTGACACAGCTCCATGCCGTTCCCTTGGGCCCTGCTGCTGTCACACAGGGCAGAGCTCAGCGCTGCCCCTCTGCTCCCTGTGAGGAGCTGCACCCGCCATGGGGTCTCCCCTCAGCTCCTCTGCTCTGGGCTGAGGAAACCCAGCTGTTCCTCACACACTTTGCCCTCCAGACTCTTCACCATCTTTGTAGCCCTCCTTTGGACACTTTCTAGTAGGTTTATGTCCTTTTTATGTTGTAGCACCCAACACATGCCCAGTTCTGGAGGTGAGGTCACACAGTGCAGAGCAGGGTGGGACAACCCCTCTCCTCACCTGGTGGCAGTGCTGGGCTGGTGCACCCCAGGGTACAGTTGGCCCTTTGAGCTGACAGGGCACACTGCTGACTTAGATTCAGCTTGCCACCAATCTGAACCCCCAGATCCCTTTCTACGGGGCTGCTCTCCAATCTCTCATCCCCCTGTCCGTGCGCAGATTCATGGCTGCCCCATCCTTGCTCTTCTTAAAGTTCATGTGATTGTCAGTGATTGTGAGCAAACAGACCAGCACTTGCCTGCAGAAGACACGAGTAAAATAACTCGTTTCGTAATGTATTTGTTCATTATTATGTGATTTTTAAGAAGTTAGTATTATTTTTCCGCTAAGTTGTACAAAAGCAGCCAAGGCGAAGTTGCCTAGAGCTGGCGGTACCCGCAGGCCGGGTGTTAGCCGCAGTTCTGCGTGTCTCCACGAGGTGGGGCTGGCGCTGAAGGCTCTGCGGCCATCGGCTGCAGCGGGAGGCCTCGGCCCGGCGGGGGCCTGAAAGGCAATGGCTGGGCTGAATGGTAAGGAGCACACCGAAGCGAGCATAGTCAGTTCCTAGTTTTCACTGGTCGGTGTCTCAGTGCTATCATTGCTGCTTGGAGCAGTGAGATATAAGTTTTGCTTTCCCTACGTTGCTTTCTTAAACTCTGAAATTAATTTAAAATGTCAAAAGAATTCTTTCCTGGCAAAAAACAAACAATCTCCCCCCAGTCCCCCCAAATGAATCTCTGAAATGCAATTGAATTTCAACTCTAAACATTTAATAATTGATTTATACCACTTTATTGTCTATCCCAGTTTAAAAGTATAAAATAGAAAAAGGTGGGGGAAAAAAAGGCCATGAATATACGTGAAACACATTTTCACGCTTTTAAAGTGGTTAGGTCAGCTTATTTTTCATTCGTTATGAATGCTCCTTGGATTTCCCTCCCCGGAGATTTGAGCTGTAAGTAGAAGTTTTTCTTTGAACTGGTTTAAACTAAGGCCCTCTTTCTTGTCACGCACAGACAGGGAAATACTGCAAGGTGCTGGATTAGCTGTTCGCTTTTCATTGTTTTCTTTTGTAGCAGCAATCCGTTTAGCTATGGTATGCTGAGTTTATCTGATTAGCACTTAATGAGTAAAGGGAATAGGGGAAATGTTGCCCGAGTTACTTAAGCCTAATAAATGTTTCGGTACCTTCCCCCTCTTTCTAAATACCTGAACTTTCCTGACCCCGCCTTGCTTGTTCCCACCCTCCCCACTCTTTCCCATACGAAACGCTCCGTGTGCAGCTCCCACTGTCAGAGGCGGCGGTGCCATGAGCAGAGCTCTGCTCAGTGCTCCCCGGTGGCAGCGCATATCCTCTCATAGGGGTTTGACAGCTGCCTTGAGCTCTCACAAATAACTCCTGTGCTGTGCTAACTGCTGTGCTGTACCTGGAAACATCAGCTGACCAAAAGAGCAATAACTTGCAGCATGAATATTGCTAAATTAAAACCACTAGGTATGGCTCTAAGCAATAAAATGATTTATTTAGTTATGCTGGCAGTGACATTTTAATGAGGATGCATTGAAGCTTGAATAATTACATTATATAAAGAAATTAAAGAAAGCTGAGGTTTAGTAATCCTTTAAACACTGTGTGCCATACAGATTGCAGTCGCGTTACCACCACTGACTTCACAAGCTGCTTGCACAACTCCCATCTTTTGCTCTGTTCTTCAACTTGATTTCCCACTTCTAGGATTATTCTTTGCTGTAATTCAATATTACCTTGTAAAATCTTTAATATGAAATTAATATGAAATCTTTCTAAAAAATTGATAAGTCATCAGTATTAGTTTGTTGATGCTCAAGTGTAGCTTAGGTGGTTCCACAGGTTTTAGGAAGAAAAGTGAAGTTGTCTTAATACCAATGAGAATAGGTCCAAGGAAGGTTGGACTGATGTACGCAGGAAAGCTGCCTTATGAACAACAGTTTCTATTGCTGTTGAAGTAATGAGGACAAAGTAATGGAAGTTGAGTGAAGTGTCAGATAAGCATCACTGAGAAAACCAGTCTCTAAAGAGAGAGCTTTGAAACCTTTTCAGTTTTACCCACTTAATGAGAAAAATTTCTAACAGCAGTAACCTTACTTTTCTTCTATCTGTGGTCACGGTACCTGATTTCTGAGACTTAAAGAAAGAAATCTTAGTAATAGGCAGCTGTAATAGCAGCCATGATTTTGTAAGAGCAAAATGTGCGCGTATGCTTTTTAAATAATTGTAAAGATGATAGAAGAATGCTGGAGGTGCAGGAATGCAGAGATGCTTGCAAAAGGCAGAAGTCAACTGCTGGTTCTGAGGCTTGCTGCTCCCTGTGAGCATGCCTCGGGGATTTGCCTTCACAGGAGCGCCACAGTGCAGAGTGTGGCAGGTTGGGCTGAGCTGCTGGTAGGGTTGGGGCCGGTCGGGAAGCACCGAGCTGTGAGCTGAGCGGTAGAAACGTTGGAGGAAAAAACTCCCTGCTTTTTCACTTCATCGACAGCGTCACTTAAACTTCTTGCTTTCATTATTGCTTTGTTTTGCACCTTTTTGTTGTCTGCTCCTGAATCTGTACAGCTGATGCCAAACTTTTCTCCAGCTGTCAAAATGGAAGAAAACCAGTATTTAATCTGTGAATTAGGTATTGAAATATTTTGCAATTTGATCAAAGGTTTATTTAAATCACCAAAAGTATGTGTGTGTGTTTTTCTTTTCCCCTCTCAGGTTTGCAATTATGTGTGGCTATATGTCTCAGTTTGACAGTGTACAAAACAAAATCAGGAATGGTTATCTCTTTAAGGTATGTTTTTGTAGGCTTTTTTTTTTTAAGCTATTCCTTCAAATTATTTCCCTGCATAGTGTCCAAGACAGATTTTTTGAATGCAGTAATTCAGCCTCACAGTTTTCTTTGGTGCTGATGTTAAATTGAAGCTATTTTTGTGTATGCAAATTATGTGCTTTCAAAAAATAAAAATTGAGATAAGGGTTCTGGGAGCAGCTTCAAGATTCCTGTTTCATTTTATAGTCAAAGGGGAGAGGACAAAGGAGTAACAATTCTGTTTAGATAATAAAAAAAATAAGGTGAACTGATGAATTAACACCGTCCTGCAGTCCTGCTTCACACTACCTTTAATGAGTGATGTTTGTTTTAACACTGTCCTCTCAAAGGTAACTCTGTATTCCAGAGTCAGCAGTTTTGTTACATGTGCTCCCTCCCCCCTCATCCTCAGCACTGCTGCGGCTCTGTGCGCCCACTGACCTCCAAGCCAGTGCCCCCATTGTGGGTACCAGTGGGAGGCAGCAGATGTGTCCCCCTTCCCAGGGAATAGCTGGGACAGGTCTCTGTCACATCCCGCACATGGCAGAGAGTGTTGCAGGGCTTTCTTATGAATGAGCGCTGAATCCATCTGAGTTGTGCCACGTGAGCCAAGCCCCGGGTGCTGCAACAGGCTGGGTAAGAAGGGGAAGGTGACAAATAACAGAGGAGTGCAGCAGTTGTTTAAGGATGGAGTTTTAAAAGAGCACACAGCATTAGTAGCCCTCTCAGTGAGGTCTTCCTCTTCAGGAGTAGTTTCTGAAATCCATGTGAATCATTTGGAAAAGTTAGGGCTTTGAGGAAAATAATTGCATAAACACATAGCTCCTCCCTGATTACTTTGTGGGCAAAATGATAGAATAATAGACTGACATATCTTTATAATTCAGAAATCCTAGTCACTGGTTTAGTTAGAAGAACAGAGGTGTCTGGGAGAAAAAAAAAAAAAAAAGCCTGTATGTATTTATTTTGAGAGGCAAATGGCACTTGGGGTGAAATACTGTATTTTATTTTATTTATAATTCAAGTTAAGCAATGAGAGCTTTCTTCAGTGATTTCAGAGAGAAATGAATACGTTTGTAACCTATAATGACAGTGGTTTTGGAGGAATCACCAGATTAGATACTTTCTAGCTTCTATTGTTTCACTGCAACTCAACCATTTTGTTCCTGAATTTTATGTTATGGTAACAATTTGTTGTGTCGTTTCATTGGGGCAGCCCAGGGTAATAGAGACTTCAATGATGGGCACTAACATGTCTGAGCTGTCAAAGAGAGTGGTTGCTTTCCCACTGATTTGATGTGAGTCAGTTTAATGCTAACTACATCTAAAAATATAATGGAAGTTGTTGCCTTTTTAAGACAAAAGTTCTTGAGCCCTTTGAGATTTTGAGCTGCTTATTTATGGTCTTGTTGTATTGTGTGCAGAGTTATTACATAATATTGACTGTGGTTTTCCTTTGTACGAAAGGGGTTCAATAATTAAAATATTTTTAGGACATTAGAAAATAATTATAACAGAAAAGAATTTCTGATTTTTTTAATATATTTTGCAGCAAACTTCTTAGAATGTGACACCTGAAATGACACTGATTATTTTCTTTTTAATAGGAGCATCTAGATAAAGCAATTGAACTTAAGCCTCAAGATCCTCTTTTATATTACCTAAATGGAAGATGGTGCTACTCAGTAAGTTGTTGTTTTTTTGCATCTAACATTTATTGTATTGAAAAATTAAAATGCATTTGAAGTGAAGTAATGGGACTTAAAGCAAAGTAGGTGTTTAGGTGTTTCTTGAAGTAGATATTTTGAGCTCAATGAAGCAGGGCATGTACGTTTCCTGAATTAACTTCCACGTGTGATGTTCCTGGGCTGTCGTAATGCCTTGGAAAGTTCCAGGAGAATGTCACAACAAAGATTCACACATAAAATCTGTAATTCACCAAAATGTTTTCAAGAAATACAATTTTTGTTATGCCAATATGAGAGATTTTAAATACTGTGTTAATGATGTTGTTTCAAGTACTCATGAAAAAAAATTCACTGTTTACCACTGTTTAACAGTTTAGCTGTTGGTTGCGTATATATTTTTCATTTATGTATTTTTTTTTAGCAAATGCTTGTGCTTGTGATATAAAGTTACTTTATTCTTAAAGCAACCTGTTTTACGGCTCATCTTCGGTGCTGTGAGGAATCTTTCGTCAGAAGGAAATGTTCTTGCAAAGTGTAGGCTGTAAAAGACCATTGGGAGACTTCCCAGAGTAGCAGTGGCTGGTGCAAAGTAAATTCCAGCCCCGCCTTTTCCTTTGCTACTGCCAGTGCTAGTTACTATGTAGTGTCTGCAAACTCGAAGGAGGAGGGGGTTGGTGTGAGCTGCAGCCTCTGACTTGATCTACACCAAGGCTTAATGCAAGTTAATCTTTCAGTAGTTCTTTCAGATCGTATACGTAACTTTCAAAAAACTTTTAGCGTCTAGATTTTTTTTCTCGCTTGATCCAAATAAAGAACGACACCAACTTTTTCAAAAAGCTTTTCATTTTGCTTTTCACCACAGCTGTTCTTGAATGTCAGCATTGGCAATGCAAAAGTGAGTTACTAAAGATTGCCCCATAGCATGCTTTCTGCCCTCCTGCCTTTGAAGAGTCTCTTGTCAGTGATTCCTTAAGCATTTTTATACCATACTGTGGCCAACAACTGACCGTAGCTCCCATTTATGTCAAACACTCCCAGATGTTTCTCATGGCTTATTTCTCACTTGAGCTATTGCTTTTGGAAGCTTTACATGAAAACTAAATGTACCTCATTTTGTTTATACTGTGCTGGGTTTTTTAATCATTTCACGTTAGTGGCAATTACCACTTTCTGGCTGATGCGTGTAGTTTGTTACGTTGTATTGTTAAAAAGTAATGTTCCCCATTTGCAGCATCTATGCAGTGCTCCCTTCAGGAACAATAAAGCCAGAGATGAGCATTGCCTTAGGGTGTGACCTGACCTGCATTCTATTATGTGAAACTATCCACCTTAACTGATGTAGCCACTGAAATACTTAGGATTTTTATCTATCTATCTATCTAGATATCTATTTAGATATCTATCTAGATAGATTCTTTTTTAATTCTTCTGTGGCTTTCTTGCTGGCCATGACAAAATACTAACCTGATGGACTAAGGATAGATTTGCATAGCTCAGATAAATGCAAGTGTAGGACTGAGTAACATTATGTGATAAATTCTTAAATACTTTCTGTGATTTGCACACTTTTGGTAGCAGGATGAGACCATAGTTTGGGTTTTGGCACATGGGTCTATTAAGGATCTTAATCCACACCAACTAGAAGCTGGTGAAATCCATATTATGTAAGTCACTCTGAAAGTAATGCCTCTTATTTCTTTCCATAGAAACTACAACAGCTACAAAGAGCACAATAACGCTGTTTAGATCTTTGAAATATCTGCTTGTGTAGATGTTATTTAAAGTGAATACAGTGTTTAGAGCCCTCTAAGTTGTAGCTTTCTTTTTATTAAGAGAAAGTGAAAATTACCTTTGCTCTTCAGGTCAGCAAGAAGCATTTATTGGAAGTTAATTGATCTGTGGTACATAGGGTACAGGAATTATTTTCTTTCTCTAGAGTTTTGCAAGCAATTATCTGATAATCCTTAATAATTCAATGTTTCATTTTAATTTGTGCTGGCATTTAGAGCAGATTTTAAAACTGAGTCCATATCTAGTTAAGATTTATGGCTACTTACTTGCCATTACAGAACAGACTCAGGATGGTTAGCATATGCTTGTGAAACTGATTGGAGCCTCTGGTAAATGCTAGTGAGGTGTTAAAAATTAGATTTCTTGGAAGTCTGTTTTTGTAGGTTAGATGCAATGTGTTGGATTCATGTGGTGTTGGATTCATGTGGTGTATCCCAGTATAATCTGTTCGGGTTACGCTGGGGAACAGACTGATCAAGTTCATCCGTATGAATGCTCTGTGAGTATGCTCCTCTTACAGGAAAGTGAAAGCCCAGGGAATTTAAGTTGGATAGATGGCTAGATGCCTGTACAGACTGTAGCGGATCCTCACCTGGCAAGTAGGGGAATATTTGTGTTGGAAGCCAGTATTTTAAAACTGCTGCTTAGTTATTTAATTTCTTCCAGAAATAAAAACTTTGTACAATTATTTCATACAATTTCACATTAATATATTGTCACTAAAAAAAAAAAAAAGAATCCTCTGGGGATATTTTAGTAGATGCCATTGATATTTTATTGAAGCTGGATCAATGGGATTGTTTTCCTTTGTGGAAGACAACCGTGTGATTTGTCATCAGTGAGCTGTTACCATTTAACGTTGGAGGAGGAAATTGTTTAAGGTTGTGGGTCAGTCCTGGCTGAATTTTCAATCCAAACGAATTAGTTTTATTGGTGCC
Source organism: Pavo muticus (assembly GCA_016647715.1). Lineage (NCBI taxonomy): Eukaryota > Metazoa > Chordata > Aves > Galliformes > Phasianidae > Pavo > Pavo muticus. The sequence goes on along the minus strand of JACDJE010000288.1, from coordinate 204,971 downwards.
AACATTCTGGAGTTTGTTAAGAGATGTGAACGGAAAGGGTTTGTTTCTCAAAACCAAGGAGGAGACAAAAACCAAAAAAATGAACTTCAGTCAGTAAGTGCTTTAGTTCCTATGTGAGTTTTGCTGATGCTATGCTACAGAGGAGAAAGACATGTTAAGGAATTCCTTTACACAGTATTTAGGAGAGAACCACATTTTCTGCCTTAATCTTTAGTGGAATTAGAAGTCTGATAGGAAAGTGCAGCTTTACAGTCAGCTGCAGTTTAACTCCATGGGTGGCTCCCTTCTCTGTCTTAGTATTAGTAGAGATTCAGGTAGAATAAGCTGATGAGAACTTGTTCTTTTGACACATCTATAGGAGAGGTCTTTCAAAACATCTCTGTAAGCTTTGGAACACGAGAATGGCCTTCACCCCTTGCCAATGACCAGGCTGTTGTGGTGACTCACACTCCTCCTACCCTAGGGAAGTTCAGGGAGTGGCCGCTGGTCCCTCAAGTCCCCTCTCTTTTTTTTCTCTCTTTATGAGTGAGTAGGACTAGCTCTCCTCATGTATGGCAGCTGGGGAGCAGTATTCCTCTTCAGAGTGACCTGATACATCAAAATGAGATATTCTTTGGAAACCTAGTGTTCTTGCAGTGCTTTTCAGGCTATTGAGAAGGACTTACGTCAGGGCTCTCTTAAGCTTTGGAAATCATCTGTAGGGCATTTCCTTCTTTAATTTGTTTTGTTGTTGTTATAGTAGTAATTACTTGCTGCAGTAGCTGTTTTTCTTATTACTTTCTTCTGTCCATTACCAGTCCTGTGACGCACATTAAGTGAAGCTGAAGTTGATGATAGTTATGATCTCACTCCTTACAGTCTCTTTGTACTTCATTTTCTGTGGATCTTGAGATATGCACTGCACTGTATGGAATAACTTTGACTGTAGAAGTTAAATTTTCACTACACTAGGGCTTGCTCCACCAGGGTATCTGTTGCCTGTGCTTGCTTACACACAGAGAATACTTAATAAAGTTAGTCGATGTACTAAGAATAATGTTTCCATTTCACTGAACATGGCATGAAGATTTACTTTAATAAAGTTATTTCAAATTAGAAACTGTGCTTTTGTTTGTCTAGAGAAAGAGTAGTGTTTCACAGTTATTACTCCATGTCACAATTCTCCATAACACAGCTCTTTACCCACCTCAGTCACATGGGGGTACTGACTTACTCGGGTGGGATGTGGTTAAGGTCTCATGATGGGATTCATCCACCTATCTTTATCCATCCACAAGTCGTGGTTGTCTATGCTCCTTCTGTAGCTGAAGAAAAGAGTGAAGGGAAAGAGGGGAGTGTTCATCCAGGAGTACTGTAGTTGATATAAGAGTGGATGCCTAATAGAGATGCTGCTGATTCTGTTGACTGTGCAAGGAGCATGGACAACAAGTGGAAACTAAAGACTTCATTCATAGATGGCTATAGCTAGCTGTAAGGAGTTTATCAAGCCTGCAGCTTACAGATCAGGATACTTCAAGCATTACAGAACTATCAGACTATCCATGTAACAGTTGCAAAGGATAACTTTGAATCCAGTGTGCATGGAATATAAATCACTGTTGTGCATATGTGCATTGTGCTTTTCAAGATTGCTTTAGGTTGGTGGAGCATATATATTTTTTTTAGAAGTTTGAATAGTGCAAAGCAGCACCCAGGCCAGACAAAATAATGACTAAAACCTCAGTAGGTCGGTTCTGATTAAATCTTTTAAGAAAATAAAACAACTGCCAGGAAGGACTTGTGTTTTCAATATGCAATTATAACTCCACATGGAAAAACAGCAGTTTTGTTCCCTGGTTATTGCATAACAGCAGACACGTGTGTGGTAATTGTATCTGTGCGTTGTATGTATACCTCCAGGGTGTTGGGTAGTCTTGCAGAGAAGAGTTTAAGCATCATTTGCTTTATTATTATCTACTTATCAGCTGTCTGTAAGCTCAGTCCTTGCTAAGAAGAACCTAGACATACAGAAATCCCCTTCCTCTTCCAAGAGAATAAAGAACACTGCAGCAGAAGAGAAAAATACATTTGCAAAAAATCGTATTACTGCTTCTCGCAGAATATGTCTTAGAAACTAGAGAGCAGCTAGGAAAGTGTAGTATGGGAAGGAATTATATACATACCTACAACGTGAAGTTTTAACTGGCATGCTGCAGTTTGTAACAGTGTAAAAGCACTGCAGTATAGATGGGGGAGACATCATGTTGTTTCAATGAATGAGAGCTCTGAGATCACTAGAGAGCTTTTTTTATTCTCTTAAAAGGTGCTTCAAGAGCGAGAGGTGAGAGAGGGAGAATGAAAAAAGCTTTAATTTCTTATTATTGCTTCTCTCTGAAATATTCTAGTGAGTTTGTATGAGACTTACTGATGGTATTTAACAAATAAGGTGTTGAACCCTGAAAAACAACCAGAAAGACTTGTTCGGGATGCCTCTGTCTCCAAGTGATGTTGCTCTTGTGGAGCTTGAGTAAATGGGGCCAGACAAGAAAGCATGGTCAAATGCGTTTTCCTGTTGCATGCTGATCTGTGTTTGTATTCTTTGAAATTGTATTTTTAGGCAGTTTGCAAACAATAAATATATAGAGCTTGATGCTCATTCAGAAGAGTAGTGTTCCAATTGATTGCTTTAAATAGCTACTAGTTATGCTGTGGATGGATTCTTATATTTTACCACAATTAACTGTTGTACTGGATAATTGCTGAATGCATCAGGGGAGGGGCAAGGGAAGGCAGCAGCTGAAGAGATTGGGAAGCCAGGGAATGAGGTGGGACTAATCTGAAGCTATCCAAAACAATTTCAGTTTTTACAGCAGTAGGACAGACTTGAGCTCAAGACTCAACTCTTTTGAAGATGTGAATTGCAGCTGCATCTGAAACAGAGATGTCCATGGGAGACTTGTGTTTCAGCTCCCGGTTCTCCAATGGGAAGCTCTCTTTCTTTGACTGCATGTGACCCTTTTCTGCATTGCTTCTGCATAGATTAGGCTAGGATTTGTTAGGAAAACACAGAACCTTGTTGTTTTTGTTATTTTTAACTCAACTGTACTTTGTGACTGGAGCAATCAATCCTTCGTTTTAAATATTGATGGGAAGGAATGAAGTTCTGACTTTATTTTATAGGCATAGTAGATGTGGCCAAATGAGGGTGGCTTGACTTCTCCGCTTGAACAGGGTCCAGTCTTACATTACACTTCTTCTTAGCTGTCCTTCGTTAGAGATGTGAAGTGTGTTTCTCTGTGTTGGATGGTGGAGACAAGTACTTTATGGCAGTAACCAGAGCAGTTTCTGTCAGGTGTCGATATACCAAAGGGAAGAAGTCATGTACATTGTGTGTCAATATGACAGTTCTCTAAAGCCCTTTTCATTGCTTCCTGTCTTTCTTGAAAGAGGTCTTTGACAAGTGTTATTTTTCAGATCTGAAGAGAGAAAATGAAACCATTTTCTTAACAGTGATTGTGACCAGCTTCAGTGTAGTAAATGGATTTGTTTTACAGGGGCCAAAAGCAGTGACAGTTTGACTGTAGCAACAGCTTTCTTTTCATAATGTTGAAAAGCAGTCTGCATGTGCACTACAGTATTAAGCTGTCTATCGTTAAAAACTTAACAGGCTTGAAGCACTAGGCTTCCAGCCTTAGAAAAATGGCAAGGTCTTATGATACCAAATTATATGTTAAACTTCATATATTGGAAGACTCTCATATCTGTAATGTTGGTGTTTTGTAGTGTATTTTTTTTAACGTGTACTTTTCCCGTTTAGTGGAATACAATGTCAAAAATACTATTCTTGGACTTGGAAAACTGAAGGCACAAAACCTTCCTTTGTGTTGTGGGTTTTTTTGGTCTTGTTTTTTTTGTTGGTTCTTTTTTTTTTTTTTTCAAAATAGGTTGCATAAGTAGTGCAGCAGTACAGTGAAATATTTTCTCCAAAACAGAGGAGCAATCCTAAAGACTTTTGATTTTTATGTATATATATTTTTATTATAGGTAGCTCAACTGTCTTGGATTGAAAAGAAGGTAGCTACTGCTCTCTTTGGGACTCCACCAACTTCAACAGTAGAAGAAGCATTGCAGAATTTTCTTAAGGTAGGTCCTACCTTAGGGTAGGGTTTTCCTTGACTGTTTACCAGCTGCTATATGTGACTGTAGTCAACAAGTCTGCTGAGGAGATTATATTCTGTAGCTGTAAATCCAGGGATCTACTAAATATCACAAAGCTCTACAATAAAATGGATTTTCCTCTCTATTTTAAAAATAGTTTGGAGATGAATGAATTGCACTTCTCTTTGTTTTGTTCTGCACAAATCTTCAATTACTTGCCATGTTAATAGTTACTGAATTTAAAGTGCAATAATACAGATTAGTTATGTATTATGTGTAGTAGTTATGTATGTATAATTATGATGGTTATTTGACCACTTTTGCAAAAAGGTTAACATAGGCAAGGAAAACTTTGACATTGTGACACTTCTATTTTTCTTATCTGAAGCTCTTCACATTTCAGTAGAAGCCTTTCTTGTTTCTGGAGGTGAAGTTGATGCCGAGGAAAGACCTTTACAGTGCAGTAGAAAAGAAGGCTCTGTCACATAGGTCCTTGTTCCTGGACGCTCTACTTGAGTGTGCAGTCATTAGAGAACACAACATGCAAAAAAAAAAAAAAAAAAAAAAAAAAAAAAATTAAAAAATTAAGCTATCTTTCAGGGTCTTTTATAGAAATAATTTCTACTTCTAGCAGTGGAAAATACAAGTTTTTCACTTGGCTGAATTCAAAGCATAAACTTTCATCGTTACAGTTCCTTTCAGATAGTTTCCCAAAGGAATTGGACAAGTGTATTTTTCTCACTTTCAAAACTACTTATTTTCTGTGTTCTTGGTCTAGTTAAAGGTTGAATGACTTTCTGAATTTTGGAGAATACAATACATTGCCATCTTCCCAGCGTATGGGTTTTATCTGCAAGGTTAAAATCCAAAGGTGATAGAAATAGTTTGAAATATTCCCTTCAGGTTCAGGGCATTTTTAGGGGGCTGCAGAGTAGCTGTGATATTAAGTCAAATTCTGTAACAAAAATTAAATTGCCTTCTAAAAGACTAGTGTATCTTTTTCAGTTATTTGATAATATACAGTTCTAGTGACAGCAGCATTGCTTTGGTTCAAGAATTGCAGCTACAGTATGTTTCACTGATGTAATTTTTCTTTCCCAAAAGCTATTTGTTGATTAACATTGTTTCTTGAATAGTAAATAACTGGTAATATTTGTACTCATCAATTAAAGTTTTACATCCTTGACATGTTTTAAAAGGAAGATGATCTTGAATTTTTCACACTACCTGAATTTTTTAGAAGATAATAATCTGAAAAGAAGGGTGAACCCATAGCTGGAAAATATGAGTATGTGAAAGAGAAACAGTTATCACCTTGACGAATACAGTTCAGTATCCATTACTCAACATGCAAATGGTTGGTTGCATATTTCTTTGATGAGGAAATAAATATTAATAATTTAGAGAGAGAAGTGTCTTCCAGCCTATTATGGGAGTGAAGGAATCCCATAGATGTTCTATAGAATGAGCTGGTATCTGTTCTAAGCAGTTGGTGTGAGAGGAAGCCAAGAAGTACAGAACATTTCAGTGTATTCCATGTCAGCAACTTGTGTGCCTGGTTTAGAGTTTGTTTTCTTGTTTGTTTGTTTGTTTTCTTATTCGAAGTGCTAAACATTGTGGTGCACACAGTAAGGATGATTCTGTCTGTTTCAGGAAGCTTATTGTGTTGTGGAAAATGATACATGGACCAGGTAAATCTCCTCACATGATTTTTGTCTTTATGTTTTGTTTCCTGTTTTTTTCTCCTGTAGGCAGAAGAAATGCATCCAGGATATTCCAAATGCAATTATGTGTATTTGGCAAAGGTAACAAAGTTCTCTTAAGAATAATGATTTGTAGACTCTGATATTCTTACAGTGGTATGATTGGGAACAAAATGTTTTTTCTTCCTAGTGCTATAAAGATCTTGGCCAGAAAACCAATGCACTGAAGTACTGTGAATCTGCACTGTCAGTTCTCCCAGTTACTAATGAGGTGGGTTCTGAGACTGATAACTTTTTCTCTTATGACCATTGTCTGCTTTAGCACCTATTATTACTCTGTCAGTAATAATGTAATGTTGCACTTTTTCATCTAAACACGGGATCTTCCTTTTTCCTCCACTGTAGGTTGGCTTATTGCATTCGTTTGTGTCCACTGCATTAAAAATAAAAAATAAAAAAAAATCTTTGAGCAGTTGTCAGGAACTGGTTTGTGTCAGAGGCTGTGGGAAATCAAATTGTACTCTTTGTAATGCAGTCCGTTTCATTGGACTATCTTAAGCATAAGCAGTTGTGCACATCAATGTTCTGAAATTTTGTCTCAGACCTATTTTTTCTCAATTGAAAGTACTTGGGATTTTTGTCTCAAGCTCTTGTTCTACTCCTGCCTGAAAGTCTCTATTTTGTGATCCCTGCTGAGGCCCCCAGGGCACTGCCTGTTGCTAGCCGTAGCAGAGGTGGATTAACTGGTTCAAGCTTGTCTTTGTCTTCAACTACAGTGTTGTTACAGAGACACGTTTCTTTCAGTTTCATCTGATGGTTTATCCTAAGAGATAATTAGATTCTGTTTTAGACCCGTTAGATATTTTAGTATGTGGATGCAAGAATTCTAGAGATATTTGTGAAATTTTTAAGTGATCTAACTTCTCAAATGTAAGCCAGGTCATGGCAAGAAGGTTCACTCTTGCTATCTCACCTCATGTAGAAGCAAGTTCCATAATTACCGGCCTATGACTGAAAACGTCTTAGCGTCCTAGAGCATGACAAGTTCAAACTTGAGCTTTGTCAGCCTGAGGGACCCCCCTTTGAGCACAGCAGATGTGGTAGGGAAGAGGGAGAGAGGCGATTCCAGAGACGAATTGGCCCTATCCCATTTAATTCCTTGAAGTTAAGGAAGAAGACCATTCAGTAGCTTTGTAATTTGATTGACAACTAACGCTGTATGTGGAGCGCTAACATGTTTATGTCAGTTCTCACTCAGAAGAAAGACCACTGCATGCCTCACCAGCACCTGCTCCTGTATGGCCTTTATTTTTAGTCCAAATTAGAGTATGTATCAATCATAAATTAAGCTATCATTGCTTAAGTTCGGTGTTTCTTTTCAGTGTTTCTTTTAGTATGTCCTGATACGGATATGACATAATATCTTAACTCTGCTTTATTCTTTACTTGTTGTTGAAATGTACCTTCAGGTTACCTGTTTTGAAGGAATGACAGAAAGACTCCTGTGCACTATCTGTTTTTTTGTATCTTAACTGCTACATAAAATATAGGACAAGTAGTATAGGCATGCAACTGAAGTTGCTTGAACTCAGCCTGTTTTATATATGTCTGCTTTGGCTCTTCTCCTGATTTTTTTTTTTTTTTTTCCTATATTCAACCTACTACACACCGGGTCCTATTTCAATGAACTCTGAGCTAGCCAATAAAATTGCAAAAAAGCATGCATATCACATAAATTTCTGGTGTGCAGAAGGCTACTTGTGTTTAGTAAATTAAAAGTCATTCAACATATTCATAGAGACTCCTTGAAAAAGTGTAGAGATAACACAGTGTGAGATTTATCTTTCACAACAGCTGGAGAAAATTTTGGTGTCAAGTCACAGGTAATTGCTGAGGCTCCCCATACACTCAGTGGAGAAATAGAGAGGCAGAGAGAGACTGGGTGTGCAGATGAGTCTAAGATACATATGCGATACTCCTGACTGCGTTGATAACGCGAGGTGAGTTCTGCCTGTAAAGGCCAGAGACATCAGTCTAAAGGTGAGCTCAGTGCAGTCCTCAGAGTTCAGTGCATCCTGGGCCACGTTGGGGGACAGGGGGTTAGCCCCTTCTAAAAGGAATGCTTCAGTGCGTTTCTGAAGTGCTAGCAGACCTTGAGAGCAGGAATTTAGGAGTGATGTGAGGTGTGTGTATGTATCCTGGCAAGCAGAGTGGTGATGAAATTGGAATTATATTGGTTTCTAAACTGAAGGAATAACAGCAAGTGGGTCACAAAAATCTTTTGTCCAGCTGAAGAAGATGGTTAGATAAGTCCTCTTCTGTTTAGACTAGTTCTTCAGATATCACAGATTTATCTGCTTTGGCTCACTCGTAGTGTGTTTTGAATTAGATTTAGAAATAAAGTTCAGGAATACACAGCATTGGAGCAATAGTGTGTAAATCTTTTTTTCTTTCCCTTAAATCAGTAAGCACAAGGTAACACCAACCTCATGCTGAAAGTAATTACGGTAAAATGGAGGTCTTGAACACAACCTCTGTGACTAGCTGTTACTTCAAGTCCAGTCTGAATTAGAATATTACGTCTTATTTTGGTTATGGTGCTAGAGAAAAATTGTTACTAATTTTGGAGGAAACATGTTGGAACTGAAGTGGTTCAGGGCTTAGAGCTATATGTGTGAATAATCTTTAGTCAGGTTAGTTTAAGGGAGGGACTGAAAAAATTGAATTGACTACAGCCCTGTAAAAGATAGGATTCACGGACTAAAATAGAAAACAGCTCAGCAGCAGTCTGAGCATTTCTTTCAGTTAGCCACAGCACAGGATCTCATGCTTGTCAGCAGTATAGAATGTTGTCACAGTCATGTGAAACTCATCATTCCTAAGTGTAATCATAGTTTCTCATGTGGAGTTTTAAACCTTTCTTCAGGCAGGGAAATTCCTTTATTGTTTCTAAATGTTGGCTTCTGCTGAGCAACATGTATATGTATAAAGGCATAAAAACAGTTGTAGACCATGAGACAAACTTGCTGGAAAATTGCCACATTGAGGAAATGTGTAGTATTTCATGATAACAAATGACCCTGCAGCATAACTATGAAAAAGTAATAGTAGATAATGGTTTAATTTGTTAGTTCTTCTGAGCATCCCCAATTTCTGTCGACTTCAGTGGAAACTAGAGGTACTCAGCATCAACTAAAATAGCCCATCACTCATTTTGACCCTGAAGTCAAATTCTCAGCTGGTCTGACTCAGGGTACTTCTTTGACACTTTGTCTAGGATTCATTCCATGTAGCATTTCAAGTTAAGTGAGATGATTTTTGTCTTGAATGTTGTATCACATCCAAATATCCCTTCTCTGAGTGTCTGTTCTACCACTTATAGAATATTGTTTTAATTCAAGGCTTAGAGGGGCTTCCAAACTAATGATTCCTATAAATCCTAGTATAAATGTGGTTTTGTTTGCTTTTTTTTTTTTTCATAGTCGATTTGGCACATTTTCAACTAATCACTCCATGGATTTTTTTATTTTTTATTTTTCTTTTGAAAGGGAATACACTTGATTTAGTGCAAATTAGGTCTGGAAAATGAAACTTGTGTTACGGTACTATATTATAGACCTTTCTCTCTATCCTCTGTACTCTAAACAGAAACCTCTGATGAATTGTGTGGTCCTTCCTTGGCCATAAATACTGTCTTACTGTGGAGTGGTACTACATGACTGGAGGTGCATGGGGACATTAAATTGTCCTGCTTTTCTCTGGTTGCTGTCCAGGTGGATAACCCCAAGGTCCTGGGAAACATTCACCCCTTCAGGAAAAGAGATCCTAATGGTTCGGGCTGCTGTGAGTTATTACAAAGTGGATAACAGCTGCTCTGTTTATCTCATTGAACTTGCAGTACCCTTACTGAAACTCGTTATTTGTAAAGCATTCAGAGCCGTGTTGAGTGTGGCTACATAAAGGGCTGTTGAAACCAGATGTGGTGGACTACTGTGATGAAAAAAAATGCCTTTTTTGAAGCTGGGGAGAAAATATAATCCAAATTTGAAAACATGAACCTTCGTCTTTCATTCAGAAAGATGAAATGAGCGTGTAGATGTGTGTGCTTGATCAAACACATATTGCTTTTTACTTACAGGGAATAAGGTGATTTGTCAGAGCTAGATATGTAGATGGCATCAATTTCTTTTTTATGACAAAAATTGCTTGGCACTTTCAAGGGAGGAACTTGTAGAAAAATTATGTATAAATGTAGAATTATGAAGTATAAGGGTAAGGAAATTGTTTTTTCTTATGTCTGGAAGTGAGCGTGAAGGTGGGAATAAACCCTGTGTGCTTCTAGGACCGGTAAGCTTGCCACAGAGGTATTAACCTAAGCCTGGCAGAGAAAGAGATTTAGTGGATTGCTTTGCTAAAAACTCAAAGTTCTCATGTCTCCAACATTTTTTTTTCTTTTGAAAATGAATCTGCAGCGCATCAGCTACGTTACAAGAAATTTAATTTTGGAAGAGCTGAAGATAGAAAAGCAGAAAGTGCGGAGCAACTCTGTTTGCACTGAGAGTTACTGAAAAGTTGTACTTAAAATGCAGATAAAAACTTTCCTGAGGCTGAGAATGTACTTTATAAATAAATTAGTGATTTTTTAAAAATCTTAATTTAAAAAAGAATCCCTGTTCCCCAGTGAAGGCAATTCAGAGTTGAAAGTAACAAGAAAGAGGTTTAGATATTACAGAAATTCTTCATTATGACATTTGTTTCTTAACACTGAAGTGTGGAAGGAATCATAATGAATGGCAAGGACTGCTTTCGGCAACAGTGGCATTCGAAAAGCAGGAAAAACCCATGTGGAGGAGGAGGAGGTGGAGGTAGATGTAATAATGGGCAAGAACAGTGGCTGAATGTTTAAACAAGAGGGCAGTTACTGAGGAGATACAATGCCTGTAAGAGTTTCAGAGGCTTCTACGTTATCATGATTAACCTCCCAGCTCATTAAGTTATGTTTTGAATTGTGTTGATAAGGAAGAGTGGGAGTTTAAAAAGGGTGGAAGAGGGTGCAGAGTATAAACTTCAGCGTCTACCAGTTCCTGTCGCAACAGACCATTTGTATATCTTGAACTTTCCATAAAGATTTACCAAGAAATGCCATTTTCAGCCAGCCACCACTGATTGACCCCATGTAGCAGATATTGCTGTGATATTTCCAATAGAACTCATTTGAAGCCGCTGCTGTAATCTTACTTTTGAGTAAGGTTTTGGGGAGTGAGATTTGCTCTTGCTTTAGAATGAAAGGTACAATTATTACTTACTTGTGAAAAAACTACCCATTTAAACTATGTGTCACATCACACAAACATTTTTTTTTTCATGAAATGAAAAATTTCCTTTTCTCTCCATCTTTCTGATTTTTCCTCTGTTCAAAGATATGCCAAATGACACACATTGTTCAATGCAAAACATTGTCGTCCTCAGAGGATACCTGTTTCTTTAGATTTTTTGTACATTTTTTGTCCAAAAGTCCGTAACATTTCATTTATAAAATAATGGAAGCTTTCATATTTGAATGCTAGACTATTGTTTTCCTGCTAATACTGTTTCTGGAGTTGAACAAGAGCTTCCTGACAGCTACCAGCAGCCCCAAATTAGAGGCTCTTATGGATTTACGTTTTGCCCAAAATTGCACAAGCTGATACAAATATAAAAAAAAATTAAAAACTATTCCTTAATTTGTGGTTCTGTTTACACTGAATGTGTGTGCTTCAAGCCCAGGCAATAGGCCTTTTAGAAACTCATTGTAAGGAGATCACATATCAGACTGCAAAATGGTGCTAAAAATGAGACAACTGTAAAAGGTCAACATAAAGAAGTAGAAACCTACTTCATTTTTAATTATTTTGCACTTTGGAGAATGCTGTCAATGTTTCTCTTAGTGATCAGACTGATTTGCAGCCTGCATCTTTTTGAAGTTCTTGTCAAAAGGATTGTTTGCGTTGTCTGCTTATTCTTTTTCCCCCTCCAAAAACAATCCCAAAAAATACTAAGGATTTTTTTTTTTTTAAGTGTAGTAATTTCACAGGTAAGGATAAAGTCTGTCCTGAGCTTATTGTATTTGTTATTAAATTGACTAGTTTATAAGACAGTATCTGTGACAAAATGCTGTGGAAGGCAGCACGGTTTTAGCAGCATTGTTAGTGCAGCAGCTGATGGACAGCCGGTTCCTCAACACATGAAGCATGTCTCCTCCTCTGGGGATGCCAGGAGAGAGCAGGAGAAGGATTCACAGAGGCGGATTCGCAGAGGCATTACAAGATGAAGAGGTGTGCAGTTTGTTTCCTGTTTTTGAAAAGTGGCCAAGGGAAGTCAAGCTTCCAGGAGTTTGAAATATATTGTCTCGGAGCCAATAGAGAGGGTGGAGGGAGAGCCTCAACAGGCATCCTTCTGAAAGGGCTGTGGGTCCCACAGTAGAGGGGCAGCAGCTGGAGAGAAAAGGGGGATGTCTTGGAGACCAAATGCTCCATGTTGAGTGCAATAATAAAAGGAAACCAGAATTTGAGTGCAACTTGGGCTTTTCAGTCAGAAAAGAATCTGCTGGTGGATAAAAATTTTACACAGCCATCAGTTACAAAATAGCATATTTCAATTTTGAGTAACTTTTCAGCAGCAATCCTAGAACTAGCTAAACTATTAATTCCCAGTCAACTGGGTGTGAAAGGGTGTTCTTCTGTCTGCTTGAAGTATAACCAGAACATGTTGAATTATCATCAGCCTCATATTTTAGGGCTGTGCTTACCTTGATTCGAAAAGCCTTGAGAAGTTATGGTTCATCTCCAGAGGAAGATACTAAAAATATAAAAGAACATAAAGTGCTCTGACTTGGGACATACAGCAGTCACACAGAAAGTTACAAGTGGACGATTGCATTGGTTTCTTGAAGTATTTAAGGGGACAAACAGAATTATGCAGTTGTGTGCTAGTTAACACCAACTGCAGTAACATAATTTGTGAGACTCTGTCAAGAAACTGGGAATGGACAGCATATACCTTTATATGATTTATATTGTCCACAAGAGCTATGACTCTAATTAACAATCCTTGTGCATGTTTGGAAGTCTTTTCTTTTACAGTCCAGGATTTCTCCTGGAGCTGTGAAGGAATGATGCAGCTGTACCCAAAAGTAGAAGTGGCTCTCAGCACCTCGTAGCTGTTACCACTTATCAGAGTACAGCTCTGGACCACCCTCACAGCCAAGCTCATTTAATATACCATGCAGCCACACTGACTTCAGTGAAACCTTACAGGATGCATGTCAGCTTGGGATTTGGCACAGTTTGCGCACAGTTATGTTGTAGTTGGCTGAAGTTACCATTTTGGCTGTGGTCATGGGGATGTATCTGTTCACTGTTGACAGCTGGGGCTTTGTCAACAAGTGCACACGTGTTGTGCCTGGGTTGAGGGTGTTCAGCACATAAGGGAGTAATTAGCTGAGATGGAAGGTAGTATCATTATATTTCTCTCCCATGTCTAATTGCTATTTAATTTTTATATGCATACTTATAGGTGTATGTCTGTGTCTGTGCTTATTGGAAATTTCTTTTAGCAGAAATTAATTTTAAAAATGTGGACTGTATCCAGTTAGGCCAGCATTCCCTTTTTCCCACCAGTTATTTCTTCTGTCTTGCTCTTGTTTTCAACTCCCTCTCTTCCCTTGTTCTGCCTCTGGCCTCCCAGATCTTTTTTCCTGTGCATATCCCCTGTGAATGACAAAACAGAAAAGAAAGGCAACTAAGTGGGAATAGGGGAAATACAGTCACTGACTCTCTAACTTGTGTAGTGGTTTGCAGAACATTTGAACTTGTGTTCAACTCTGAAAATGGTATGAAAAGTGTTTAATAAGTGTAAACCTTGACAGTAGAAAATCAAGGTTGAAAATGGCTGTCTTCAGTGAGCACTGAACTAAGCCTCGGGGTGAACAAATGGGACTGACGCAAATAGATTGCATTCCTCATATGACTTGCACCTCTTTATCTCCCTACTGCACTCTAGAGGGAGTTCAAACCTGGCCATCTTAAAATAAAATAAAAATAAATAAATAAAACCTGACTGTTTTTAGGAAGCTGCAGATCCAGAAATCAGTGAGGAGAAATGCTGTCCAGAGATAGAACTTAAGACTTTGTTCCAATTAACTGTAAAGTCTGGGCATTAATGAAGTTTTCATCCCTAAGACGAAGACTGGCACAAACAACAGTCTTCTGGGGTTCTCTTTATTTCTAGTGTAACGCAACTCTTGGTCTAGAAGGACCCTACCCAAGAGTGACGTAATAGTTCCCTTCACTGACTATTCTCAGCTTTGTTTTTTTAATGTCATTACTGATTTTTAAAAAGTTTTTACCATTTGGGTTATTGTTATCGACTGGAAGTCACTGGCTCAATTAGCACTGTCCGTTAAATAGTTTCTAACAATAATTCCCGTGTCTGATATAGTCTTGCTTAGAACTGGCAACCCAGAGGTATAAAGTTTTGCACATTTGCAGTTTCTTCTCCAACTAGTTCTTAGAACAATCGTGGCTTTGTTTTATTCTTTTTCCTCAGCCTTGAGGAAGATTCAGGAAAGATTGCCCAATGGTTTTGGTACCTTGCAACTCACTAAAGCTCCTCCTTGGCCAGTGCTGTCCTTTGCTTGTAAGGAAGGAGACAATTATACACAATTGATTGGAGACAGATTTTTTTTTTTTAATCATCATTCAAAGTGAGTAAATAAACCTATAAACTCATGAAATGCTGAGCGCTATCCGGATATGAAAAAACCACATCTTTATTATTTTTGGCTTCGAAAAGTGTAAAAAGAGGAGGACCAGATACAATGAAACCTTTATCTTTTTTTAATAGCGTGGGACAATATTTTTACTTTGTTGCTTAATGGAGCTCAGAATAATTTTCACAAGCTGACAATGATCAGTACAGAAATGAGCGTATCTTCTCTGAATTAATCAGTGTATTGTACAGATTTTGAGTTTCTCAGTTTGTAATGAAAGCCGTGGGTTGGTGCTCCAGGCAGCCTGTAGTGACATGGAATTTAAGGGGTGCTGAATTCAGTGTGACATTTCCTTCTGTTAGAGTATTTTGGCAAGAGCTTACTGGCTTTGCTGTAAGTGCCTTTTGAGGCCTCTGATAAATGATTAGGCAGATAGTTTAGCCTGTTGTTGCCAGTGGGAGCAAGGCAGTGACTCCAAGAGAAGCATCCAGCTAATGTATTAATGCCTTAATCCAGACCAATAATATAATGTAGTTTGACATGCCTGGCATATGGTTTCTATCATTTCAATATTCTTCTCTGTTCCTCCATGACATTAAGGACAAATAACCAAAATAAAGAGAAGCAGGAATTTCTTCACCCGTAAAACGTATTTTAAAATGTCCTCTATTTTGTTCCAACTTCTTGGTTGATTAGATAATGAAGTGATCCTGAAATTCAGTGATTACTTCACTGTCTGTCTGCAGTATTTTCTTTCAGAATTGCCTGTGGCATTATCTGGGAAAGTAGTACTGGTCTCTGTCGTAAGGAATACTTGCACAGACTTGGTGATGTGCATGTGCTTTTGACTTTGCATTACTAAACTCACGTGAGTGCGAGTATTGGGTGGTTGGACCCTTACCAGACTGTGGGTATGAGGTGCTGACTTTTTAGAACCGTGTATTTAAACCAAAGTGCATTTTGCAAGTTTTGCAGCAGCAAGCAAAACAAGTGGATTATGTTCAGGAGACATTTAAAAAATAAATGGAATAGCGGAGTTTTCTGTACCGCATGTACATCTTTTCTCATTGGTTTTATATGGATATAGCCAAAGTGTGTGTCACTGGCCAACCCTGAAAGAGTTTGTTGGGCTGGGCATGGTTTAATGCGCTGTGCAAACAGTACACGTGAGCATCAGCCTAAAAGGAGCAATTCCCTTCTGTTCTAGGATTTATAATATAGTATTGGCTCTGATCATAGCAGGTTACTCGCCTCTTGCTCACTGTCTGGCTCCACTCTGCTGTGAGCCCAGTAGCATAGGCAGAGTCCAGCAACCATGGTATGGATGTTACCGAGCCTGTGGTGGTTATTACTGGTATGCATGCCAGTAATACTGGTATGCTGAAACCACTATCTTAACCTATGTCATTAATTGTATTTCCCTCTTTTTCTTCTCTTTTTGTTTGTTAGTTGGATAATAAATCCTTTCCAGGTATTCCAGAAGTATCCTTGGATAAACTGCACATAATTGATTTGCAAGCTTATGTAAAGCATAGGGCAAGGCAGTACTTTGTGCAAGGCATACCAATAAAAGTTATGGCCTAAGCTGAAAGCTCACTGGTCTGCTGAGAAGGCTATTTGTGGTTAACATTTAAGTGCTTTAACAGAGCTATAAAGGGAGGGCTGCCATCTGGCTCTTGTTTTCACTCCATGCTTTATTTTTGCAATCACTGATAAATTGACTTTCTATTCTGTCTTGTACATTCTGTGGCTATTACAGTTGTGTGTTGTGTCTGTTGTTAGTAAAGAAATGTGGATAGGCACGTCTGAGCAAATCAAGGGATTTATCCTATCTAACTTGATGCATGATTGTCTGTTTCTTTCAGGACAAAGAAGCCCAGAAAGACTTAGAGGATTTACTTCTCACACTGAAACCGTGATACTGCGCACTTTTAACTCTTCATGCTGTGATAAAACTGAGAGTCTGTAGCGATTGTGTACTGTAGGTGAATTCCAGCTGAGTCAATGGGAATGGCCTTCAAGTATCTGGCAGTTATGTCATGAAAATGATGCATTCATTTTTGATTGATTATTTATAATCCTATATTGAAGATCAATTTTAGATTGCTGACACTGTGAGTTCAATTCTCTGAACAGTAAGTCCACTGCTGGCAATGGACATAATGGGGATTAGAATCCGAAATGCAGAAATCTTACTCTGAAAGATTAATCAACTAATACACAATGCCAGCATAAAACTGCGTGCAGCAAAGTCAAAAGCAGAAATGTTTCTATAGTAAATTATATTTATATCAATACATACACAGGTATGTACAAAAGGAAATCATGAATGTTTATGTTTACACACTACTGTTAAATAATTAGAATCTTGCTAAAGAGAAAGCTGTTGCTTCCACAGAACTCTTTTTACTTTAAATTTCCTGCTGGTTTTACATAGAAATGTGAAAAGTTTATAAATTAAATATTAAAGCTATATTTTATTTGTAACATCGATGGGTACAATATTAAAAATCAGACTGGTGAAATTCAGTGTTTTAGATGAATCTATCACAGCTGTGATATTTAATGGCTTTATTACAAGATCTGCATCATGTTTGTGGATCCTGGATCTTTCTGTTTGAACAGCTGCCAAGTGTGTTGGTGTTAGTATATTCCCTGAAAACCAAGTTTAGCGTGTGACTGCCATTAACTTTATATCATCTGTGTAACATAACCTGTACATAAAAATACTTTGAGCATGTAGGACAATGGTGTTTTCAATAAAATGTATCAGGCAGGGAGATAATTTTGTTCACAAATGGACTGATCCAGAATTCACCCAACTGTGAAGAAAAATAAAGACCAGCTTTCATTGACTTTCAATTCAGAGTCTTATACTAGATGTGGGAAGTATATCTGGAAGAAGTAAGTATTTCTGTTAAAGGAAATGAAGGAAATAAAATTGAATAAGGACAACTGCACAATCCCTTGACTTCTTTGATGTGTAAGATGACATGGGCTATCTTATGGCGAAGACAAGGAGTACTGATAAGGCACCATTATATAGAACTAATAATTGGGCAGTTAGTTTAGGACAGTGACATTACCTTATAGTGATGTCCACAAAGATCTAAAAATTAGGCAAGAGTGAAGAAATATATGTATATATGACTGAAGCATCTCATAGCTTATAGAGTGAGCTCTAACTTCTAACAACAGAGGGCAATAGTTGCAGTAGACTGGAAGAAGACAAACTATACAGAGTTGTATTGAATTCAGCCTGAATCCTTGACTCCTTATGAAGCACAGAGGTTTTGCAAGGTTTTCCTAAAACAGGGCTATCCTTTTAAAAACTTTTCAATAAAAACTACATTTTCCAAAATGGAGGAATTACTGTGGCAACTGAGAACCAATTCTGAAAGTTCGGAACTGGTTCTGAGGTGTCACTGTCACCTTCATGGTTTTTGTTATCCTGAGGATCTTCACAAATCAACATAATCATTTTAGTTATTTTTTGTTGTTGTTCATTACAGGGAAAAATATTTGGTATATACTACTTTTTCAGTCCCAGAGTTCTTCGTTTTTTTCACACAATTTCAGACTCTATCAAATAGTTCCTTCTGTGTCTTAATAAATGACGTGTGAAAAGAGAAGCTGCAAATGCCGTATATCTTGATTTTGGCAAGGGGCTTTTGATAAAATCTGCATTTTACATTTTCACAGCCAAAGCAGGAAGCCTAGTCTAAGTGGGTCTATTACAGCAATTGGTGTTTAGAGCTGCTGTTAGTTGGTCACTGTCGCCTATGAGGATGCAGTAAATTGGGCCTTTACTTATATAATTTGATGTTATAAATATAAAAATAGATTTGATTATGCAATAAATGCCTCATTTACGAGGAATAATTACTGATTAAGCCTAAAAATGTGTTGAAGGAATAGCTTAGTAGAAGAAGTTATTTCAATTAATTGGAGAAATTAGGTGATATAAATAGGAGTCATTTCACTCATGGGACGTAGAAGGTCTGCGTTGATAGAGGAGATCTGGTAAGTGGTGGTAGTTCTGTGGAAGCGGATGTACAGATTCCAGTGAGTGGCAAGCTAACCATGGGTCAGTAATGTCATGTTTTGATGAAAAAGCAGATTGCATTCTAGAGTGACTAAATAAGAGTTCCCCATTAAATGAACATGAAGTGACCTTTTGCTCTAATACGGCCTAATGAGGTCAGAGATGGAATACTATGTAATTTTATGCATCACGCTTCAAGGAGGCTAGGGGCTAATTGGAAAAAGTCCAGTGGAGATAGACAAGAAAGATGAGAGGGCTAGACAACATCATCTTGCGTGTGAAAAATGAAAGAATTTAGTTTGTTTAGTCTGCAGGAGGGGTGACCAAAGGAGTATTCACATTTATAAAAAAGCAATTGAAGAAAAGGCAGTAAAAAAAAAAAAAACACTGCTACCAGAAAAACAAAAAACTTGTACTCCAAATACCCTGTTTGTAGGACAAGATGTAATTGCTACCTTTAGATTAAAAATCCTGATGGAAACTTTGCAAAGCTTTGCAGTATGTTCCCAGAGAACAGTAGGAAATCATTTACACAGTGGGATTGCAGATGCACACTGGCTCTGAGTTTGGGCCCAGGCTACCTGTGAACATTTTCCAAAGTTTCACATTTGAAGATGTGCATGATAGCTGCCTTCAACCATTTGTTATACCTGTGGTTTTATTCCACGTTATTTTTAATGAAAATTCTGATTTATAAAATAAATTACTTATCTTTCTATGCAGCCTTCTAAACTACAAACATTCTACTATTTTACTTTTTGCTTGTTACTAGTCTGTGTGGAATCACAACATGTCATCTGTGAATCAAAAGGCTGGTTTTAATTATTTATTCCAAGTCCATCAGAGTTTGCAGAAATATTCCTCACACAGGTAAGAAACTGCTGTTTTATACACATGAGGTATTTTGTGCTTTTTTATAATTTCTGGTTACTGTAAATGAGCATTCTCAACTTTTTCATGTTTTCTGCTGTGTTAATCTTAGGCTTTTAAAATAGAAGTGTGTTCCCTAAATTGTTCTCTAACTGCTCCTTGAAGAAAGCTTTTGCATGTAGCTCTAGGCCTAGGCTATGTGTTCTCTGTGACATATCAGCTAGAGAAACTGCAAGTATAGTTCCAGAGGGCCATATGTTTTCTTTTTTGTTTAAAATATCCACAAGCAGACGTTCACTTCCTTAGTTTTGTCTCCTTGGAGGAGCTAGAAGTTAACCGGATTAACCCCTGCGGGCCTTTAAGCCACGTGGAGCAGATGAGGCTGCAGGCTGTCTAGGGCCTCAGTCGCTGCTACCTGTTTTAGCTCTTCACTATGACCTCTCATTTGGTCTTAGTTGATCTCTGCTCCTGTGTACATATTGTGTATTCCTGGGGGAATTTTGTCTTTTTGTGTCTTCGTAGAAGGTGGGTTTGAGGGCCTTGACCCAATAGTAGGGTTCTTGTGCTTCTGAACAGTTAAAATTACTTGTTCTGCCTTCCTGGATGATTGAGATTACTTTTAATTCTTGTGGTGAGGTTAAAGACTCTGTTAGTGGTTCCATATCCCTTTGGGATTGCCCCTCTGCAACAACAGATAATCACAAATGAAGTTATTTTTATAGCAGTTAGCCACCGGTTCATTGAAGTAATAGTTAAAATGACACTCTCATACTGCTTTCTTTAAATTACTCTTCCACCCCAGAGTCTCAGGGTGATTCACATAGTTTTAGGTGGTAACATCAATGCACTGACTTCTGGAATGAATTAGAAAACTGTCCAACAACAGTGAGCAACTGACAATTTAGAAAGGAAAGTGACAATTCCTCTGTCCAGTTAAATAAATTAAAAAACTAACAAAGAAACCCCCACCACAACCCTATCGTTATATTAGTAAAGGCCAGAATTAAAAATAATAATAATAATAAAATCAACATTGAAGAATTGGCCAACAGAGATCCAACCCTATCATCCTAAACATACTGCTTATCTGGATCTACGTACCTTTCCTCAGCCACTGCTACCTGAACGTCTGCCTGTGAAGTGCATGGTGCTGTAGGGGGGTTCTGTGGACTCCAGCAAGATCCATGGTTTTTTGAGTCTTTTACTGGATGCTTTGGAATGTGGTTCTGTGGTGTTTTCTTTCATAGGCACAGTAATCGTGATGGATGTGTTACACCTCTTCCAAAACAGAAAATTCTGCAGTAATGTGACAATTTAAATTACACTGCAAACTCAGAAGGACTAACTCTCTGAAGGACCAACATTTCTATTTGCATTTCTAAATTCTTTCTTCTGTACATAGATTATATTCTTGTTGTCCAGCACTTTTCGTTTTTACAGATTCTCCCAAGTTCCTTGGAGAAGAAACAAATCAAACTGCCCTGACAGTACAAAAGGAATGAAGCTTTTCTGGCCTCCTGTGTTTGTGTAACCCATGCATGAAGCACTAGAACTATGAATATGAAACATTAATATTTTTTGAGAAAATATTTTACTCCATTTCATTAAAATAAACAACCAGTCATTCTAGAAACATCTGTAGAGGCAATGTTCAATGTGAGCTGATCTGAGCCCTCTGCCTTCCAGTGCTACTGACCCACGATGGGGATAAGCTACTTGCTCAAGTTACACACATGCAAACACCATCTATTACGATTAAGTATGAGCTGGTTTGAATGGCCTGCCTGCAACAAAACAGCCACACAATTTTATCTAGTAGTATTGTAAGCATGTCCTAAGGATATGGGCATGAATATGGATGCGCTTCTTAACTAGTTCGGTAGGTTACAGTTTTTAATTAAAGGACAAAGGAAATCAAGCTGGTTGATGAAATTTCAGCCCCTAAGTGATAGAAATGTTCCTGTTTTAAATGGTGAATCAGCAAAGTGGATTAAGCAATTTAGCAGTGTGGGGCTTTTGTTTTTTCATTTCTTTTTAATACTGGAAGAGAATCATTTGTGAAGGAATGTTATGAACTCAGGGAAAGCCCGCGTAGCTAAGCATATGGACACATGCTGGAACAGGCTGCCCAGAGAGGTTGTGGATGCCCCGTCCCTGGAGGTGTTCAAGGCCAGGTTGGATGGGGCCCTGGGCAGCCTGGTCTAGTACTAAATGTTGAGGTTGGTGGCCCTGCCGGTGGCTGGGGGGTTGGAGATTCATGATCCTTGAGGTCCCTTCCAACTGGGGCCATTCTGTGATTCTGTGACAGGAGCGCTCCCACAGGCACAGCTGCGAGGAGCAGCCGCGGTGGCTGCTGTCAGGCGCGGCGGACTCAGCTCTCCCGCAGCTGCACCATCAGTGCCCGCGCCTGGTTGAGCGCGGGGGGGAGGGGAGCAGGACTCAGGTGGGCCGTTCCAGAGAAGAATCAGAAGTTAGGTGTACACGACTGAGCTAGATCTTCTTCAAGAGCTCTGGAAATGTCTTTGAGGGATTTGTGTTTGTCACTTGGAGGCTATGTTGCTGCAGGAGCTGCAGGATGACTGGCTGAGCTGCTGTGGGCAAAGGGGTGGTGAGTACCTGCTCTGTGTGGAGCACCCAGCTCCATCCGGCTGCTTCTTTGTGAGAGACCGTTTGTGGCACACCCAGGGGGTGCTGTGATGGATGGTATTTTACAAGCTTGCGTGCTTGCCCTTGGCACCTGCCAAGGTTCAGTTAAAAGAGAAAACCTGGAAGCTGCCTTGAGGGAAGTTAACTGAGGATAGAAAGGATTTGGTAACTCCTAACTAAGAGGTGTGTTAAGTGTCAGGCCTGTAATTAGCTGAATGCAAGAGTCTTTTCTGTGCAGGGCTTTGCCTGCCTTGGGGCCCGCAGCTAGGCCTGGGGGTGCCTCAGAGCCTCCACCTGGTCCTGGCTCTGCACTGCATGGGACTTATGTGGGTGAGTGGTAATCTGCAGTGAAATTCAAGTGTTTTCTTTTTTCATTTCTTCCCAGCTTAAAAGTAATCCTTAAATTAAGATTAGAGAGAGAATAAAAACAATTTTTTAAAAAGTTCATACTGAACAGAGGTGAATGTTTTGTATGTCGACAGTGGTATCAGATAAAGGCAAACCAGCTGAATGCGTTCATCTGGTTTCTGTGGGCTTCACTGGATTTACTCTGGCATGAAGGCTGTGGATTTCTGGCTTGATCTGTTCTTGTTTTGAATGCCATATTTGATTTGTTCAGAAGTTCAATGCAGGCCATGTTTTCTTGTTTGTGTATAAATACGTATGAAAATATTTGTGTAGACTTGAAACTTCTACGTGTAATATGTGAACTGAAAATTAAAGAAAGGCAGGAGAGGGAATGTAAAAGGATGTGCAGGAAGAACCTAACTTCCAAGAGCTGAGGTGAAACTGACTCACGAAGGGGGGTTGCTGCAGTCTGATATTTACTTGGGCTTCCCTCTGAGAGGAAAGGCAGGATGAGTATCCCTTGAATGTAGGGTGTTACTAGGGACCTGGTAAGCTGGAGAGGACATACTGGGCAATGGCACTACTTGAGACTATAAGTTTATTGTGTCCTGGAGCTGCCAGTTCCTACTAGAATCTCCTTACATTTCTGGCTTGAGGCATGTGAGCGGTACAGAAAAAAAGTGAAATTTGCTGAAAAATTGGGTATTGACTGTCCTTGTCTTGGCTTCTTGAACTGTGAGCTTATGAACTTGGAAGGGTTTACTAGGACATTAGAAACCAATCTATAGTCTGTCAGCTGTGTCTCTTAGTGAGCTGATTGTAACCAGCATCTCCAGACGTTGTACGTCCTTCTAGGGAATCTGTGGCTGCAGGGAGGGAGAGAGGAACTTTATGCAGCTTGAGGTGGGTTTTTTTTTTTTTTTTTCATTTTTTTTTTTTTTTTTTTTTTTTTTTTTTTGTAAGTAATGATTATGGTGAGGACAGAGAGATGCTGGTGGAAGTTTGCTTCCCAGTTGTGTTATGTTTGACTTCCATTGGTTTCTTGAACGCAATAGCCATTCACTGGCTGATTAAACAAGATGAGCATAGCAGATACAAAGCAGAAAGTTTCAGGTCCACAGATCAGTCTTAGATTGTCCTATCTTCTAGGATTTTCTTCTTCAACAGTCAGCTGTTAGAACAACAGGGTTTCTAAGAAGTAAAGTAACCCCTATGGGGGTGAAAAAGAAAATTTCAGGCAAGATTGAAAAAATCTTGTGACGTTAGGCCTGAAAAGATTATGCCAATATGTTTTCATAATTGCCGTCCTGTTCACTCTATAATCTCAGATATTTTCAGTGTAGAAAACTGGAAAGGAAATCACCCATGGCAAACGCAGAACAAAGCTAAGTTATCCTGGAGGGCAGAGGCCAGGGGCAGATGCTTCCTCGTGGTAAGGACTGCTTCCTTCTCCTGCTCCTCTTCACAGTGGGTGCTGCTTGCTGGTGAAGCCTCTCCCTGCTGCCTATCTCCTCCTCCCAGGCATGAAAGTAAGCAGTGAGAAACTGAGGGCAAGACATGAGACAGGACCCAGGCAGGGGTTCTGTGGCCAGGAGGAAAGGTGTCCATGAAAAGGAAGACTCAGAAGATATGTACATCTCCAGGACTTCAGTTTCCAAGGGTTTTGGAAACTGATTTTCAAAGCTGATCGTGAGTGATTCCTCCTTTCCAGAGCTGCCTTTGATTATTATTTAAGTTCTTCTGACACAGAGCATTTAGAAGCAGACAAGTCTGGATCCCTACTTTTGTGTTTGCCTTCTGCATTGGTATCTTAATGACTAGGTACAGCCTCTGTAAGGTTAACAGGTTGTAAAGTTAACCAGTATATAGAGAAGTTAGACTAGTAAGAATAGTTAAACAGAGAGGAAAGGTGCTCACCAGTGTTGTAGGCTCACAAGACACCAGAAGGAGCAATCTCCAGGAAGAGATCCTTCCTTAGTGGAAGTCAGCCCTTAAATGGGGTCTAGGAGAGGTGGAGCCTGGCTCCACCCCTTCCGGGCACACAGGTGAATTGCCTTCACCTGTGCTCCCATGGCTGACTCAGTGCTTGCCTCAGGTGGTCAATCAGAGGTTCAGGCCGTGATTCAACAGTTCCCATACAAGCCTCCAAAACATCTAATGCTTAATGCATAGAATATGAACAAGTAATGCCATATTTGCTTACTTAATCATCGTGTAACCATGTTACAGAAGGCAAGCTGGAAGGCCCTGAATGCAGCGCAGATCACTTGAAGCTCAGGGTGATGTGGCATGTGTCCACCAGGGTGTTAGCGGAAGAGTGCCAGGCCTCTCCTGGCTCACAGTGGTTTTGGAGACCATAAGGCAGTCTCTTGCCCTTCACAGAGTCTTTTTGCATAATGAGATTCGTAGGAAACAGATTTTTGGTAGCCCCGTGCCTGGCTCTGTATTGAGCTATTTAGCCTAGTTGAAGAAGTAATGATGAATAATTTCTCCTTTCTTTCCCTTTTTGGGAAATCACAGCCTAACAGTAACTTGGAAGAAAGTCTGTCTGCTTTGAGTTTGGTTTTTCTTGGATTGTTGTTATTTGGACAGGGGAAGGGGGGGGAGGAGGAGAGGCTATAAAGATATCTTAAATTTCTAGAGGTTACTTGTTTCAACATCAGCTTATGAGACTGTAAAGTCCAAAGACTCTCAAAGTTTATTAAATATGAAAAAGCTGGAAATGTTAAGCCACAAGTGCAGCTGTTTTATTTACTTGAGTCTTGTACAAAGCAGGTTCCCCTCAAGTTAGGAAGTCTTTGCCATCAGGCTAATTATTTCAGGTAAATCGTCACAGTACTGCAGTATTACAGTAGTGACTTGGAACCATCACTGTCCCTTACTAAGGTCCTGAACTGCTGAAGCCTGTGAAAAACTTTTTGATGTGCTTCTACATAGTCCAGTTTCTTCTTCAGCATAACTTAGCTGTCTTGTGCAGTTTAGTTCTGATTAATTAAAATATGTCACTTTTTAAACTAGAGCACTTCTACTGATCGGTCTTAGCAGGAAAATAAAGAAGAAACTGCAAGAAAGGAAAAAAATGTTTTTGCTCTACAGAAAATGTTCATCATTTGGGATATAGAAGTTGAAGGCAGCATATGAGTGTATTTCTAATCAGCAGGATAAAGCATCTTAAACAAGCTTTTACTTTCCAGATCTTCAGCTTGGCACCTAGTTTGAATGAGGAGATCTTCAACACTGAGCATCCACTGTCTGCTGACAGAAGGAACTGGGAAGAAGCAAAAGCCACCTCCTGTGTCCTACAGTCCTTTTTCTTTCTTCAGACTGTGTTATTTCCTACTGAAGTGGAGGTGGTGTGCCACATCTGGGATTTGGTCCAAAGCCTGTTGAGGTTGCCTTCCATTGGCTTAGGTTTTGTTTAAGGGTCCACTCCTGGCCTCTTCTCCCAGACAACAAACAGGAGCCGAGAAAATGGCCACAAGTTGTACCAGAGGAGGTTTAGGTGAGACATGAGGAAAAACTTTTTCTCTCAGAGAGTGGTCAGGCACTGGAATGGCCTGCCCAGGGAGGTGGTGGAGTCGCTGTCCCTGGCAGTGTTCAAGAGGCATCTGAATGAGGAGCTACAAGATATGGTTTAGTAGCTTGTGGTAGCAACGGTAATGGTCTAACGGGATGGTTAGACTAGATGATCTTGCAGGTCCTTTCCAACCTTGTGATTCTATGATTCTTTTAGGGTATCCTAAACACTAAAACCAAGAATAAATTCTTTCACTGGAGACAAGTGAAAGTTTCTAGTCAGGTGGTATTTCACTCAGTATAATTACAGCAAGATGCAGCTTATCTGGAAACTTGAGTACAAAGCAGCACCATTGCCTGGATTCACTTTTTATTTATTTATTTTTCTTCCCAGAGACAAAAGGATGTATCCTGTATTCAGAAACAGGTTGGGGGGTTCTTGTAACACAGGCATCACAGCTGCCTTAGAGAAACACCTACAGACAGAATTCTTTGTTACATTTTGCAGAATGGTTTGTAAAACTTCTGGTGTGAGATGATAACACTCTGAGTAGTGCTTTGTGAGAAGTGTTTTATGCCAGCGTTTGTGTGCTGTGAGCCTTTGAAACAACCTATAACGTTAGACACCCTGTTTACCTTGGCTCTTTTATTTTGGGATGTATTGCACGAGCCTTTCAAGACATTTCTCTGATAGCTGATACTCACCGCTTGCAAATTACTCTCTGTTCCTTATCCTTCATGTTCTCCCCTTATCTCAGTAGGTTTGAAATTTAAAAAATAGCAAAGCCTTCAACCCAGTCTCTAAATCTGATCATGAAAGGGGAGAGGGATCCAGATGCCCTGAAGCTCAGCACTTCCTGCTGACTTTAAGTGGATTGTTCACAGAAGTGATAGTCAGCAAGGTGTCATAAACTTAGCTGTAATCAACTTCTATTTCTCTTGCTGCCCTGTAAGGTTGCAAAGTGACAGTATGCTAATGCCTTGGAATGAAGCTAGCCAGTGAAGTGTTCAGAGATGGCTGTTTGCACATTACAAAAGCCATAGTTCCTAAACTGGCTGCAAGCCTGAGGGATGGGGGAAGTTGATAGATTAGGTGGCGTAGTAAAGAAAACAGTGCGTGTCCACTGCAATGTTATGAGTGATAATTCTGCAGGGAATGTAGGAAAATCGTGATAGAAACAGAGTATGTATGTGAACTGTGATATATACTTTTCTTATTAATCCTTTTTTTTTTTTTTCCCTGGGAATGTCTTCAACTCTTTCCTGGTATTGATATGCAAAGATGCATGTCTATCAATTAAATAAAAGCAAATTAATGCTGGCATCTCTTCCTCTAGCCACAGATCAGATCTCAACAGGTAAGCCCTGATAGACTGCCATATGAGGAGGTGTGGGGAAAGCTGGTGCTCACGGCCTGGTGCTGGGCTGCCAACCATGCAGCTCCATCTCTGACAAGGGGCTGCCATGTGGAAGCCCCTGTGTTGATTCAGTTATTGGAGTTTCCATTAGTTGTGTTAGAGACAGCAATGCAAACATCAAAAAAGAAAAGAACGAGAAATACAAGTGCGTGCCAGGGTTTCTCTTTTGACTCTTGGTGGTCTCCAGCTGCTGCCCAACTCGGACAGCAGGAGCTGATGAGCCCACAGCTGCCAAGGTGCCTGGGGCACGGTGCTCCTTCTAGGAACGCCATGGTTTCTGGCTTCCAGAATTAAGTACTGTGGGTTTTTAATTTGCGATTCACTCCTTTCTCATTTCCTTCGTTCTTAGCATTCAGGCCCAACTTTGAAGATTGCCTGGGGACGTAAGTGCTTTCCTGGAGCTGGAAGTCAAATTACAGGACTTTCCAAGGACTGTCTCCTCAACACATGACAGTCTAGAGAAAGGGCAGTCTTGCCATGGGGTCCATAGCTTAAAACGTTCACTTAGCTTTCACTGGGCATCCCCAGCAACAGATTTGGTGAGGGGCTCTGCAGCACTCTTGCTGGTGTTACATGCAACTGTTCTGTTCCTGGGTTGGGAAGTGAAATTTGTGAGCCTGCTTGGGATCCAGAGCCTGCAATGAAGACAAGATCGAGGGTGCCTCACAGTGTAGCAGCAAGTTGTGGTTTTGTGGGAGCTGCATCCTTTCCTGTTACAACTCATGCAGCAGCTCTGCTATGTTCAAGTCCTGTGATGTTACATTTTCTCAATCCATGTTGGCCAACTCTGACTTTGGCAATTAGCAGGGACAACTGATCAAGCATTGAGCATTAGGGAATGAAGAGACTTGTCTGCTCCAGTCATGCACGAGTGGGATTCTGATTTATTTGGTGGGTTTGTATTTCACTGGCCATTACAAGTAGCCCTTAACATAATGGCTTGTATTTAGCTGCTGGCGACTGCATGTTGACCCCAAGAAAGGTCTTCTACTAAAATCTCCTTGTGTTTGCATGGGTTTTGTTCACTGCATTATTCACTGTTTCCTGAAACAGAAGGGAAGAACAACGGAAGTGTGCCTCTGTGTGGAACATGTTTGGCAACATCATGTTTTCCTGAGATAAATCCCCAGAGTTGTATGATTTTTGCCAGTGCTGAGTCCATTTGCTTTACTCTTTCTCCTGCAAAAATGTGGAACTCAACTACTGGAGTTACATCACTTTACACGAAAACTCATGGGAAGGTTGAGGGTAGGTTGCTGGAGTATTTCTCTCCTTGTTTTAAAAAGATTTGGAGAAGTCCGAAACTACTCAGATCTGCATGTTTGAGTACTTGGGAGTTTGGTGCCTAAGTGACTTCTGGGACTTGAAGTCCACCCTGAGTTGGAGCGGAAATATGTGGGGAAAGCTGACATTTGTTGCACGTAGGCATGATTTTAATTTTTTTCCCTGCTAGTCCAGCTTCAGTTCATGTAAGGAACAGCTGTGAATGCTAACAAATTTCCTTCCTCTATTCCAGAAAACTCAGGTTTATTTGCAAGCATCCAGAGCTAAGCAACCTTCAAGTGACCATTTTGGAAGAATCAGTCTCTGTAACGTGTGTTTGTGTGACTGTCCGTAATGGTGATATTCAGTTCTACAGCAACAGTAGGCTGCTGACTGTGAGATCCAGATCTCTTTTTCCAAACAGGATTAAGTACAAAATAAAACCTGAATCTGTTGTGTTTGCTTGTTTTCTGATGAGGGAGGAAATGCACAAAAAAGAATAGAGGTGATCTTCTGATTTCTATTGTGTGGGGTGCTTTTCTGTTTTGTTGTGATTGTTTTAAATTGAAGAGTAGGAAAAGAGCTTGTGCCACCAAAAAAAGCTTTGTCAGAAAAGGTGGGCATCCTGATTGTGAAGTGTTTCAACCAAAGATAGTTTTTAGGGCTGTTTTCTTAGCCAGCCTGCATGGGCAAACTCTCCCATTCCTTGAGATGCTCTCATCAGTAACTAAAACCAGTGCTTCAGTTGACTATAGGTTGAGGTCTCAGCTTTCCTCCAACCAGACTGAAGAGCAGGGAGATGTCTGGCTGCAGGTGAAGAGTGCCCTTTGCTAGGAGGCAGGTCTAGGGGAGACCAGGAGGCCCCATTTTGCATTTATTCATAGAATCATAGAATGGCCTGGGTTGAAAAGGACCACAGTGATCATCTAGTTTCAACTCAACCCCCCTGCTATGTGCAGGATCGCCAACCACTAGACCAGGCTGCCCAGAGCCACATCCAGCCTGGCCTTGAATGCCTCCAGGGATGGGGCATCCACAACCTCCTTGGGCAACCTGTTCCAGTGCATCACACACCCTCTGTGTGGAAAACTTCCTCCTAATATCCAACCTAAACCTCCCCTGCCTCAGTTTAAAACCATTCCCCTTATCCTATCTCTATCCACCTTCGTAAACAGCCGTTCCCCCTCCTGTTTATATGCTCCCTTCAAGTACTGGAAGGCCATTTATTCCCGTCACTGAGATGCATTTTTCTGCCCCTTGTGTCTAAGGTGTGAAACTTCAGGGTTTGCTGAGCAGGTGTAGATACTGTGGCCATTGACACAAATAAGTTAACATTCTGAGCTTTTCTATAAACTTGGTGTTTAGATACAAATGCTGAAAGAGCCTAAAGCCTGGTGTCACTGCAGTCGTATCATCCATTCATCTGCATGGCTTCTCTGCCAGTGCAGGATAGCCCTACCAATAGTGAAAGCAATTAAGCATAAGTATTAACGGGGATTTTTGGATGAAATTCTAGGAGCTATGCAGACTTGTGAAATTGTGTTTTATGTTCTGTCACAGCCAATGCTGTGACTGGAAAGTGAAAGGAAAGGAATTAGCTAACTGGGATGCAGATTGCAGCCTTCGAAGGGTTTGTATGTTTTACATGATACAGAGCTTCCCTTCCAGCAAGGAGGCAGAAGCTAGGAAGTAATCGAAGTCACTATGAAATGTTCCTAACAGGTGCTCAGTGAGACATAGTGTGTGGTCTCCCTGGGCAGAGTTGCCTTCCCCTGCAAAAGGCAGCATCGGATATTTCAGTGTGAGTGTGTGGATAAACTTTGCTTTTATGGCATGTGAAAGGGCACTTCAGTGTAGGAGGTTTTGTATGTATCTTATAATCTTGATCTGTGATGACTTTAGTAGAGCTGTCCAGTTTCCAAGACAGGCTTCCAAGGCAGGATGAGGGTTGTACCTGTTTGTTTTTTTTAACTATATTACTAGCTAAACAACAACAAAGCTGCATATAGCTGATGGCAATGTGCACCTTCAGTGCATTTCATTAAAAATGATAACAGTTGATAACAGTTCTGTGAGTCACAGAACTGCAGATCAAGCTCTCTGTGTCCCCTGGAAGCCCTTCTGCTTGTCTGGGGGATGGAGAAACCTGGCAGTCCTTGAAATGTGCTAACATCTATCAGGATCTTCGGGCTTTGATGGAGCTGTGACTGACTGTGCACTTTAATCCCATGCTTTAGTGCGTTCTGGATGAAACGAGTGGCTGCACCGTGCCTCACCAGCTACCGGCAGAGCGGCTCCTGACGGTGTGTGCGGGAAGGTCCTGGAGCTGGGGTCTGAACTTGGCAACCACAAGGGCAGAATCGCGCTGAGGGTGGTCTAACTTTCAGAGCAGCTCAAGGATGTGGTGATTGTCTTTAATTTGTTGGTTAACGGTGTCTGAGCGGCTTTGTGAGTAATGGACTTGGCAGCTAGTTCCGATACAGAAATTCATGTAGAAGTGCAGACTAATTACTGAGCACGGGTTGAAGGCTGCTCCCTTGAAAAAAGTGTAAGTCTGTCTTTTCTAATGCTGCTGCCATTGAGCAGTCAGAACTAAACAGGCAATAAATTTGGCATTGCGCCAAAACCATTTTGTACCTTCTCAGGAATTTGGAGGCAATTTCTGTTGCATTTTACAAAGACTTATTCTGGTGAACCTCTGTAAGGAAATGTTTCGGTGCAGTGAAAGTGGTAGTGAAAGCTGCTGCAAAATCAGAGGTACAGTTCTGATGCCTGTGTGGGCGATTCAGCAGAAAGCTTCAGGGCTCTGGAGGAGCAAAGCAGCTGTGAGGGATTGCAGCCAATCTTTGAGCAAGGAGAGAGAGGAAAGAAATACTCACTGGAGGCCAAAAGAGAGTGGTGATTTTTCAAGTGCTCTGAATTTCCTCTGTCAAGATTTGGATTGACAGATAAAATTTGTATGTCAAAAATTAAATTTTGAAACACCCAGTAAATAGGCATAAAAATGTCACAGACAAGTTGGGGACATTGGTGTTTGCAAATATGCTGCTCTGTCTTTTCCTCTCCTCACCTGTAGGCCGTACCTGTGTGCAGGCAGCTCCAGGCTGGAGCCTGGGCTTGGAGCACCCTGCAGCGGCCCTGAGGTCAGGTAGAGACTCCCCCTCCCCGTGTGAGCTGGCCGGGGTCTGCAGGGAGAGCCAGCAGTACATGTGGTTCCTATTAGCTCTGAAAACAGGAACATCTGGGGGATGCATGGATGGCATGCTGGCTCTGCTCAGCAGCAGGAGAGCCTGTGACAGACCGCTCTGGGCAGGCAGATCCTCTCTGTTATATGCTGAAGCAGGGAGCAAACATGCATAAAATCCAGCTCGGAACAACAGGAGGCGGGCAGCAAAGGCTGCCTTAGGTTTTCTCCTCCTCTTTCTGCCTCAGTGGGTGCTTTTTGAAGGAAGGTGAAAGCGGGGGAGCCTTTGTCCTCCGGCAGCAGCGGGACAGTGCTGAGGAGAAGCACTACTGAGGACAACAGGAGATTCCCCATTGGGTTGCCCATATGGGTTTCACTTCAAGAGCAATGGAAAGCAAGCCGGTGGTAAACATAGTATTTACAATGTGTTTACTGGAGGGGATAATAAAAGGAAAACAAGTGAAGGGAAAGACTGTAGTTTGAGTAGTTACTGTGAAAGCAGTGACCATACCAGCTCCTGTGGTACTGCTTAGGCATGGGGTTGGACCAGGTGACCCCCAGAGGGCCCTTCCCACCTTATCTGTGCTGGGATTCTGTGGCATTAGTTAGTTAAATGAGGGTAGCTGCCACAGTGTGGCCATGTTAAATTAGAGTGGCTCATTGAGGGGTGGTTCTCCTTATCTCTCTGCACTACCGAGGGGGCCTGGTAGCTTGTCCGCTTCTGAACAGGGCAGATGTCTGTCTGTTACTGTATGGTGAGTGGTGGGGGAGGGACATAGGTCATCAGTCACCCAAAGGTGGGTGTTCATTGTCAGCAGGCTGTCTGTGCTCCCAGCCAGGGGAGATAAAAGGGCAGATGGGGGGAATTACCGTTTAGTGTCTTTTGTCATGAATTACAGTTTGTGGTTTCTGAGGTTCTGCGGCAAGGTTTAACTGCATTAGGAAATTATTCAAGCTCATGTTAGCAAGGTCACGCTGGTGGTTCTGCTGAGCATGTGAGAACTTGGCCGGTGGCATTAGGGCAGCTGGGGTTAGAGGTTCACAGTGGCACTGACATGCAGTTCTCAGTGGGGATCGGCTCCTGCTGTGTTAAAAGCAATTCAGGCGTGACCCGCACGGTTGTGGTGCAGATGAGGCCTCCCAGGCAGTGCGGGGCATGGGAGGGCAGTAGGGAAAGGGCTGGCTCTCTGAACCCACACAGTCGGTATTGCTCCGAGAACTGGACTGTTGTACCCAAGGGTGGCACAAATGAATGTTTGAATGTGCTTGTTCTCCTCTAGATGACGCATCTCTCTCTCTGTTTTCTCTGGCCTGTTATTTTATTGTTGCTCTGTTTCTCCCTCTCGTTTCCCAGCTGCCCCTCTTTCCCCTACGCTTGTTCCTTTGCACATACAAAATCTTCGCTATTGAGTCTGAGGAACTATCGCTTCTATTCACACGTGGCCACACCTTGCTGGGTTTCCCCAGAGGACAAGCAGGTGCCTACACTAAAAATAAAAACAAACAAAAAACACAGCAACAGATCAGGCATATTTTTATATTATTATAAATGACTTAAGTTCAATGAAATAACTGATTAAAACTTCAGATGGCAAACGATTTCTATGTGTTTCGGGGGAATACTTGAAGAAAAGGAAGGGGTAGCGAATCTTCAGAGGAGAACTTATTAATAGTTGTACAAAGACCTTGGTTGCATATAAATGTAAGGATGTGGGATGTCCTGCTGCTTGGATCTTTAGTAGGGAAAATGATGCTGGATACGAAGGGTCAGGACCCAGTCTGGGGCTATGAAGAGCACCGGTCGCTTCACTTGTTGACTTTTTTTAAACCCTAGAAGAAAGCACTTGTTCTTCTAAGAGCAAAAGTTTACTTTCAGTATCCAGTTTTTACATATCTGTTCTACTTTCAGGCAATTGATGGAGCATCTGGGTGTTCCAAAAACTTCCCAAAAGGGTTCAGTTCAGCTGTAGACAGTTTTATGATTTTTATACTGAATGAAAACTATTGTATGCGCTTACTCTGGGAACAGACTGGAGCTACTCCAGCAGGAAAACATTGCATTAATGTGAGAGATAACTTGTGAAGATACGAAAGGAATCTTTCTGGCTGTTGGGAGGCATGAAGGTATTTGGAAGTGTTGTATAGTGAATACATCATCAGCCAAATGCTTTGAATTCTGGCTCTGCTGATGGCTTTGAGGAAACTAGACGCTGCCTTATGCTTAGAATGCAGCGGATGATACTGTCAGTGTGCTGTGGGTCTGTGCGCGCAGAGCTGAGTGTCTGGTTGCCAGCAGCAGTCAGACTTCTGTCTAGAAGGTTTCAGCCTTTGTGCCACTCAGAAGGGCTGCCCAGAAAGCTTCCCTGCGAAGCATGTTGTCCTGGGGTAGAGGCGTGGCCCTCCAGCTGGGAAGATGAACCCAGCTGTGTGTTGGAGCAAGCTGCAGCGTGACTCCGTGTCCCGGCAGCTACATGGATGATTGAAGGCATGAAAAGGAGTTTTACTGCAGTGAGACAAGGCTTCATTTGGGAAGCTCAGTTTCCATTAGAGTAGTTTTTGTGAAGCCTGTGTTTAATCTCTAGTGGGGCTTTTATTTATAGATTAACTGAACTATTCAAATTTCCTGAACTGCAAAGGATTGATACCTTTATAGTTCATGATTTTTTTTTCTCTCTAGAATGAAAAACTCAATAGAAAATAAGAGTTACAATAGGATCAAATTTTCAAACTGCAGCTTTGGAGTTTTTCACGTAACGCAAAGTGTAAAAGGAGCACGGAGCATTGTTTCATGCAGTTCTGCAGATGACTGCAAGTCATACCTGCTTTGTCAAGTCACAGTTGTCCTGTATGTTGTTTTTAATGGGAATGAGGGAGTCTTGCCACATCATCTCCGCTTCACTTGAGTAGAGAGTAGTCTGAATAAGTGGAAGTTGTTCTGGTATTTTTAACACAGGAAACATGGTTACATTTAATCCCATTTATTGGGATGAGAGGATTAGAATCCTGCTTCTGTGCAATGAGTGCTACGCTCTAATCCAAGCTCAGGTTGGGAAAAGGGAAATGGGGGAAACAATCTTTATTCTTGTAGAATACTCCTTGACAATAAAATGTGATCCGTCATGTAAAATGCCGCTTCCCAAATCTATTACTTGAGGTAACAGGCAGTGGGGAGCTCTATCATTACATCCTTACTTTGCCTGGGGTTTCTGGGAAACTAACGGTTCTTTCTGTCATCAGCCTGGTGTGATGGTAAGGTCTGGTCCAGGTGCTCTCTGATGCTCCCTGCTGCTGATGTGGGTGAACCTCTCTAATGCCATGCACAACTCCTGTTATCCTCACCCTGAAGTACAGTGTGTAAAGCCTCTGCCTCTCTTTACCTGTCAGGGAAGCTGTGCACAGCTCCTCCCTCGCTGGAGGGTCTTCCAACGCGTTCAACATCTATTTTCCTCTGCCAGCTCTCAGCCACTCCTATGTAGATCTACAGTTGATTTATGTACTTCTAATAAGTCCCATGTACATACGTTCCCTCCCTCTTCACATTTGCAGTTGAAATGCTTCAGCATCCTGTGTTTTCTAAGTTAATTCCATTGATGAGTGTTTCCAGCATGGTAAGAGTTGGGGAAATTGGGAGACTTGTTTGCTTTTTAGTTATCTCTAGTCCTTTCAGGCAGGAGTAAGGCTTGCTCAAGCTATTGAAGGACAGGGCAACACTAAAACAACAAGCAACTTTTTGGCTAGTGGAGTTGTCTGAAAAGCTGGCAAATCCTCTGAAGGAGGATATCAAAACTTCACCTACAGGCTTCTTAAACGCTTTGGGGCTGCTTGTGCTCAGCGCTAAGATTGTTTTCACCTGACGGTTGGTCTCAGTACAAGTGACTGCAACATGAAAAAAACTCGGTTGCAAAAATGCAGGGCAGTAAACAGCAGAGTTATTGCTGAAACTTGAGATGCTGCATCTGTGCTGTGTTGCATACCAGAATAGCAGCACCGTTCAGAATCCAGCCTTTCTCTTCACCTGCAGAACAGCCAGGTCCACCTTCACTGTCGTCCCAACTTGGACTCTTTGTGTGGGTGAATGGGAGATCTAAGTAAAATTTCACCAAGCTAAAGATGCAACGAAGGTGAATGTTAACCATCCCCTTACCGTGGTTAATTCCTCAACTACTCTCAGATACAATGTAAAATGCCTGGTCTCTGGTTGCCCTGCCTGGGAAATCTGAACCAATTTCCTACAGACAGCCCTACGCATCAGCTCCTGCCACTCACAAAAACATACTGGATTAGATGCAAAACTAGTTGGAATTTGTTGTTGTGAACTTGCATTTGGTTTCATTGCACCGTGCTGGTACTGATAGCTGGTCCTGGACTGAACTTCCCTCTCCTCTTTCTAGCAATGGTTGTTTCTCAGCTTCTGATGAACTCCTTATTGTTTTATTTTTGTCCTTTGCTTCAGCCACTCTGAACTGCCTTCTGCTGAAACCTGCTTGTTTAACTACTGATTTCATGAGGAATGTAATGGCGCACATGGGCAGTATAAATGTATTTCATCTCAACTCATTGGCCTACTTGCTTCCCCTCCTTGTTACATGATGCGGTGGTCTGACAGCTCCTGGTTTTCCAAGGAACATGTGGTTATCCTAAATTCTCTCTGTGCTTCCTTTAGTCACTTAACCTGAATTGTGAAGGTGTTTCTAAAATTCTGGGAGATGGACCAACTGTGTGCACACATACGGAAAGCAGACAGGAATTGACATTTGGCTTTCCTGGCCCACGGTAATAACTGCAACCCAAGCATGAAGATTTAAATGGGAAAGCAGATGTCTTCAACACAGCTGTTCCAGCTCCATTCATTCTGTGCTGTATTTCATGAAGAAAGCACAACACGCACTTGCCTGGTACTGCTGTGATGACATCCAGTCACGCACTGCTGAGTGAGGCAGTGACGGTGCAAACACAAAATGACACGAGATGTTTGTGGTTTGCTGTTAGACGTGACCTTGCCCAGAGGACAAATGACCTCACAGGGACAGTGTAGAAGCATCTCCTGACCTTGTGATTACTGCTCTTGGGTCTTTCCCCAGGGAGGATGCTTGTGCTGTACTTATGCTGTGTGTCCCACTGGTCTGTCTGAGCCATGCATGCACTGCGTGGGGTGTCTTTGTACATGGAATCTACTCCACAGGTTCATAGCTACTTTTTGGGGGTATTTTAAGTCTTCTTCAACATACTCTGCCGCCTTCTCCTCCCAGCTTTTGGGAGGGAAGATGTTCACATCTTGTCTGAGGTAAGCGGCCTTGTGGAGAAGGAGGCAAAGGGGAGGACTGCATGGTGAGGAAGTGTCTTACACACGCAGTGTAAGCCACTGCTAACCACAGGATGGTCTCCACTTTGTGGCAGGTTGCACTGTAGGCAGTGTGAATGTGAAGGGCTGTTTGGCCCTGAGATTTCTTTCCTGGCACTCCTGGCTACAGTAAGGCCAAAACAGAATAAATTGGTCCCAGGTACACTGGTGGGGATCCAACACTGGGTATGTGTAGGTGCTAGTACTAAGTACAGACAGGGGAAAGAAAGGAGAACCAGTTTGTGGGCTTGAAATCAGGGGAGGCAGAGGTAAAACTGAACTGCCAGAGGGAGGAAAATAACACAGGAGACTGGCAGGTATGAGAAGAAAGCAAAAGATGCTGAGAATTCAGATGCTGAGAAGAGCAGCAGGGAATGTAATTAGCAAGGCATATAAGGAAGCTTAATGCAGACACTAAGGTGTGAATGAGCAGGGAGGCCTGAGAAAGATCTAAGTGCAAGATGCAGAAAAACCTTAAAACTCAGAAGAGAGTGAAAAGTATATGAGCAAAAACTGTCTAAAATTGTAATACTTTCCAAATCAGTAATAAGAAAGTCACAAACAAAGCAAAGTCAGTACAAGAATAATTTTATTTAATATTTTGGTAACACAATGATTCACCTCAGGATGACCATAAAAGTTAGCTCACTGAGCAACTGCAATACATTCTAATTAGGTGCTACTAAATCGGAGTAACTTTGCAGGTTATATGAGGCACTAATTGACCAACAGCTATATAATTTGTGACCCCAGCAGATGTGAGCAGTGTGAATGGAAGCTGCATTAGTAGCCAATGCATAGTTAAAGCTTTTGGAAGAGTACAAAATTGCAAAAGCTTTTTTTAATTAAAATAATAATTAGTGATCTTTGAGTTAGACTAACTATTCAGTTGTAGGTTATATCCTCTATACTTTTTAAGAATGATACAAAGGTACTAAGAATACTGTCTTGCTACAAATTGATCTAATGTAGATCTCCATATGAAAATGCTGAATATCATATAAAGCTTTTCACAGGTATAGGCTAAGTTCTGGGATATCACAGACCTGTAATTCAGAAAAACACCTGAGGTTACTCCTTTTGCATGGAAATTTTTTTTAGCTTTGAAAAAAGAGGATTGATGCCATTTGAAATCAGAGATTTTCAACAGGTGTTTCAGTACTACGTGGGGTTATGAAGCAGTACTTTTAGACTTGGTTCAGGCTATTAAAATCAGTAGGGAAGTTTCTACTTGAGAAGGCAGGATGGTGCCACTAGCCCAGCTCTTACCTATGTCAGTGTGAGTACTGCCACTGCTGCCAACAGGATGAAGGCTGGCCATCTACGAGATGCACATCTGTACTTGCTTGGGTCTCAGCAGAGCTCCTTTATATTTTAGCCCTTATTTTTCTAGGTCTACTAATACCTTGTTTTGTCCTAGACTTGATCACAGTAAGTCTTCTGAGATGCTCTCATTTCTGATAGATCTCATACGTAATTGAAGGTGATCTGTATCTCCTAGGAAATATCCAACAATTCTCAGAATCAGGCATTTAGAAGAGACAGTTTGCTCTTTAGAGAAATACATGCTGCTTTGTGTGCACAAACATTAGGCAGAAGTTCAAGGCTCTAAAGTTTCGTGTATATGTTTTACTTCAAAATAGTAGTGATTTTTTTTAACTGGATATCTTTTGCCTCACAAAAAGGTTGGAAGTACTTTTTTTGCTCAATTTGGTTTGCTCAGTTATTCAGGACACAACCTGATAGCTTTCCTTCTGAGACTTGGTTTCAAGCAAATCATGCTTAAAAGTATGTAGTTAATTTAGGATAACAGCACTAAACTTGAGCTAACGGACTGACCGGTGAGCCAGGCTGTATGTGCTGTATGCATTACTTGAGGCTCGTAACCTGAGAGCTTCAATACAGACCCTCAAGTTCTTATTTCTACATACCTTGGCACTCGTGAATCTATAACGGACTTACCTACGTGCCCAACAACAGGTCGTTTACTCTTTGCTAGAAAGACACCAAGTTCAGCTTTTCCTTTACAACAGCTCTCTCATTCAAATATCTATGTTATTCGTACTAATGATATATTAGCACATGGATTATATCACACTTACCGCTTGATGACGTACCAAATCTGATCTTTCTTTTCAAGCTTTAATGAAAAGTTACTGTATTAGGACATTCTGTTCATTCTCGCATAACATATGAATGGTATTTTAAAATGTCGTGCTCATAAGCAAGTCATTTTCTTAGCTATTTATGTAAACACTTTGGAAAGCTAAAGGCAAGATTTTACGTTGGCATCTTACCAAAAATCATTCAAACGTTTATTATCAAGGCGTTAATGTGCATCCCAGCAGTCACAACATGGGACTTGCCACACGCTTATGGCAGGTTCCAGTAGAATGAATTCAGAGAGAGGCTGCAGTGTTCCAAGCATTGTCTCGTTTTTGTGTTCTGCTTTGTTTTGTTTTTACAAGGAATTTTACTTTGGGATGTGGAGTCACTGAAGGCAAACTCAGAGTTAAGGCAGAGTGCATGGAGACGTGGAAAGGATTGCACCCGCAGTTTCCAGAGATGCTCCAACCCGCTGGTAGACAAAGTGTGCTTTACAATGGCAACTTTGTCAACATGCAAGAAAATGAAAGGCTTACTTTCAAACTGCACGTTTTATCATTTAGTACATTAAATCATTCCCCCGGCTCTCCCTCTAGAATTAAAGAGGACTGAATTATGACTTGTGAAGTTTTCCTTCCTGCTCTTGTACCTTCAATGTTGGCTATTTTCCAAAAAGATCGGCAAAAGAAAGCAAACTATAACTTATGTACTTCTAAAAAGAGAGGAGCATCTTTCAATGCAAGGCTCGGCGCTTAGGTGTTTGCCGATGGCTGATTTTCGTTGGCTGTTTTCTCTGCTTGCAGTCTTTGGACGGCCTTATCAAGCAAATCCATAGTATCTCTAAGTGTGACGTTCAAGGTAAATGGCTTGGGTTTGATGGTCAACCCGTAAGTATAGTCCATTTTAGGATCCTCATTGGGATTAGCAGTGAAATGGCACTGATGCACGAGAATGGAGGTAAAGAGAAACAGCTGCACCTTGGATAATTCCTCTCCAATACACCGCCGTTTCCCCATGGAGAAAATCATCACGCTGCTGGTGAGATCTTTATTGATGAAGCCGTTCTCATCCAGGAACCTTGTTGGATCGAAATCCTCTGGGTTGGACCATTTAGCCGGATCGTGATTCACCGACCACTGATTGACAAATATCACGGTGTCCTTGGGAATGAGGTAGCCCATGATGAAGGTGTTGGTCGTGGTGGCGTGTGGGATGGTAACAGGCACGAAGCTGCTGAAACGCATGGATTCGTACAGGAAAGCCACGATGTAGGGCAAGTTAGGCTGATCTTCAGCACAGGGCAGGCGGTCTCTCCCAACAATCCTATCCACTTCTTCTTGCATTTTAGCCTGCACTTTTGGATACCTGTCATTTAAAGTAAGCGTGTGTACATGCGTAATGCTGTCAAAAGGTTCGTTTTTTAAAACAACACATGCTGTAAATGCTTCTCTCAGAACCTCACCCCTCCTCTAAGTTGGGCGGTTTGGGCAAAGCTTAAACGCGTTGCAGGAACACGCGGATCTTGACAGAAAACTTTGAGGGAGGGACTCAAGTTTTCTACACAATAGTGTCATTTAGGTTTGCTCAGTTTCTCCCTTAATGTCACACGTAATCAATTTTAAATGTAAAAAGTGAAATAACATCCTGAAACTGAATGTTCTGCTCCAATTTTGAAAGTCCATTCTATAGCAAAGATATTACCTTTGTCCTCAATTTGGGGCTTTCTGTCAGAATGGGAACTTGGTGTTCTGTCTCTGCATGCGGCTTCTTTTAGCTAGCGGGGAGTTTACCAATAGGTGTATCGCATACAGAGGGAACTGAACGTTCTCTGCTCACAACTGTCAGGACAGCTTTAGGAACGTCCCACTCAGGGGTTGTTTACGCTTCTACAATTACTATCAAAATGTTTTCTTTACAGTGTACTTTAAGACCACCGTCTTGCAGTGTGCCAGACCGTCCAGCCTTCACATTAAGCAAGCGCGATCCAAACATTAGTGCATTTTCTATTAGCTCTGCCTGGGCGCTTCTGGGGAGCTTTCCCCAGGTCACGCAATCCCGGCGCGGGCACACGTTACAGGCAGCAGCATAATAGCGGGCTTGTAACCCAGTGCACGAACTCTTTATCTCGCCTAAGCAGCTGTTATCCTGTTCCTATGATCTCCTTGATCTTGACCTGCTAAAATCCATTACTTTCAGGTTTTACTCCACTGCCTTTTCGCCAGCTGCTCCTTATGCAACGTTACCAGAGTAGGTTTTCCTTTTATTATTATTATTATTATTATTATTGTTATTATTATTTTCTGGCGGGCTTCCCAGGGCCCCCGTGTTAACTAACTGCCCCCTTTTCCCCGCGGCCCCCCTTACCCCCACGCCCTGCCCCGCCGCAGGAGCGGAGCGGAGCGCCCACCTGATGAGGAAGATGAGGAGCCAGAGCAGCGCCGTGGAGAGCGTGTCCTGGCTGGCGCCGAAGATGTCGGTGACGGTGGCGGGCACGTGCTCGATCTGCAGCCGCGGCTGCTCGCGCTGCAGGCGGATGAAGGCGTCCATCATGTCGCGGGGGGCCGCCCCCGGGCGCAGGCTGCGCTGGTGCTGCAGGAACTTGCCGCGGACGAAGCCGTAGAAGTCGCGGTTGAGGTCGCGGAAGGCGCGGTAGGCGGCGCGCACGGGGCTGGGGAAGCGCTGCAGCCAGGGGAGCGCGTCCACCAGGCTGCCGGCGCCCACGGCGCGCCCGAACTGCTCGTTGCGGCCCACCAGGCGCAGAAACTCGCCGTCGCCGTGGCTGTAGCGGCGGCCGAAGCAGAGCGCGCTCATCACGTTGGCCACCGCCACCACCAGCACGCGCGAGGGGTCGAAGAAGGCGCCGCCCGCGCTGCCCCGCACCAGCAGCGCCACCAGCGCCCGCGCCTCGCCCAGCAGGTGCCGCTCCAGCAGGCGGCGCGTGGCCGGGCTGCCGGTGGAGAAGGCGCGCACCGTGGCGTGCGCCGCGCGGCGGTGCAGCTTCCAGAGCTCCGAGTAGCCGCCGAAGGCCAGGCTGCGCCCGCCCGACACCAGACGGAACGAGGGGAAGGCCGGCCGGCCGGCGAAGGCGGCCCCCTGGCGGACGAGCGCCTGGCGGATGGCGCTCTCGCCGTTCAGCACCACCACGGGCCAGCGCCCCAGGCGCAGCTGGAACACGGCGCCGTACGTGCTGGCCAGGCGGGCGAAGGAGAGGTGCGGGGCGCTGCCCAGCTGCGCCGCGTTCCCGATCAGCGGCCACGGGAAGGGACCCGGCGGCGCCCGGCGCTGGCCCTGCCGCTGCCAACGCCGCTGCTGCAGGAGGAGCTTGCCCAGGTGCACGGCGGCGAGCAGGCACAGGAGGAGCAGCAGGGAGCTCTGCAGGGGCGGGGTGCCGCGCAGGGCTTCCCCGAGCCTCTCGAGGGCCATGCTGCGAGGAAAGGGATAAAGGGGACGGTCGGCGGGCGGCGTCCTCCGCGGACCCGGGCGGGCGAGGGCACAGCGCCCGACCCGCTCCCGTGCGCGAACCGGGGGCCGATCGATAAGAATGGGACGGTAGCCACGCTTAGCGGCTGAGCCGCCGCTCTGCCCCCCGGCAGGGCAGATTCGCAGCGGCGGATGTGGCTGAGGAAGGCGCAGGAGGAGGCAGGAGGGATGCTCCCGCCTGCCCCGCTGCCCGCAGCCGGCTTCGTCCCGGGCGGAGCAGCGGGATGCCCGCGCTCCCGGAGCGGCTGTCGGCACCGCTGCTGCTTCTTGCTGCCGCCCGGCTGAGGCGGCGAGGGGAGGGAGGAGGGAAACGAGCGGCGGTCTCGCGAACTGACCTGTTGCACGCAGCTTCCATCGGAGGTCTCGGGGGAGGATGGAGCGGAGCCGGGCAGCGGTGGCTGTGACGGGCGGGGAGCGCGGCGGCGTTGGCGTTCAGAACCCGGGCTCTGGGAAACTCATCAGAAGCGCCGGCTCCTGTCACCCGGAGCTCGGCGGGTCGTGCGCAGGCAGATGCCGATGGCACTCGCTCCCAGCATAGAGCTGCTGTCACCTTCCCGGAGCTTCAACCCCTCGGAGCTCGCCCCGCCCGCGACCACCTGCCCGGCGCTGCCGCCTCTGAGCCGGGGGCAGGGAGGGTGCGAGCGACTCAGGGGGTGATGGGGGGACCGAGGCTGAGCCGGAGCGGCAGCGGCCGCGCCCGGGCTCCTGGCATCGCCGCTCGCGCCTTTAAACCCGCGGCATCCGCAGTGCGCGGCGCGGTGCGGGCGTGCCGCAGACGGCCCCGCTGACAAATCGCCGCTGCCCGGCCCTTCCCCTGGCTCGAGGGGTCGCCGCTATTTGCCAGCTGCCCTTGGGGCCTCGCCAAGCGGAGCGGCTGAGCCGCGGATGCTTTTATGGCCCGGGCCCAAAGTTTCGGCGTCGGAGCCTCAGGGAGGGAAGCGGGGTGGCGGGCGGGCTCGCCGCCCCCTGTGTCAGGAGGCAACGTCTCGCCTGCATCTTGGGGGCTGAGGGAGCTGGAGAGCTTCCCCTCCTCCGCCTGTCGCCTCCCCGTTGCGTGCGGAGTTTGCATTGCGTGAGCCGGGGCTGGAAAGCCTCCAGCCATCTCCTCCCCGGGCCCCTACCCCTCCTCTCAATACCTGACACCGGCTCGGGGGGAAGGCGGCGGGGAAGCGCCGGGCGGCCCGCACCCGGGCAGCCCCGCTGCCCTCCGGCCTCTCCCC
The DNA here is from genome assembly GCA_016647715.1 of Pavo muticus. Taxonomy (NCBI): domain Eukaryota; kingdom Metazoa; phylum Chordata; class Aves; order Galliformes; family Phasianidae; genus Pavo; species Pavo muticus. Next base: position 160,945 of record JACDJE010000288.1, on the reverse strand, counting down.
CGCTGCTCGCCCTCCTTTCCCTCCCGCTCCCGGCGCTTTCTTGATCTGAAAGCCGCCCCGGGAGGATGCCGCGCTCCGAGCCCCATCGGGTTCCCGGCGTCCCAGAGGGGGAACCGGGGCCGCATCCCCACCCGCCCCTGCGTAAAAGAAACCCTTCCCCAGGAGGTCAGAAAGGCCGTGATTTGTCGTTGTACCGAGCAAGACTAAAAACTAAAACTCTTTCAGATGTTATACAGTCACATCGTGAGAAGGAAAAAAAGGTGTTTGGTAGCATTTAGGGATTAGGCAACATTAGACGCTGGGAGTCAGCCCAGCCCAGAGCTCGATCCCAGGCCTGGCTGGGGTTCTGCTGCTTCTGACTTTGCTAAATGCAACCCTTTCTGCTGTCACTGTCTCAGGCTCCAGGGCAGTAATACTGCTACCCAAACCAGCATCAGCCACGTCTCTCTGCACGTCTCCAAACTCCTGTCTGTGTGCCTCAGTACACGCTGTGCTTCTTCCTGCCACTGCCAAGGGGCACTGACAGGGGTGTCAGAATGTTTTCCCAGCAGTGCCAGAAGAAGCCAACTTCCTTCCTCCCAGCCCCATCTCTGGGTGAACTGAAGGATGCCACAAGCCAGCCCCACGCATGGTCCAGCTTCAAAAAGCAGCAACAGACAGCTCTGTCCCTACAGCACGAGGGTTGGGACGAGCTTGGAGAGAAACCTCGGGCTTTGATCTCCCGCACAGCACCGTATGATTGAAAACTGATTTCCCACGGTGTAACTGCTCAGCAGTGGCAAAGTGGCCTGTCCCACCCTGACGGCCACCCCTCCTGCCTTCATCAGTCACATGTCAGAGAACACAGGGCTTCTCCCTGCAGGCTGCTCTGGGTGCTGCAGCAGGCAGTAAGGACTTAGCTTGGAGCAGTTACCAGAGTTCTGGATTATGGTGTTGGGCAATTGCGATTGCCGGCAGGCAAACTTGCCTTTTCCTGGTAACTGTGAGAGTCAGTTACCTAAAACTCAGGCATTACAGCTTTTTGTAGAAAGTCCCCAAATCCCTTCTTGGAGTCATCACTCAAACCACAGTTAGAGATTGCCATTTACTTTGGAGCAAACAGAAGAGATTCCATTCCAGCTCCCATGTAGATACTCTGTCATGATAGTACCCGATGGCCCTGTGCTGTACAAACAGGGTTTGCAGTCTCAGGCTACTACCCCATTTCAGCCTGAGCATTATGATGACTGTATGAAATAAATGTTCACCCAGTTTTCTAGGCTCTGATTCTATATGACCTTAATTGGTTCCTTGATTAGTCAAGCGCAGCTTGAATAAAACATCACACCTGTGTTTTAGGGTAGTGCAAAAAAGCAGGCAGGGGATGACCGTGCCCTTGGTCTCAGTTATATTGTATGAATTGCCCTCCTGCCTACTACTTTATTCACTCACAGCTTTTCGTCTTGCGTTTGTAGAAGCGTAGAAATTCTGAATCACTCTAAGATAATGCGTGTTTCTTTCCTCCAAGTTCTGGTGACTTAATGCTGATACGGGGCCTAATGAAGACAGCCCCAGATTTCTGAGGTTAAGTCAGTTCAGGATCCAAGACTGAATCACTGAGAATGTACACTGCCTAAAGTGAATTATTTCTGAGCCCCTACTTCATGTAAGGTACGGAAGAGGGTAGGAATTGAAGGGGCAGAAGTGGGTGGGTTTGGGATTAAGGGAAAGGAATTCAGGCTTAAGCTGTTAAAAATCCTGATTGATTTGACAGGAATGCCAGACGGAGGGGCTGGCAGAGTCTGTGGGGACATCAGTACCTCTGCAGCTCTGACTGGAGATGCTTTTTCTAGGCGGATGTAGGCCCTTGTTCTGGAGATGAAAGCTTAGTAAGGGGAGAGGAAGTGCAAAATCTGGAGAGTCTTCTTTTGTCTTTTGAGAGGAAATTCGTAGCTCTCTGCCACAGTCCTCCCTTTTTCAAGAAACCCCCTTAACGGGATTTTTACACGTGTTAAGAGCTATGTACCTAAATAAGGGTTTGCAGACTCAGTTCTCAGTTTTTCTTCTGTGACAGCCATTGGCTGCTTTTTTGGGTACTGGCAAGGTCAGCTAGGATCCGCTGCACATAAATCCTCATGAGCAGCAACTGGAATTTCTCAAGGACTTGTCATTGTCTCATTCTCTTTCCTTACCTTTTGCTTTTGCAGCTTGCCATGGAGAACTCACCTATGCCTGGTTCCTTTGGCTCTTTCCCATACCTGGGTGCTCACTCTTCATTTTATTAATTCTTAAGGCGGATTATACAATGGTTGAGCAATGCTTTATCCCGGGATTGCTTCAGTACAGAGCTTGTACAAACTGTTTACAGTTTATAGAGCGATCCAACCCATTCTTCATTAAACAATCCCTTGGAAATATTGTTTCCGATTGTCTGTTCCTGAATGTTGCACAATACTCTATAAGCTGAAGAAACAAATAGCGTCACTGTAAAACACAAAGTGCTTGGAAATGTAAATGCAATATCCTATTGTTTCAGGCTGCTTAAAATTTTCCAGGCATTCATAGGTACCTCTTGAGCTTGATTCTAATCTCAATAAACTTTTGGACGTCAGAAAAATTGCCATTAAACCAATCAGAACTAGTACCTTGTATGCTTCTGCTTTTACAGCAGCCTGCTCCAAGGATGTCTGTACAGCATTCAGCACAATGAGGAGTTACTGCTGTGCTTCAGGTAGACTCTGCAGCAGCCACTTCATCCTGGGGTATCCAGAGCTGACATCTGTGTTTGCTGCTCTGCACCATGAAGATGTACCTGCTTGCTCAGGGCTGTTGACATGGCACTGAATTACTCAGTGATACGACTGTCCTAAGATGGGGGTACCACAATGTGGAAGACAATGAGATGTTCTGATGCGCATTCCTGCTGTTCCTCATTTTGGCAGCTTTCCCACGATACCAGGCACGACATGCTGGCAGAATACAGGTAGCTGTGTCCTCAGTGCTGCTCAGTGTCAGGCACACACAGGAGCCGGCTGCAGCTCTGTGATTCAGGGATATTCATGTACTTACTTTGGCCTAAATTAAAGCATTTTTGGCATGCTTTTTCAAGTATATGTATTTGTGGTTACATATCACATTCTTTACCTTCATTAATTTGCAGCTTTCTTTGGACTTTCACTCTGCCCTGCATTCCCACCGACTTCCCAGCTCCCATTTTCAGCTCTCCTTGGCTATTGTACAGCCTAAGTCGGACTCCTAGCCCCAAGCCAAGTTCCCACAGCCGCCAAGGGAAGGGAAGGAGCCTCCCAGTACTTGCTGGGGCTCAGCTCAGTGCCGGTCTGGTTTGTTACCTCCCCATCTGCTTGCGTTTTCCATGTTACTTGCAAAAGAAAGGCATATGTTGCGGTGTGCTTCCACACAGGTTACACACAAATATGATTGCAGAAAACAAGGACATAGTGTTATACTTAATTCCAGCATCAAGCTCGTTTATGGAACTGTTTCAGTTTTGTGTTTCCAAATTCCTACATTTATTTCCAAGCTTTTCTGCTTTTTCTTGACAGCATTATATGTAACCACACAATTCAGTTTTCCTTGAGAGGCAAACACGGAGCTGATCACTTTCTGGCTACTCTCGGGGCAGTCTTTTTAAACAGTCCTTTGCTGTGAAGCAAAAGGGCAAAATCATATTTATACGCTGCCCTCATCCGTGGCACTTTCTATTTGTGGCTGTATTCATGCCACACAAGCAATCCTTACTGAAGTGCTCTGAAACACTTGAAAGAAAGATGGATGAAACAGCAACACAAAGTTTAGACCCTGCTCAAGATTGGTGTTATTGTATCTATCCTCAGACATGTTCTGCATACAGATGTTTATGCCTGCTCACTGTCGCTCTTCAGCCAAGGATCCCCCCATGGCACCTATCAGCTTCACCTTATTGTGCTGGTTCTGATTTATGCTGCTGGGGGCCAGCTTTATTTTGAGCTATAGAAACTTTATAGCCTATATGATACGACGGCTGACTCTGGAGCTTAAAGCCAGTGGCATCAATTAGGGCTAATATTGTTAACATGTTAACAAGCAGTAATATTGTCTTTTTCATTTGTTTTCTAGACTTTGTTGGATGTTGTATTAGGAGTGATGTTATGGAGTTTACAGTGCAATTGTTTTATTAACTTGAAGATTTTAGCAGACTTGGCAGTTTAGCAAATGAGATTGCCTTGGTGTACTTAGGGCAGTGACAGATGGTAGCTCAAAACATCCCCAGGCTGCAGTTGAAAGCAAAGTCTGCTTCACTCACAGGTGGAAGCAAATTCTGAATGGGTGAAGGTTTTCAAGATCTACTTGTGAAGTTCTGCAGTGTTGTACAAAATGTTCTACTACAGATGTGCAAAATATTCATTCATAGAATGGCTTGTGTTGGAGGGAACTTTAAAGATCATCCAGTTCCACCCCCCAGCTGTGGCTGGTTGCCCCCCACTCGCTGCCCAGGACGCCATTGAACCTGGCCTTCAGTGCTTCCAGGGAGGGGGCATCCACAGCTTCTCTGGGCAGCTGTGCCAGTGCCTCATTACTTTCAGAGTAAGCAATTTCTTCCTAACATCTTACCTAAAAGTCCCCTCCTTTAGTTTAAAGCCATTCCCCACTGTCAGAGACTGGAAATTTGTCCAAATCTGAGTGAATTATCAATGGAAGAATAAAAAGCAGACATGTGGGAGGCAGCACATTACCTGGACAAGTGTCAAGCCCCTGCTTTAGAGCTTGAGGCTACAAAGCATTTCAAAGAGAAGGCCACACCATGTTTGTAATATTGGGCTATTTTCCTTGTTCTCATACTAAGAGTTTCAGCTGTTTTTATACTGAACATTTCTGAACATTTCTAGGTGAAATGTGGATTTTCCTGAGACAGGAAATTTCGGAGCAGATGATAGCAGTCGGACAAAGTTATACGTAACGGAGTCCTGGAGTTTCCAGCTAAGGGAACTCTGCGAGTGGACACTGTGCACAGAGAGAAAAGATGGTGGAGCACAGATGGAAGAAAGAAACTTACAGTTCTTTGATGAGAGTTTTCCTATCATGTGTCCTAGCCATTGATTAAAGCAGCCAATGCATTTCTCATCACAGAATACTGATCATTTGGGTTCTTTAGTTTGCATTGCGTGTGCACCGTCCTTTGATCCCTTAACAGCAAAATAGCTCTTCAAAATAAAATAGGCAATGCATTTTGAGTATTGTAGCCTCTAGAGCAATCTAAGCTGAATTTCAAGTTTCTTCTTCCTTCAGAGATTAAATCTGGTTGTATAGTGGGGGTTGCAAGCCTGATCTAGGTAAAAGAGCTGCCCAAAGGCCTGGCCATTACTTTGTCCTTGTTATGATACCTCCAATCTTACTGATTAAGGAAGTTCTTGATCTAAGACTACTTCAGGAAGTGATGCCAGAGGCCTAGCATTGTGCAGGTACACGTGCTTTCTCCTTCGGAATCAGACTGGGACCATTCTCATAGACTCATAGAGTATCCCAATTTGGAAGAGACCCACAAGGATCATCTAGCCCAGCTCCTGGCACCACACTGAACTATCAGAAATCAGACTGAGAGCATTGCCCCAGTGCTTCTTGAACTCTTGCAAGCTCGGTGCCATGACCACTTATCTGGGAAGCCTGTTCCAGTGCCTGACTACCATCTCAGTGATGAACCTTTTCCCGGTATCCAACCTGACCCTCCTATGACACTACTGAGGCATACTGTCAAGTGAAAAAGACAGGGCTTGGCTACCCGTTCTCATCCAGGGTGTTCATGAAACTGGCAGCATGTTCCTCCCTTGTCTAGGCTTCAGTTTTATCTTCAGGAAGTCCTGTTCTACTTACTGGAATGTTCAAGTGGTTCTGCCAAACTTGCCTGCATTATTAGGCATGATCTCCTCAGGGTCTGGGGTAATTTCTTGTCCAAGTTGTTGAAATTTGGTACCGGGAAGTTTCTGGTGTTTTAAATAAATGTATGTCCTTTACACAAGTTTGCCCCTTTCAGGTTTTCTGAGAGAGGAGATTGTGTTGAGCACAGCCTCATCGTCAAGGTCACAGCAGAACCAAATAGGGACACAATGGCATGTGCATCGTGAGGACTATCCCTAGCTTTTAATCATAAAGAACTGGGATTTCCCAAAGAAAATTCATGTCATGGACCTAAGAAATTTCATGTCACTCAAGGAGTTGCTCTTAAATATCATACCTTGAAAAGTGTCACCCTTGCTTAAATGCACCGGGAAATATGTTCACCCTCCTTCTCCCTTCCATCCAGGCAGGTCAGTAGTATTTGTGAAGAAGCTGCAAATAGATTATCCACCAGAAACAATGGGTCTCGCTACGATGGCGCAGCTGAAGTATCCTGTCAGATGCAAATGCATGAATCCAAAATGAACTTCCAGTGACATGAGTGCTCAGCTAAGGAAATTTTGCACATCCTTCTGAAGTAAGGGCACTCTTGGCTTCGTTTGCTCTGTTGTGCAAGGGCTTGGTGTATTCGCCTCCAGCAGTAACTGCGTTTTAGTGGTAAATGAAATGACTCAAATTCTGAGGACTGGAATGCATGAGGGTAATATTCTAGCCTATAAAATTATTCATGCTTTTCCCTGGGGTGTGGGAAATGTGAGTTGTTTATTTGCGCACTTTTTAATTTGAAGAGAGGCTTAGAGAAAACAGAGTCAAACCAAAGGGATCAGGGAAACTCCCTTTGTGGTATCTGTGGTCACTCATGGAAAATAGAGCATAGGATGTTTTTTCGGCATTCCCTACAGACTTAATCAGGAGAGTTGACTCCTCCTGTAAGACAAACAATAGTAATTAAGGTTTCCTCTGAGTAAATTCGTCAGGGAGAGAAAACACTCTTGACACAAACATATCGCTCCTAGCGTTTGGAAGCAAACCCAGAAGAAGTGTCTGCTTCTTAGCCATTCAGGTCTTCTATGGCAGATCAAAGACCACGAGGGAAACTGTCTGCAGGTGCCAGTTGGGGCAGGTTTCATCTTGTCACAGCGCTCCGGTAAGAGGCATTCACTAATGCCTGTTAATCTCATGGCACGCCAAGGGAGAAAAACAGAAAAAAAATTGCCATAAATTCTTCCCTTTCCCCAGCAGCCCCCAGCCAGGCTCTGAATGGCTGTAGGAAGGTTTGCTGCTGCCGCTGGGAGGAGAGTGGTGGGCAGCCCGTGCCTCCTCGGTGGCGGTGCTGGGGTCACCCTGTGGGGACCATCTCTGCTGGGGAACAGAGGTGGCAGCTCTGCGCTCGGAGCAAAGAGAGAGAGATCAAAGGTCTTCCAAAGGAGAAGGCCAAGGGCGCATTTTGGCCACCGTTCTCTGCCACTGAGATGCCCTCAGGATGTCAGGGTGGAAGTGTGAGATTCCGCAGAGCACCGTGAGGGCGGTAGCAGCAGCGGAGGTCACTGGGCACTTCACCAGACGCAGGACAAAGGCAGGATTTGGCATGGCTTGGGGCTCTTGGGGTGGCTTTGGCCAGCAGCCAGCTTTGCTCCGTCTTTCTTTTTAGGTGTAAATGGCATGCAAGCCGGCTCCTCTCAGTGGCTTCTCCGTGAAGATAAATAACCTGATCCCCCGGTTATTATCCCCCTGCTCTCCTCCCCTTCCCCCTGACTGACTTTGATTATTGTAACTTTACATGCGCTTTTAATTTGCGTGCAGGCAAGTACAAAGGCACAACCGGATATACCTGTTATTTGCCAATGACCTGAAAGAGTATAGTTTATGTTAAGCCTTGGGTTATGGTAACGTTTGCACGCGATTCCTCAATATACATGCTGCAGGCAACTGATGGATGGAGGTGATGGAGGGTGGAGGAAACTTTTAAAGTGACAGAACCTGCTTTAGTTTCTACTTAATCCACCAGTTATGTGCAGGCCTATATTTCAGTTTTGTGCCAAGCACCACTCTTGCCCTCTCCAGGCAAGGAACATATGGGCATGTTATCTGGGCTGCAGTCTGCTCATGGCTGCTCCTGCAACTGATCTCATGAAAGCTTTGTGAAAACTAGGCAAAAAAAGGCAGATGATAGGGTGTTTACACTGTAGCCTAGGAGGGAGAAGCTAGCAGGAGGAAGAGGAGGCTGCAGATGAGGTTCTTTGCAGCAGGGCAGCTGTGCTGAGTGTGCAGAGATGCAGCACCATCAGGGCTCCAGGGCCCATGCTGGTGTGGGGCTCCCCATGTAGTGCATAGGTCTCAGCCCCCTAAACTACTTGAGGAGACTGCACTTGAGCTAGCCTCCCTCAGCATGATTTAAAGAATATCTGCCACTCACTTGCCTGGTGCTGCAGGAGAGGAGGAGAGAGTGGTCCACCTCATAGTTATAGCAGAAGACTGGAAGGAGATGTGGGGTCCAGTCCCAAACCTGCACACTGATTTGCTTGCTCTTGACGGTAATCAAAAAGAAAGCCTAGTAATAAGTATTCTTTAAACTTGCATTTCACTGATTCCACATTGAATTAGCTAAGTCTTCAAGCAGAATGGAAGTCTGCCAGGCAAGAAAGTTTACCTTGAAGTCTCAAAGCTGAGTAATTTTATTTCAGGTATGTGTCTTAACCCAGTGTTAAAGACTGCACCAAAGGAATTAATCAGGCATTTCTTTTGAAGGTTTGGGAAAGGAAAGGATCCTTGTCATTCTCAGCACCACCTCTCACACAATGTGATTTAAAAACAGCTTTGGCCTTGTGGGGCAGACTTTGCTATTCACACATCCTTCAGAAAAAAGGGACAAAGTACTGAGAGTTGAACGTTACTCTTACAGATGAGGGAATCATAAAACAATTGTTAAAATAGCAGAAGACAAGATGGACCTGTTGTTAAGGGAGCAAATTTATGTTTTTGGATGTAAGCACAATTAATCTTTTCTGTGCCTCGTCTTCCCTAAGAAACTGGGAATGGATGTGTGGATCTGCCTGGGATCTGCTCTACCATACTCTAGGATGTTAAGATCGACCTTGGGCAGCCAGCATTCAGGAAAATGAAGTCTGGATTTGTGGGATAGTGTTTGAGAGACAAAGTTCTTACTCCTATTTTTGAGCCAAACAAAACAAAGGCATCTTCCTTTTCTCCAAAAGCCCACAGCAGGCAGCCATCGTCTGCTTGTGAAAGGCATTTATGTGAAGCAGCCTTGAAAGTAAGCGCGTTTGCATTTCTCCTCTCCACTCTGCTATTTCTTGCTTCCTGTTTTCATCTCTCTATTTATCTTCTCATTCAGGGAACTGGCTTTATTTTAAAAACTCTTCATTAACAGTTTTCTGCTTCCCATCATGTTTTTCTGTTCTCAGCATCCAAAATACATGACAATTTTGCATATCTTCATTGTTATCCATCTCCTTTTGTCTTGGTACTTTGTCTGAGTGTAGAAGACTCTCATCTAATGCCAGCTTCTTAGAGCCTGTGACATCCTGAACACTTGGCTGGTCTTCCTGTGGTCAGGATATTTCTCAAAGCTAAAATGTTTGTGCACACTTGTTCTGATCAAGAAAGTTTTCCTTTTGAAAAAAATAAAACAACAAATAAATCGCATACACCATTCCATGGCCTCAGTTTTGAATGCACTGAGCAAAATTATACAATGCTGCTGTAACTGCTGATGCACAAAACAAGCCTTTCTAATGCTGTGTGCTCAGAAACCTGAAAGACCCATCTGTTCCAGTTGTGGAAGGCATCGTTTACATCAGCAAATGCCGTTGTGACAGGGTTAAACAGTTAGGAAAGGGTTACAAGCTGCCTGCTTGTCACTTGCTTCAGCAGGGGGTTTAGATTGAGATGTGTGCCCTTTTTCTGGCATGAAGAGCTTGGGAGCCCCTGCAGCTGGCTTTGGATGAGGGAATAGTTTTTCTTTGTGTTACTTTATGAATTTGATGTTTAGATAATAAACTGTATCCTGGAGCGAGAGCTGAACTGGACTTGGGTATTTCTGTGCCTCAGCCTTTCCCTTTCCCCTGGGCAAGAAAGCCCACCAGTGTGCAGGCTGGGAACGAGCACATGACAAGAGTTGTGAAATATTTTTTTTCTTTTAATAAAGTCATTCAGGTTTACAGTATGAAAAGAGAAGCGTGAGGAGGCAGGTACATGAAACAGCAGGCCCACATTTCACCTGTAGATGCAAGAGAAAGTCCCACTGAAGGTAACACGTCTTTGGATGAAAGCTCTGTAATTGAGATGGGTTTAATGATATTTATCTAATACTCAGCATTTCCAATGCCTGTGTCATGAAGCAGTGAATGCTGGAGCATGAAGCGTGTCCTTCATCCACTGAAGATTTTGAACTCCCAGACAGGGAACAACATTAGATCAGAGGAACAAACCAGCTGCTGTGACCTTCAGCTGGCTGAGGGTTACAAACGTGAATGCAGAGTCTGAAGCAGCACAAACAGCAGCAGTAACGACCTGCTTTGGTGTTAATACTGTTGCTGTTACCGGAACTGGCAGAGCTGCCTGCACTGCACCTACTGTTCCTGAGGGAGAGCAGAGCCAGGGCCGGCTCTTTGGGGAGCACACAGCCTGGGGACGCTGGTGTCAGGCCTAGGCAGTGATGGTGAAGCTGCAAAAGGCAGATTTCAGTCTGCAATGGGTAAGAAGCAGAATAATACCCAAGCAGAACAGAGGTGATGGTGGTGGCCCTGGCACACACTTAGGCACTTTAACGTGCAGTTTTTCAAGCACTGCAGGTGGAGGGCACCCAGGGAGCTGCCTGCTCTGTGGAAGCCCATGGACTTTGCTCCTCTTAGTTCTGGTAATGTCACCCATACTGGAGTGCTTTTTCAATTCTGTTAGTTGGCAGACTAGTTAGATGATTTTACATTTATTTTCAGTGTCCACATTGACAAGCATTTGTCCTTTCTGGCAACATTAACAACCACAGCCCCTTTGTTTAGCTCTCTTTTAAGCACTTATTTCTCAGAAGGCAGAGAAGCAGTGCAGCGTGCTTCTGGCAGGCTGTCTCCCAGCACAGGCAGCTGTAGGATCCATTGGTGCACAAAACACCATGGCAGGGTTGCTGCCTGGTCACCCAGCAGGACAAATTTCATCTGACCAAGTTTTTGTGCTTCATGCCAAGTGTATAAGGAGATGTGATACCAGTAAGAGCAGTATGAATAAATCTAGGAAGGGATAAACTCTATATAGGTGATTTCTTCAGAATGCTCTGGACTGATTTGAACTGACAGAGCCAGACTGTAACAGTTTTACAGTGCCAAGATATTTTTGATCTGAAGTCCAAGTATACTTTCCTTGTGGAGTGGTTGAGCTGTACTTGTCCTGCCTGGTGTATAGTTCTCACTGTTCCAATAAGATTGGCTGAAATTATTATTTCAGCACACAATTATGTGGATTCTGCTTACAAGGCCCACATCAGGCATTCTAATATGGGTTGTTTGCTGTGATTTTAATGTACCTTTCCTTGACCTGTCCTGTACTACAGCATACTTCTTATGTATTACAGGATAGATTTTGAGTGGTCTCTCCATTGCTCTTTATTTAAGATTCATACAGCTGTCCAGATCACACAGCAAAACAGTTTGTAATCTGGAATAAGTATTTCTGTCAATCAATTGTGCTGAACCATGAAGGAGCGATCTAAGTGTAAGTAGCTGCATACCTCTAAATTTCAGACAGCACATAAAACAGATCACTTGGGGATGCAGATGTATTTGCATAAATGTAGATCATTGTGATAATAATGCAGGTAACATTTTTAATGAAGTAATTGCAGACCCTTTCACAATCACTAAGAAGCCTAGCAGTAGAGCACAGTTGTGATGTGGGTAATTCTTAAAATTCCAATTTAGGGTGGCAAACAACATGATTAGGGACTTTCCAGAGACCACTCCTGACAATTTTTTACTTAAAAAAAAATCCAAACTTAATTGCTTCTGTTCCTGTACCTTATCCACAGACTTTTTTTTCCTTTTTTTTTTTTTTTTCCCTTTTCCCTTTTATTATTATAGAATATCACAAAATGGTTTGAGTTGAAGAGACTTTAAACATCATCCAGTCCTAGCCCCCCTCCCCCACCCCAGCCATGGGCAGGGACTAGATCAGACTGCCCAGGGCCCCAGCCAACCTGGCCTTGAACACCTCCACCTCCATAGAGCCAGTGACCATAACTCTGGCTTCATTCAGCCAATTCCTTATCCACAGACTGTTCACTCTTCAAATGTGTGTCTCTAATTTAGAGATAAGGATGTAGTGTAGGACCACGTCAAAGGCCTTGCACAAATCCAAGTAGATGATATTGGTCAGTCTTCCCTTGTCAAATAATGCTGTCCCTCTATTGGAAAAGGCCACCCTGGTGAAGCTGTGTCGGTCGTCTCAGGTCACCTTCTTTTCTCAGCACTGCAATTGGGTTGAGGAAATCCCAGATAGGAGAATGGACTGGGAGAAAAACTCATTGAGAGCAGCTCTGCGGAGAAAGACTTGTGGGTCCTGATGGATGAGAAGTGGGACACGAACCAGCAGTGTGTGCTTGCTGCCTGGAAGGCCAACAGTATCTTGGGCTGCAACAAAAGAGGGGTGGCCAGCAGGGTGAGGGATGTGATTTTCTCCCTCTACTCTGCTCTTGTGAGGCCCCATCTGGAGTACTGCGTCCAGACCTGGGGCCCCCAGTACAGGTGGGATGTGGAGCTGTTGAAGCGAGTCCAGAGGGAAGCCACAAGGACGGGAGCTTGCAAGCAGGAGGAGTACCGACATTTTACATGATCTGATAGTGACAGGAAAAGGGGAAATGGCTTTGAACTAAAAGAGGGAGATTTAGGTTAGATGTTAGGAACAAACTGCTTACTGAGAGGGCAGTGCAGCACTGGCACTGCTGCCCAGAGAAGCTGTGTGTGCCCCATCCCTGGAGGACTCAAGGCTGGGTTGGATGGGGCCCTGGGCAGCCTGAGCTGGTGAGTGGCAGGTCTGCTCAGGACAGGGGGATGGAACTAAATAATCTTAAAGTCGCCTCCACCCTAAGCCATTCTATGGTTCTGTGTGCCTTAACATAGCTTCCAGGAGGATCTTCCCTGGCACAGACATGAAGCTTACTGGCCTGTATTTCCCTGGGTCTTCCTTTCTCCCTTTCTTAAAAATGGGACTGTTGTTTTCCTTTTCCCAGTCACCAGGGACTTCTACTGATAGCCATGACTTTCCAAATTTGATGGAGAGTGTCTTGGCAACTACATCATCCAGTTTCCTCAGGACCTTAGGATGCATATAATCGGGACTCTTAGACTTGTACGTGTGTCTTTGGGTACCATAAACATGTATTTCTGCTAGGCATTGCGTGTTTTACCTAATATCATTTTATTTTCAAGCAGACCTTTGCTAAGTATTCCCACTGATACATGACTATGGACAGATATTTTCCATTTTACTAAGAAAAGTGAAGAGAAAACAATCATGTTCTATACCAGCGGTAGTAAACACATAGTCAACTCCTCAGGCAGTCAGGGTGTTTGCCTTTTATTACATCTGTTAGGTATCATCTGGGGCAGACGACTCCAGCACTGCTGTGGATGCGGTCATGTGCTGACTCGTGGGAGAAGAAACGCTCACAGTTCACACGCAGAGACCTTGGCTGCAGATGCGCTGCTCACATCACCAGCAATGCGTGTGTGAGCTGTCAGAGTACACAAAGCTCCCCACTGTGACCCCTTGTTCCTTGGCTTCATGTCCCCACATGAAAGGTGGAACATCCTGGGAGGTCAGGAGAACAAAAACTGCAGCTGGAAATTGCGGAGGGGGAGTATGGAGCTGGAGACATAGAGGACCGGGGAAGATCTCCAGGGAATCCCACCCTGCTGCTTCCAAGTCTGGATCAAATATGCTTGTAACACTCCCAAAAGATGCATGTCTGAGTCCTTCTGAAAACCTTCCTTGATGAAGATTCCACTCTATCCTCTGACGCTTTCTCTGGGACTTTGTTTCCCCTTCCCAAATGTCGCGCTTCAGCTTTCATTCTCACACTTCAGACACACCACCTTTGATCCGCCAGGGACCCAGAAATAGGCTCTTCTATCTGCAGACCCTTATGTATTTGAAGTCAAACATAGCGTCTCCTCTCAGTCCTTCTCCAGACGGAGCCTTCCAGTCTCCTTGTAGATTATAGTTCTTAGAGGTACGGCAATACTTGTCAGTTATTATTCCAGCCATCCAGCAGTGCTATGCATTATTCTTAAAGCCAGATCCTAAAACAAGGCACACAAATGAGCATAAGTGAGTAGGACAAAATTATTATTTTTTTTGAGATAGATCTCATATCACACAGCTCCAGGGCTGCTATTTACATTATTTTCTTCCCTCTTTTCAGAGCAGAAAGCAATTTCTTTTCAGTATTTTATGTCCTACAACAATTTCTCAAGAGGTAATGGAAAATGCTGAATAAACATAGCATGAAGGAGCTATAATAGTTAAATATGTGTAACTAACTTCGAATTTCATTGCTTTTATTAGTTTATTGTCATACATTGTTGTGGTGATTAGAAGTGTTTCCTGTTCACATGGGAATGACACAGAGGCTACTCATCCCCAGGAGCAGCTACTTCTACTTAAGCAGGAGTTATTTCTATGATCTGCTTGGAAAACCTTATTCTTTAATTCTCCTCCTCATCTGGCTGCTGATGTTGTTTTGATGTTCAGAAAAATGCAGCTCTGTGAACATGAATATTTGGGTGGAGTACACAAGTAGGACCATCTTCATAAACGTTATCTTTCATTTCCTTGCTTCAGTAATTACCCATCTCTTCAGAAACCTTTTCCAGTGACTGTGGAAATAAGACATTCCAATGACATATCTTTTGTCACTTAAAATGTCCACTTTGTTTTGTACAGAGAGGACAGTGATGAAAACTGGGTGGACATACTGCAGACAGTAGTTCTTACCAGGACAAATTTTCACTGTGAAGTCAGTAGATGTGCAGTTCTTCTGTACCCCCAGTACATTTTTCTTCTCATAGCTAATGCAGAGAACTCATTTACTGACTGCACGCAATTACTGGGAACTTTCCCTAGTAGCCACATGAAATAGCTGTGGGATTTGGAGGAAATTACAAGGCATTTCCATATCCCAGTAGGGTTCTTTGTGTGTTCAGTCCTCACAAACCTTTGGCTTAGCACACCCGGTAGCATTTCTTCTGACTTGGACCATCTTCGGAGAAGATGACAGGATTCAGGCTAATCTGCTGTGTGAAAATAAACCTTTTTTTTTTTTTGCATAGTGTATGTAAGCAAGCCCTTTATTTTCACTAAAATTGTCTTTTATGACAATGCCCATGCCTTCTAGCATGAGGGGCATATGCTGTAATGGGATCTGCATCTTGAAAAGGTTGTGGGTGAGAAAGAAGGCAAGAACCATGGGCAAAGAACGTTATGCTGAAGAAGCACAACAAAAGAATTGGCTATACTGTGGAAAGTCAAAACGATTAAAAAGTGAGATATGTCATTTTATCTTCTAGCTACATGCAGCATGTGTTTCCCGTGTCTCATATTACAAGAAAATGTGAACTGAAGGTTTATGGTAATACCACCAAGGAAGTATGATATCATCTATCCCACAGGTGTTAAGTCAGTTTTCCAAGGTGTGTTTACATGGTGTGCTTCAGAGCACTAGCACACATGGGTTACTTAAGCAATATCTGTAATTACAGGAGAGTTTGAGGAATAAACATTGTCTAGCCAGGTATGAGTTGTAAAACACCTCATGGCAAAATAGGTGATGTCATTCATGTTATCTTGATAAATACTTGCTAGGGCATGGATTTGAATGAAGGTAAATGAAGCTGATAACTTGGTTTATAAATGCACAGCACGTAGATCTTATGTAATAAGGCTAATCATTAATAAGATAAATAGTCTGATATTGCAGGAGCAAATTTTCTAATATTTTGACATTTATAAGGCTACATTTCAGGCTGCTGGTCAGCTCTTATCCAAGTTGTAAATCATAAACCAAGTAAATGATACAAAATTACAAGAGGAAAATTGACGAAAATCAGCATCAATAACACACCCAGCTTGATGCATTCATTTTCATTTTGGGTCATCAGGGGACTGGGTAACTTGAGATTGTTATTATTATAGAATCATTATCCTCCTTTATATTCTCTGTGTTTATGCTTATTGAAAAAATTAATGCAATTAAACATGATGGAAATGACACATGCCTGCTAAGTCCATATGCTATTTGTTATCTTTTATATTAAGAGAACATATATTATATACAGAAGCTGTGAAATTAAGTAAAATCCAGTAACTTGAACTTGTTATTTCGATTCAGTTCTAATGCATGGCTCCAGAACAGATTTACAGCTGTCTTTCTTTAATGTCTGGGATATTTTGGTAAGAAAACAGTCTATCTGTAAATTTCAGTGCTTGTAAAATGCTTTAGATATTTTTAGCTTAGATTTTGCTGGCTTGTATACAAAGAGTTGGACACTACCTTTGTGATACCGTTGAAACTCATCATAACCATTAAGCAGAGGGCATATTCAGTGTGCTACAGCCCCCGCCTTGGCTGTTGGCATAAATGTACATTGAGCCACAGCTGCTGGGAATGATGGTTATTTGCATGGAGGGAGACAACCTTGAGATCTGCTATATTGGCCACTGCAGGGAATGGTTACTAGGATGTCTGCTGGGCCACCACTGGCTCCAGGGTGGCTTCTCAGGGCCATCAAAATCAGCTCAGCAAAATGGTATTCATTACACAGCTCCTTCAGAGAGCATCACCCCTCGGCATTTCCTCCCTGGGAGCCCAGAGGCAGAAGGGGAAAGCTGTGTGTCTCATTGCTGCTGCAGTGCTGGTCCCTCACTTTGTTTTTCTTGGTGGTTTTTCACCGTCTGATCCCATTCAAGTGTCTTAGCAGATGTGCTTGACCACCTACGGTCTTTCTGGACTGTTTTCCTTCCTGGCTTTTCAAGTTCAGCTATTCATGAAATCTGAACTATGTGTTGATCTCTGAGACTGTTCCAATTTCACTTAATGCAGCAATTATTTAAAAAAAGAGAAGTGGGCAGCAGTTCTGCAAAATATTTGTCCACATTTCTCTTGGATGCTTTCCTTTAATAAGCAGATGAGGGAAGGGTCTGGTTTTAGCTGGTTTCCTGCAGAGGCAAGGCATGGGCAGTACTTCCTGACTACACGTACGTGTGTCTTATTCCTCCCAAACAGCTTTTTGAAACAACTGGCTGCTCTGGGCTAGAGCTGCAGAGAGCTGCACGATCCTGTATGCTCCTGTAAATGTCAGTTAAACTGTGCAGAAGATAAATGTATTATCAAGGGTTTGCTTCAGCACAACTTCACCTTTTAATAGACACAGTGCAAACACAAGACACAGACTAACAGGGGCAGGTTCAGTAGCTCCACAACTCACATCACTCTTTGTAGGACTAATCAATATGTGCTTCTTTCTCTTGGCTAGGTGTAAGGCAGTGTTTTTGTGGGTGCTGGGGTCTTGAATTTTATGGAAGTCTTTATTAGACCTTATTTCTCTTCTACATTGCCTCTGGATAAGTTTGTTTTCTGGTTAGTGTATGCATCGAGGAGCCCTGCAGGGCTTAACGATGCACGTAATTCTTATGCGTATATGTTTTCTCAGTCCAGCTTTCCACTGAAGGCATTGCCATAAGGCATTGCTACATCAATCATTCTTCAGCACGTCTTCTTTCCTGATGTGTCATCTATTTCTCTTTCATGCTGTGCTGGAGATTTAGTGTTTATAGGACATAGGTTTTCAATAAAAAACAGCATTCTAGTGATATTTTATAAACTTCATTGTTTACAGCCTTTTCAGCTTCTATTTATAATCACTTTTTAATCTCTAGAACTATAATACTTCTGGCACCTCTTTTCCTTCTCCTCCCCAAGGAGAAACCCCCGGTTGTCATTCAGTTTTCAGACATAGCTTTTACCACCATAGGGTCCAGTCGGATCCCTATGGTCTGAGAACAGCAGGTCTCCCCTGTCCTCATTCCCTCCCTGCTGTGTGTATGCTGCTACATCAGAGCTGCTGAAGCAGCCACTTCCCCAGGGGACCGACCTGGGGACAGCCAGAGTGCACAGCGGGCACGTGCATACCTTGACGTGATGGTAGAAGCTGGCATCACACACAGCTCAGGCGGTGAGCACACTTTGCAGCAGTGCAGGGGCAGGCTGTTTCACAGCACTCTTGTCGTGCAAGGGATTCCTGCTTTCCAGGAACATATGAGCCTTTTCTAAGCTATTTAGTCTGCATATTTTGGATACCATGAATATGCACACTCAGTACTTGGGCCATTGGCTTGTGTTTTCACAGCAAGTGGTTTATCCTAAGTCTGATGCAGTCAGACTTGTTTTTATTCCTCACAGCCTCACACTATTCAATCCCAACTGGTACAATTTTCTTCTCACTGGTACAGCAATGTATTCTTCTATAGCTGTTAGAGAGAGATTTGCTGCCCAAAACCTGTATTTTTGACTACTAAGTCAGTAAGGACACAAATGCATTTGGCTCATCTGAATTTCTCTATGAGAAACCCTGTATTTCTGCCTATACTTATTTACTACAGATTCAGAAGCAGATGAGTTGCTTCTAGATTCATCTGTAGCTGTTGGTGCAGAAGTGCATCTGCTTGTGGCAGTGCAAGCAAAAGTGAGTGAGGTCTGGCACTGACAGCATATGGACATCTCTCATCATTTTCTATCTGCCTTGGGGTATGAAATTGCTTTATGAGAAGCCCTCAGGGACAGAAGGCTTTGTGTCCAAAAGGAAACTGTTTCATGAACATGGAGGTGTTTTTGTTTGAGGAGAGTGCAGTGTCAGCGTTATAAAGGGATACATGAGACCTCCCAGAGGCACTGACATGGCTCAAAGGGATGAAGTGGTCCTGGGTAGAAAGCTAAAAAAGCTGTAGTAATTTAGTGCTCCAGTATTTGTAATCTGTGACACTTTAAATATGTGCATTACACAAAGAAGACCTTTAGGACCACTTTCCTGCTAAAGGCTTTGAGAAGAGGACTCTTGCTTGCAATAAGTTTTATACCACGTCATGCAAATAATTTCTGGCGGTTTTCAGTTCTTCAGTAAGTTAATATCTGTAAATGGAAATCAGTTTATGCTGTGAAAAGTACAAAGCAAACAATGGCACTTGAAATCTGAGTCTCCGCTTTCACCAGAACAAAGCAGGTACTCTCTTTAACCCGGCTGCACAGTGTAATCAGTATTCTTTTTAGGAAATGTGCACATTTCTTAGGTGGATTTGAAACAGTAACGTTGAAATCTAACAGTGACTAAAGAAATCTGTGTGAAAGATAAAGACTTGTGCTCTGCAACACTTGCTGTCAGCGTCTCTTTAGAAGAGGAGTGGAGTTTCTGACTTGAAAGGAAATAAGGCGGCATTGGATTTAGAAGTGTCTTAAAGAGACGAAATGAATTACTCATGTTTCATCCGCTGACACCTGAGATAGGAGCTGCTTTTATTAGTGACTGACAGCATGGAGATGGAGTCACCCAGGAAAGCACCTGATAGTCTGATTTACTCATTGTATTCCTGAACTTGAGAACAAAGAATTTGTACAAGAAAATGATTTTGTAATGATGCCTCAGGCTGCTGGATGAAAAAACCCTTGTTTTATCTGAAATATGCTTAGCTCAGCAGTTTGGTCTCCATGTCTTTGGGTATTCCCCACTAGGCATGATGTGTCTATCCCTTTCTGATTGCAGAGGTACTAAAGCTTTCCTAGTTTCCCCTCCTGGCAGAAGAAGAGTAGAAAGGGCTGCTCCTGCCCCCTCCAATGAAGCCAAGCTTCCATAGAGAGTGAAAAGATTAGAGTTTTTTTGTTGTTGTTCTTGTTTGGGGGGGCTCAAGCAAAAGGGAATGTGTAAAATTAGACAACATAGGAAAGCATTCAGAGCAGTTAGATTTGTTACTTTTATTACCTTTCACACCACAGAGGAGCAAGGGAGCAGTCAGAGATGAAATATGATCAAATTCCAAATAAATTAAAGGAAATATGTTTTATGTAATGTACAGCTGGAGCTTGAGTCTCATTGACTAAAGCTAGCAACTAGTCTCAGGAGCAAGCAAGACAAGGAAGACAGGCAGAGTACCTGTGTGAGCAGAGCGAATGTTCAGAGGAACTTTGAAAAGGCTCAAAAAAAAAAAGACTTGGGAGGGATGTAAAACCTGAGATAGTTGTAAAATTTCCACAAATCAACCTTTTCAGCATTAAACTTATTACTGTGATGCTCTTCATCCTTTGATCTTTTGAGCCTTTAGGTAAACGCACCCGTCAAACCTCTTTGGTGTTAAGCAACATATTAATTTGCCAGCACATCAGGTCTGTGCCTAGCTGCTATGAGGTGCTGCTGTTTCATGGATGACATCCTGTCAGCGTCTAGCTTGTTGGTTTTTAAATTCATCAAAAAAGACCTTTAATCTCCCAAGAAGAAGAATTCGACCTCTCCTCTCTCTTTGAGATTTTAGACAAGTGGGAGAGCCTGTTTCCCTGTTGGGAATGTTTGCATAGGAGATACATTTGGGCAGGATCTAAGTACTTTGCACAGAAAATAAGATTTGAACAGAGCAGCGTTTTTATCTCTGGTCACTATTGGCATGTATGCTAGTTGGTTCCCTCTGAATCTAAGTGCTCACTCTCCAAAAGGGGGATTTGGGTACTTGCTGGATCTCCGCAGAAGATAATATTTATTTACGTGTTATTCTTTTCTGTAAAGATGCCAGCTTGCAAGATTCTGCCTTCCAGCCTTGAGGAATCTTTGCTTGGGTTGTGCTCTTGGCTCACTGTCTGGGCAAATGCATGGTCAACTTTTGCTCTTTTCTTCAAATTTTTACCTACTCCAGGCATGGGTCGTTGGATACAGGGATTTGTCAAGAGGCTTAGAAGTAATCTGTGGGTAAGAAAAGATGAAGTTCTTGCTGTCAGAAAGGAAAGACCTGTCTGCGCTCCCCATGCCCCTCTGGTAAGACCAGGGAGATGAGGCAAGAGACAACATATGTTAGATGTACAGCTGTGACATTTGTGTCACCCACATTGTGAAATTTAAACCCACAAGCTGGATACTAAGATGAAAGTTTCCTTTGTCACATGAGAAAAATACTTAGCACTCCACAGTGAGGCATTTCAGCCTAACTTCTTATGCATTCTTTAACTGCTTTATTTCCTTATAACATGAGCCATCAAAAAAACAACAACAAAAAAACTTTGACGTCTTTAAGAAGCACAGTTGCTTTTTGCTTTGTAAATAAGAAACTAACTTATTCTACTGTAGCTGTCTTTGAGATCTGGTTTTTGATTCGATGGAAAAGTGATGACAGGTGTTGTCACGCAGAAATTAATTCTTTCAGTGTAACTGTCCGAGGTCTTAAATGATTTATTCTGTGTAAAGTATTTGGCAAAAGTAAAATCTGCTTATCCTGTTTAAACAACAAGGGAAAATGGTTAAACCAAGCATTCCACCCTGTCCTCCTGAGTGATGCTGGTTGGAAACCAGCACCCTCACCAGTACAACAGGCAGCGCAGAGGCTATTAAACTGATACTTGGCAAGTTCTCATAATGGGGGATTTTCTCAGTGAGAAGAATGCCTATGCTTGTTTTAGGCCAGCACCAAAACCGCTGTTGTTGTTCTTGTTGTTTTTCGCTGCATTAAAGCAGATTACAGCCTTAAAAACAAAGGTCTTCACTCCCTGTATCCATTACTTTGTTCTCATGAGAAGAAACCCGTGTCTGCCTGTTATAATAAACTGATGTACCAGATTACAGTGAAGTTAATCAGTGCTGACAGTATAACAGGAGTGTCTGCAGTTTACATTGCAATAAAATATCTGTTTGTTTATAGACGGGATTTTGGAACAAACAAAGCGTTTTATAAATCAAAGAGATCTCTCGCTGAACTTACCCTATTAAGGAGTAAAACATCTAATAACTAGAAAAAGATTGCTGTTTTGAGAAAGCCATTTATCTTAATTTCTTTTGAAAGGGCTGGTAGGTGAGCATTTTGTTTAATTCAGCCAGTGCAGCATTGCCATCTTTTAATTATGTCCCACTGTTTCATGGGATTTATCCTACACCCCAGTGACATGCAAATGCCAGTTTCCTCACTTCTCTCTTGTTTTAAGTAAATTCACATCGCTCTGGTTATAGGGGAAAAAAAAGGGTTATCAAACCAGGCGACAAAATATGTTTTCTAAATTCTATTATATATACACAGACATCATAAAATTCAATCTCTGTTATGAGTCAGGTCCAATCTAGGATTTTTTTGTTCTTCCTTCGGCAGTTTTGTTATTAATTATTCCCACCAAGATAGATACCGTCAGGACTGTTGTCCCATTTGCATATCTCCCAGTCTTCATCTGTAATTTGTAACCGGATTGTAGGAATGAAGCAACAGTTCTCGTCTCTTGGCCACTGTTACTGTGCTAATCACCTTTGCATTCTTCTTAGTCAGGCATTTCAGATATGAACAGATTTGGAGATATATTTAGAAAAACACTACCAAGAATTTTCTTATCACTCTGTTTGCTATATCCAGAAAACGCATCTTTTGCATTTTGAGGATGGTCTGTAAGCACAGACTTCCCCTCCTATTGCATTTAACCATCCTCCACATCTGCTAATACTGATTAATATTTTATATGTTTTTAACGACTAAAAACCTTAATTGTGTTCTGTATTCTTCCCTCTGATTAGTTAAGAAATATGGAACTATATTCGTATTATGTACTGCGGCATTACCCTTTCAGTGTAATAAACTATTGACCAGTCAGTTGCAACTTGACTGCAGGAAAGGTAGTATCTCAAACTGGTCACCGTTGCATCAGTCACTTTGGCTAATCACATTACTGGCTACAGGAGTTTGCATTTTGATAATGGACACAGAAGAAAAGGCAGCAGAGCAAAGAAACCCAGCTGACAGGGTCCCCTGGTGCAGTAATTTGTAAAATATGAGAACTGAGTTCAGGAAGGGTAATTTTGATCTTTGTACAACAAAACAACACCTAATGTAAAGCCTGCTTAAACATGAAAATAAGGTTCATTGTTAGATTTGGTTGTTTAGCTCCTACAGGCAGGCGGCTCCAAAGCCTTCCCCCCTGACAGTCAGCCAGAACAGACCTTCTCCCACTATTATGCTCACCTGATGGTAGGAAATAGCAGAAAGATCATATCTCAGTTTTTCTTTCCTCAGCATAAATTCCTCCAGTATTCTTCTGCATCACATACTCCCACTGTCTACTGCCATCCTCTTGGCCCTTCCTGGCCTGTCAGATTGAATCTGTCTTTCCTGAACACAGGCAGCAAGAACTATATTCATCTTCGTAACTGAGATTTCGCTTATTTGTGCACATCAGTAATAACCTTGCTGTTGCTGGGAATGCTCCTGATTTTGTTAGCCTCACACTCAGTGTAATTCAGTGTAGCTGGTGGGATCCAGCACATCTTGTGCCGGCTTCACAGGGTGCACTGTCATCTCTTCTCAGGAGTCACTAACAGTAATTCTAGCCTTTTTTAAATGAGTTTTAATTTGATGGTTAAGATTCATTGCTAACAAGTGGATGAGCCCCGTGCAGACGGGAAAGCAGCTGGCTTTGTTACAGAGGGCTAAGGGAAGCTGCACCTCTCTCAAAATGGACGGTGCAGTTTCTCCATGAGGCTCATTCTCAGATTCACCTGCTTAGCACAGTGCATTGTTACTGCTGAGGCATTTCATGCTCATTTGAAATCTCCATTTAAGGGAGCCTGTCACAACCTGCAAGCTCCTTCCCTGGGGCAGCTGGTGAGCCTGGGGTGCTCTCAACAAGCAACTTGCTGGCCTTATAGTGTACCCAGCTTGTTCTGGCTTTGTTGCAGGCCTGCCAGGAAGGTAGCACGTCAAAAACACTACAAAAGCAGAGATTTAGACAACTAGTGACCCAGCAGCAAGGTTTCTGTGGCCTTCAGGAGCCAAGCCTGCTCCTGTGGCTTGCCCCAGGGAGTGGCTTACAACCTGTCTGCACCTTGCAGCACCCCCACCTACTGCAGCATGGCCCCTCCTTCTCCCATGGCCCCTTCAGTTGAAGTGATTCGGTTTTGCTCACAGTCTTTGAGCTCACAGTGACCGAGAGGGACTGGAAGGCTCTTGCCAGCTGGATGTAGCAGCCGGAATGAAGTAGTGCAGGGACGTCTCTTCCCTGTGCTGCAGCATCATTTGGAGATGTCTGCGCACAGCCAAAGGTTGCTTCCTACCACACATCAGTGCGGTCGGAAGTCTCCCATCCATGTACCTTCAGGGCTGGCCCTCCCTTCCCTGAAATGGTGAGATTTGAGATTAGCCGTCACGTTCTTTATAAACAATCTTAATTGGCAGCAAGTTCATGGAACAAATTAAAATGTGCTGTGGCGAACTTGAGACAGTAGAATTAAGAGCTTGGGTGTAGAATTAATAAGCGCTGTTTAACTATGCTTGCAGCAAGAAACTCTGAAGTGTCTGTTCTATCATTAGCTGCCTCTTACCACAATGGTATCACACTTTCTCCTTGGCTGAGGAAGCTTGGTTATATAGGTGCCTGCATTGGTGTTTCACCCCACTGAATTCAGTGAGACTGATGCCATGCCTGCTTCTCACAGTTAAAAAGATATCAATGGGGCTAGAGCTCAATTGTGGCTCTGGGCTGCCTGGTCTAGTGGTTGGCAACCCTGCCTGTGGCTGGGGGGGTTGAAACTAGATGATTATTATGGTCCTTTTCAACCCAGGCCATTCTATGATTGTATGATATGATGATTCTATGATTTGTTCAACAGATGTTTTACTTTCTTGAATAAAACTGTATTCTGTTTTATTTTGTGTAACACAATCTATAGAAACGTGGAATAATGCTAGAAGCTGTTGGCAACCCCTGAAGTTACACCAAATGGGACTTTGAATTAATGTGGAAAGAAAGAATATTCACACAGCACGGGCCTATAACTACATTTTCAGGAGGTCAGGGTGAAGGCAGCCTGTCAGGAGGTGCCAGCAATTAGCTCACAGAAAGGGGAGAGAAGCACTGGCAAACTGTGGGCCACACAGGAACACAGCCATGAAGGCAGGCAGAGGTCAGAGGCAGAGGCACATCAGCCCTTGTTGGTGGGTCTGGGCACGAGGAAAGTAATGCCAGTGTAGTGCACCTGCACATCATGGGGTGCCTGTCTCTTTTGGCAGTTTTCGTCTGTGGCTTGTTGTACATTTGCAGGAGATGTTTTATCATACCTAGCTCAAAGTGTGCTGAACCCAGAAGGAATCTATTCAGTGATTTCAGTCAGATTTAAATTACACTTATAGAGTATGGCTCCTTCCCTATGCCAAATGCTCAGTTAAGATAATCTAGACCGTTTTACCAAATCCTACAGAGCCAGCTTTTCAAATAAGCCTTTGGAAGTGAAGAATTGGTGAGGGATGCAGAGGGGGAAGCTATTGCTTGTTTAGCTTTTGAGGCTGACTTTCCTGAGCCACCTCCTTACAGGTGAGCAGTGATCGAGCTGGCCCTGCGGTGGCCATGGGCTGGGGTGGGTGGAGGAGCCCCCTCTGCTCGTCCTACCTGCAAGCCCATGCTCCTCCTGCACAGTGACACAAACTGCTTCAGTCGGGGCAGGGTGAGCACCCATGTGTAATTCTTGATTCCATTATCTTGGTTTATTCCAAATATCAGTTCCTAGTCTGCTGGAGCTGAATGGATGATACCATCAGTACCTGCATAAAGCACCATTCCAGTTTAAAAATAAGAACATGAAGAAAAAAGTAAATATGTGTAAAAAGATGCAATCTGATTTTTAAGACCTTTCTATTTCAGTTGATTTCCAAAACAAAACCTTAAAAAAAATCCAACTGAAATGCAATCATGAAAGGAAGAGCAAGAGAGATTATTAATGAGATTGTATCTACTGAAATTGGCCAAGTACTTACATAAGCTGCTGAAAGAAATTTGATGCTTAATTCTTTCAGACAATTTAGATGTTGCCAGAGGT
Source organism: Pavo muticus (assembly GCA_016647715.1). Classification (NCBI taxonomy): domain Eukaryota; kingdom Metazoa; phylum Chordata; class Aves; order Galliformes; family Phasianidae; genus Pavo; species Pavo muticus. The sequence goes on along the minus strand of JACDJE010000288.1, from coordinate 134,972 downwards.
GGTGTTCCACCTGCCTACAGGAAACTATCTGCAACTTTACATCTTAAAAAAAAAAATAAAATTTATATTAATCATCTCATTTACAAGCTACTGGTACTATACATGTTGCTGCAGATTAAATAACTCCTTGGCTGGGTTTCAAATAGTAGAAAACAAGGCACTGCTCCCACATCTCCCCTTGCTGATTAGGTTGCTATTTAGATTCTTTTTATCGCATCTGGAGCTCTCAGCAGAAGGGATTGTTTGGCCCTGCAAATTAAGATTAAAATTGGTCTGATGACAATCTGATGGAAATTTATCATGTTTTCACACTGACATTTAGGTCTGTGCAGGCAAACAAGTTACTGTGGTGGTAAGCCAGCTAACCAGAAATGATGGGTCATGATCATGCTATTATCTTGTTCTATATTCTGTAAGCTACCTGAGAGGGATAAGATCTCTTACATTTCCTATGGATACTGCAGGGTCAGATCTTATAAACAGCAATCGTTTCGAGCTAGTTGATATGCTAGCCTTGGTATCTCCTTCATTTGATGATCTAAGGAAGGAAAGGTGCCTATGGAGTTGAGGAACTGAAGAGGTGTATTTAGGTGTGAGGCAGGCCCTCCATCACTTTGTGCATTTGCAGATGGTGACATTCCAAGGGTAAAGGGGTAGGGCATGATCGAGGGCACTTCTCACCCTTGTAACAGGGCTTATGGTGAACAAATTTTTCTGAGTACTCGTCACTCTCTTGCTGCTTATTGACAAAGCTAGTCTACTGCCTGCAGAAAATGTCTCTTCATGTCCTTATGACTTTCATTGCCTGCTCGTGTCATTTCTTTCTTCCTTCCACCTTCCCTCTTTCCTTCTGTCCCTTTCTCTCTTCCTCCCTCCCTCCGTCTGTCCTTCCCTCTCTTCTTTCCTTCCCTCCTTCCTTCCCCTACCTTCTTCCACTCCTAAGTCACTCTACAAACCCTGATAATAATATCTGGGTTAGGCAATGTTTCCTCTTTCACACAGAAGGTGTTATTCTCCTGCTTTTCACATTCTTAGGACAGCATACTCTAACTTTACCAATTATGTCTCACAAGATATATTACATTTATGCTCCCACCAAGGAATATTGCATTTATCTTGGCTAAGATCTTTTCACAAGGGTTACGCAGAATATATGAGCATGGTTAAGGTGTGGTATAAAGTTGAGTTTGTCAGGATTGTGTGATTTTACCTTGCTACAAACAAGGACACCACCAAGAACACTGACAGAATTCAAAGGATCCCCTCAGGTACCCTTCTTGCGCCCTGTTTTTTCCACTTATCTTCTGGAAGAGAAGGGCCATCATGAAATATATGAGTAGAGGGTGTCATCAGAATTACCTATATGGATATGAGACGAACATGACACAGGGGGATGCATACCTTTCTGGGTGGTGTCCAGAGACCAGGAAATCCAGGACACTTCAGATGCCTCTGACTACTCACATTTCAGCTACTGCATCGAGCTTTAGATTATGTCTGCAAAAAACAACAACAACGCAACAAGAACAAAAAACACACAAAACAGATAAGCAAATAAACAAAGACCTTACAATATAGTAATTATTCTCTGAAGGGGACAGGGAGGCTTACAATTACACACAAATACCGCTGTTCCTGTTCTACCAAGCACAAGCTCAATCTTCTGACAGTGGTGGTGGTCCTTCCTGATAATCTTCTTTGCTAACATTTTTTTTTTGCAATTGTATGTGTCTTTGTGTCACTAAGCATTATATCTACATCTTGAGGTCAGTGCTTTGTGGAGTTAGAACCACACAGTGTTTGTGTGCCATTGCAGATGGAGATGGCTGGCAGAGTGTGAGGCTATTATCAGGCTCCTGGAAGCAAAGCTGCCTTTATTGCATCTCTGTGAGCTTCCAGGAAATGAAGAGAAAGGGCGTCTTACAGATCAGTTTCTCCTCAAATAATTGGGATGAGTGAGTTGATTATTGACGACATACCATTAAACTGTATTTGAAAATACTGAATTGTATTGTTTAACATGGTTCTTGAGAAGAGTTACCATGATCCTATGAATCATCAGTTTGAGACCTATTATTTCAGTAAACAAGAGATACCGTGGTCTCAGCTATTACACCTTATATTTACTCCGAGTCCTATGAAGAGGCTTTCTATGAGGGCTTTTGACGACAGGAGATCAAAAGTTGATTATAAAAAATGATAATTTTTTCTCCTTCTAGATGTCTGCACTTCTGTTGGTTCCAAAAGTTACTGTCCCTTACCTTTGTGTATTTCCTACGGTGATAAATCAGGGTATTTACTGTATCATAACATACAAGAAAAGTGGCATCTTTACATTTAGTTCTCATTGCCTTGGACTGTCTATTTGACTTCTCTTCTTCAACCCACTTTTCTGGCTTGCCTGGAAGGGCAGATCATTCATACACTTCCAAACAAGCTCTATGTGAAAAGGTGATTATGGAAAGTATAGACAGAAAAATTATTGCTGGTGTCTACTGTAAACTCTAAATAGGCAATAAGCTGTAAATATGCAGAATAAAATTGGGATATTAGAGAAACATCAAGAAGAATATGAGATAAATGGTTAGAAAACCCACAGAATTAGTTATGTCCAAACTGACTCTTCCTGGTGATACAAACACGATCTGAGTGGTGCTTCCTAAGAGACTTTTTGCATACATATATATATATATTTAATTTTGATGGATATCTACGAGAAGGTAGAGAGCGACGAACAGTGGGTGGCTGAGAAAGTCTGGACTAGAGAGCTTTCCTCACTCAGGTCATTTGGGGTCTGATGAACATTTTGTTTGCTTGTAAAAAACTGCTGTTGTACACATCAGGTGATTTGAAACACAGTGTTGGACAAAAAAAGTGTTTAATTATGGAAGGAATAAACCTTGTGTTCAAGTTACAGCAGACCAAAATGAAGAAAGCTGGGATGTAAAATGTGATTTGAATATAGCTTTGTACCCCTAAGTGTGAAACCGCTCTCTTCCATCCTACTTTGTTTTCTCTGATCTTTACCACTGCCTTGCCCATCCTCCACCATTTCAGATGCCAGTAGTCTTTGACTTATTTATACTTGATTTGCTCCACTCCCATCCAGGCCTTTTTCTTCTAATCTATTCTCTATTTTATTGCTATTCTGTTCTTCCAGCCTTTACTCCAGACTTTACTCCAACTGTTGAACATCGCTTACCTGAAATACTGTCACACTTTGTACTTTGCCTCCATTTTTTTCTTTCTTCCCAAGATCGCATTTGTCCCTTTGTCTCAGTTTGAGCAGACACCCATCCAACCGTCTGCTGCCTGTTCTTCACTGGTTCCCATTTTTATCTCATGTCCTTTGTGCAGAACTGAGAAACCCAAAGAAAGATCTGAATAAAGACAGTACATGTTACTCTCTTGTGCCTTCGGAAAAAGCATATTTCAGTCCAACCATTTCTGAATACGGAATTGGGAGTTCTTGAAAAATAACCTTTGATTACAACATCTTCTTTAATGGGGAGCTTATTAGTGTGCTGAAGACCTACCATGTTGGCAAGTGCTGATGAAGCTGCTTTATCTCTTTCAAGTGCAAGAAACTGTAAGAAATTGTAATAAATACCCTTTCATTCTTTTAAGCCTAGCAGACCTGAAAAAGCATCAACCTTGTTTCTGTGCAACATTGTGCGCAGTGTATTTACATGGAGCAGCAAACTATGCTATACCTTCTGTATTACTTGGAGGCACAAAACCAGGAAGTTGACAAGGATTTCCATTAGCCTGCAGATCTATTATTCACCACTGTTTTTTGGGGTACAGTCTCTTTTACATATTCAATCATTAATACAGAAGAAAAAGCACTTATTCTTGGAAAATGCCTTTCATGACTGGGATCAGCAGCTTGGAGATCCTAATTGCAGCCTATTAGGAATAATGAGATTTGCATGGTAGAAGCCAGAGAATTACATGGATAAAGGAAAAAAATTCACAACATGAAAGGTTAATATAAACATATATTGCCTGAGAGTGCAAAGGACACATAAATTGGTGGCTCATTACTGCAGTCTGACCCATGGGTAAGAATGTCACCCAGCTCAGAGGCTTTCCCAGGAAGTTTGGCTGCAAAAGTTACAAAAGATAAGGACATGCTTGTGGAAACCGCTTAACTAATGAGAGCTGAAAGTTGTTTGAAATATCCCGATGACCTCACAGATGGGATGCTTATTAAGGTATCTGCATCAGCCTCTTTTTTGTCTAACAGACTGTTGTAAAGCTTTGCCGAGGCGTAGCTAACAGTCCGTGAAGGTGTCTCCATGCTTTCTGACATACCAAGGGCATTTTTTCTGAATGAACTCAAAATGAAAACCAACATGCATGTCCAATTTTTGTTTGTGGGCATATTTGTGGAATAGCACTGGCGAGGCAGTCAACTATGATTACTTCATCAACACGGGGTCTGCCCACTACCTACGTGCGTATCTGCTCGAGTGCGCTGGTCAGGAGCCAACTGCAAATTTAGGTCTTGAAAGTCTGAAGAAAAGCGCTTTATGTGTGAGGGTCCCATGAAGGCTCCGTAATGCAATTAAGCCACATTTTAACAAAAGCCTGGACATTTTGCTGGAGCATGACATGAGTAATTAAAATATGATTTAAAAAAAAAAAAAAACCAACAAAAACAAATGAGTGTTCTTTTCCACTCTCAGATATTGTTTGGAAAAGATCGAGGGACAGGAGTATGATTTTTGTTTGTTCCAGGATCTCCAGAGGGGAAATCATGGGCAACGCCGTAAGCCAGCAACAATATATATCTACCCAAGTTCCTATGCAAAGCTATCAGTGTAGCAGCTAACACGCTTATAACCTAAATAGTGGAAAAAATTATTTCCTTCTCTATTACAAAGAAATAAATAGGTTTTCTAGATGCTTGTCTTTGTTCTAGATGACTGTGTAAGTATGGAAGTGTTGTAGGAAAATCTAGGCAAGGAAGAGACAGGAATATAGAGGACAAATTGATATGTGGGTTTTGCTTATAGTGAAACAAAGCTAGAATGGCATGAAATCATGGTTCATCAACTGAAATGGTGACAAATGGTGGTAGGATGAAAAATAGGGTCTGTAATTCCAGCAACATCCGAAGATGAGAATGGAAAGATAAAAGTAAGAGGAAAAAGACTGCATAAGGTGTGCCTAAGGAAGCAGATTTCAGTGACTTTCTCTCAGCAAAACTTTTATTTGAATGCTTTCTTTAGGTCTCCCTAAGATATAACAGTTGTAGTTCTTTTGGCCAGATTGTGCTCAATATATCCTATGAGACAGAGGTCCAGTGGATATCACAGCTTATTCCCCTTGGTTGTGATGTGTATGTGGCTGCTATGTCATCCATTGTATTAAGAATACATCTAGAGCAGTGAGATGTGGCTTGCAATGAGGGATTCAGTAATAGCCCAAGCACTGCCAAATCCCACAAAAAATGTTTGGCAACCTTTCTTTAGGGGCTTACATTCAGATTTAAGAGCCTAATTTCAGGTTCTCATGACACAAAATTGTACCCACTATCCTTAGGAAAAGAATAAACAAAAACAAATTAGAGAACTGCTATCTACAGCATCAATTAGGTCTTTCTGCGGCCCACAAGCCAATAAACCCCCAAATACATGTTCTCTGACCTGGCAGTTTTCCTGCGTTACATTCAGAAAAGAGCCCGACAGCAAGCTGCAGAAACAGAAACATCGTTTTGCTAAATTCCTTTGCTGACTCAGCCTGTCTTTCCCATCAGATCTGTTCCCTCACAGAAGTCCCACAAAAATCTACGTTGTTTCGTCTGGAGCAGACGGGATCCCACCCAGGTGATGCATTGGACGCCCTTGTCCTCTCCCTTCTTCCTGCTACAGGATCTGACCTGAATTAAAATCCTGAAGAAACCCAAGGATGATGATTAGAAAAAATCAGGGAAGATTCCAATCTCAGCTCCACTTGGTCTGAACCGCTTGAAGATGGGTGAAGAAGTTTGGCAGTTTGGCAATGAATCTCAGGGAGACTCACTTCCAGAAAATACACTTAATGGTGGGGAAACTGTTATAAAAAACTTCTTTGGTTGATGTGATGTTCTTGAGGCAGTGGGTCTGCTGGCCAGCAAAGATATGTGTGTTTGCAGGAGGTGCCTGACTCAGCACTGTCTCTGCAACTCCGCTCTTCTCCCCGCTCTCCCAGCCAGCCCAGCAGCCATCCTGGGCTAGGAGTGGCGCTTCCATCCAAACATAATGAGCATCTTGTGGTAAAAATTGTTTTTTCACATACTAGTACATTAATATCCAATAGATTTTTCCCTTATGTACACTGAGAAGTAAGTTCATTTTGTGGAATATGTTATTCCTATGAACAAAGCTGTTTTATAAACAATTATCATGTACAAATATGTTGTGATATTGCCACGACATTTTCATTACACTGAAAAATTGGGCTAAAAATGCTTGAAAATCTGGTGTGCTGTGTTTTTTACAACCCCCATATAATGAGGAGCGAAAGAGCAAGTCCATGATTATTCTTGGAAGTTACTCAAAAGAGTGAGGAAAGGGCATAACTATTCACACTGGAAGTGTGTCATTTCCAAGCAGCCCTGGTTATTCTGCTGTACGACACAATGTACAGTGAGAGTGGATGTGTGCTGATGGTGCTGGGGGGTTGCTCCAAGTATTCAAGTTCAGCAAAGGTTGTAATTCAGTCTTTATAACCCTGTGCTGGGTCTGAACTTCTGAACTCAGTATTGTCTTGGGTTTGTCTCCTGCCTGTATGCCCGTCTGCAGCTGCAATACCATTACATTTCCATTTTCCCCAGTGAGCTGTCATGTGATTGTATTTTGAAATGAAATGGAAAGTGATTTATTGTGCTCAGTTTTTTTCTCTTCTGTGGATGGATGCAAATCTAGGGCAATTTCCCATGCTCCTGCAACTAGACTTAACTTGAAAAAAAAAAAAAAATCTAGAATCAACAAATGGGAAAAACATTCCAGAACACTAGAAAAATAGGAGCATTTCTCTCTGCCTTCCTGTGTTGATACAGCAGGTTTCTGCTGAGGTTGCTAATGACTGTGAAATGTCTTACCCGTAAGTTCTCTGAACCCCTCATCGTAATTACATTTCATAATGTTGTGCAACTGAATACACAAAAGACATTAAAATAACAGTCATGTAATACTGCTGAATTCTCACTGTGAAGCTATTGTAAGTTCAAGATAACCGCTACAAAGAGCTGTTTCACAGAATTAAAGTAGCTGTGAAAAAAATGAATTCAGCAGGAATTGATGATAAAACTCATTGTGAATATTACTTGACCGGTAATACAACAGAAATCCAGTCAGTAGATAAGCTATCCAAACACTGAAATAGATGGGCTATACTGATGCTTAATGAGGCACATATTAAGTATACGTCATTTAAATTACTAAATTTACAGTAATTGATGTTGTTCTAAGCTCTCATTTTATCCTCGTGCTCTCAGGGGATGAATTTCTGCCAACCTTAGCCACATACCCAAGCAATTTTTCTCCCACTGGGACTGTGTGATTCCATGATGTGTGAGTTTTTTCATGTGGAAGATCATCTTAATTTTTTGCCTTGTTATTTTAGACTGTAAGATTTTAGGGTGTGTATCTCTATGTCATATGTAGCCCATACCATCCCAGGGCCCTTATCTCTATTCAGGCTTTTAGTATTGTGGTACAAATCACAATAAATACTCTTCAGAAGAAAAGAAACATCAGCAGCTGGGTTTTCAATTTGCCTCATTCATTTAAGGAGAGCTTAGCCCATTCTTAACGTGGCAAAGTTATTACGATGTGAGTGATGAGGAGAGTCCCTCCTCAACAGAGGATTGCATGCAGTGTGGCCAAAATACTCAGACTGGGACCAATTTCCTCCATAATGTTGGCAGGCACAGTGCTCTCAGAGCCAGAGAGATATCCAGGGGCTCATGTGGGACTGATAAGAAAACAGTTCAAATGTATGGCATTTCTGGAGAGTTTCAAACCTGGGAGCTTGGGAAGTCCTCTCCATTGGCTCCTATCAATCCTGACTGCTGATTTTTGCTTCAGTATTTTCTTCTTGCAGTCAAAACAGAGAAGGACGATAAAAGTCTACAATATTAAACTCCTTTTCTGTTACTCAAGGATATTCTAAGAAACAGGACAAATGGAAAAGGATGATGATTTATTTGTGATTTTTCTGCGTAGTGCTATCTGCGATGTAAGCCAGGGGCTGCTTAGGGGCCTGGGAAAGGGGCAAGACTTTGTGGAGACATCCTGCATTTTCTTGGAACAAAATGTAATTTGATAGGAAAGACAAGATCCTGCAAGTAGGATAAGGTGGCAGAAGCAGCAGTAATAGTCTCCAATTTGGCAGGCAGCAGTGAGCTTTGCGTCTTGCCTGGCATCTGAAGCCCATTGTGGTAGCTCCCAATGATTAATTTTGAGGATAACAACCTCTTTCCCAGTGCTGTGACCTGTGGCAGTAAGGGTGATGGGTTCCCCTTCAGACTGAATCACAGCACGATGGCTGAGTTGTTTTCTTAACCCTAACAAGATCTGTCATTAAAAGTTACTGAAGCCTGGCTTTTCCTTGCTCTGTCATTCCCCGTCAGCCTAGGCTGCGGGTCCCTCGTTCTTTGAAGCCAGCCGAGCAGCCACTCGCCTCACTGCCCTGCTTTGGATAGGTAATGGCAGAGGACAGAGGGCAGAGGGCCCACAAGGCCAATGAACCATGGCTGGAGGAAAGGCCAGTGCTGAGGAAAGCCAGGAAGCTCTGCATGTTGTATTACAAGAGGCTACGACAAACAGTAGTTCTGCAAGTCCTCTGCCAAGGAGAAAGTGGCCTGATTGTGCATCTGGTGCCATGCAGGTTGCTTAATGAAGGAAGGCTGGGAGTTCTTTGTGTTTAAGGTTGTTGACATTACATAACTGTACTAATGACCCGATGATTTTGGCTGGCAAAACAGTCTCATTAGCTAGGATGCTCAGTTATTAGTTAGAAGCTCTTTATGGTATCACTTGAAAATTATAGAATGTATCGTTTCAGATTCATTCAATACCACTGTGCTTCCAATATGCTTCCCACGCTGGCCAGTGGCTGCAAGAAAACATGGGTTGATGTTCTCTATCCAACACACTCAGCTCCCTGTGTCTTTTAAATATTTACAATGTTCTTCATCCCTCAATCTTCCTGACTTCAGTTCTTTCCTCTTCCAGACATCTCTCAAGTAAGTAAAAAGTTCTTGATGCAACCATGACTCAAATGTGTTCCTGCTGACATGAACTAAATTGAAGTAAGCCAAAGATTTACAAATTGGAAACTTGTAAAAAATATATCTCATTTTTAATGAATGAAAACATTAGCTGTAAGTTCCTGAGTCCTTCTGGTCTGTGCCCAATTACATGTGGTAAGCTCTTGCTCTTGTCCCAGGTTTACAGTTGTGCATGATGATCTGCAGAGTAAGTCTGTTTACAGCTTTATTATTCAGTAAATTTCATTTGCATGGTTTATTGGTAATTAAAACAATAAACACCTTGGAGTCAATAGTTCACCCAAATAACTTCAGTGAGAGAAAATAGTCTGAAGAAAGTCCAAGGAAAGCACAAACAGCCGCTGAAGACCCTTTTGCCTTTTCTTTTATTCCTCCTCAATTCTTGGCTTACATATTTATTCTCACATCCATCTAATGCCCAGATTTCTTACTAGCTGTATCACTAGCTGTGTCAATATCACTAGCTGTGCTATTCCTTGTAAAAAGCCTCTCAGCATCTCAAAGAATGAGAGCAGATGCAGTGGGAAGATGGGGGAGCAGTACTGTAGTTCCCTGTTTCTGATGTGTACTGCCCACCCAGAAGTGGTCCCCTCCAACCCACCCCATCCGCATGCCCTGCTCCAACCAGCAACTCAAAGACTTGCACCTGGAAAGCAAGTTTAGATGATAAAATTCACCACTCCTAGTATATAGGTATCTGAAATCATTTATTTGCAAAGCTGTACTGGTATGGCAAGTCCTTAGGACAAGTCCGTAGCTGCAGCGTTGGGCTCCTGTGAGGCTTTTCTTTTAAAAGGGAGGCTGATTGTCTTCTGTGAGATACTTCCAGGCTAAGACAAGTTGCCATCACCAAATCAGAGTGACAGCCAGCTGGCTGAGGCTTGATAATGGTATAATCAGGCTGCATTTAAGCAGCCTAAATAGCACTGTAAACTCCCAGTCATTGCAGAAATAAAATGCCGCTGCATTTCTGCTCAGGTTACAGCCCCCTCTGTGAGTTCAGCCAAGTGTAGGGGTATTCATCATCTTTTTCCCTAGTGGGTTGTCCCACTCTGGCAGCTTGACTGCAGTTTCACATTCAGTGTGGACCTCTATACCAGTCCTTGCTTTCCACAGCTCTTTCAGCATTACATATTCCCACATTACTCCACTTCATAAACCATGGATATTTTGAATTTCTCCTCATAAAGTGTCGGTATTTTTACAAGTCATGTCAATTAGGCATTAATCCCACAGATGTAAGTCGTTAAATTAGAGTAAAAGAGTAAGACTACTGATTTATATTCTTTCTTTCTGTTTCTAATTTGTGCTCCCAATGTATTGTTTCTCAGCTCTTTACCTTTTTATCCCTGGGTTACTCCAGAATTTGGCACAAGTAGCACATCTCCATGGACTTTTAATATGTGGGAGTCTATTTGCACAACTGCTGAACTGGAGGGTTGCCTATGTGTTGGAGGGTGAGTGAGGATACTGGAACTCAAACATTATTCCTTTCCTTTGGCAAGTGGCTGAAGACAAGGGGGCATGAGACCGGCAGGTTTTTAACCACCTTCCCAATCTCATAAGCTCAAAACTGTAGAAATAAAGCAGAGCCACTCAAAATGTGACGGTTTGAGTTTTCATGAAAATCATTTTCTGCTTGGATGGCTCTTCAGGGGTCACCACCGCTAACGTTGCTCTGGATTTCAGGCTGGGGTTAATACCATAGACTTGGCCTTTATACCACACAAACCCATTGAGTTTCAGATGTATTCCATCTAAACTCATAAATTTCATATCTAGACAGGTCTGGATGAATACCAGGTAGGTTTCCTTTGCATTCAACTGAAAATTACTAGGGATTCCAGCTGTCCCCATCTCTCATAGCACGTTAAACAAGACCAAGAGGTATTGGGCCATGTCTGGCTGATGGTATTAACACTACTCTCTGGTGGCAGATTCCTTCTATAAGAGAATTAGGAGAACAATGAAAGCAATGAGAAGACTATATATTACTGGTCTTTTTTTTTTTTATTTATTTCCCTGGTTTAATTCCTCTCCCCCCCCATTTTTATTTCAAGCATCCTTTTTTTCTGGGAATTATGTCAGTTCATGTCCAATAAGCAATTCAAAATATTTTCCTCTAATCTTCTGAAGTGTATTTTTACTTGTTTGGTTGTTTTGCTTTCCCTCTTTTCATTAGTGTAATCCTCATGTAATGGCAGGACCATACTCTCTCGATGTCACCTCCCAGCAGTGACCCATGTTTAGGGGTTCTGCCTGTAAATGAGCTGATGTTGCACTTGGCACAAGACTTAACATGGGCCAGACAGAAGTATTACAGATATTATCTGTGCACTATTTCTCTGAAACTTGGGCTGTGAAGAAAAACAAAATGTCTGTGATGGATTAATAAATACTTATGATAGAAGCTGACATACAGCCTGTGTAAGAGTGGTAATTAGGGCAGGTAAATATGCTGTCTGCAGAAGATTTTTTATACAATGAGGTTGTATTTTCATTTACAAGAACTTCACAGTTCCTTTGCAAAAAGAATCTAACTCTCACAAAATATTCTGTAGCCTTCAATAATATTAATGATACAGTTTAAAAAGGAAAATGAAACCTAAAGGAACCCCATACTTTTATGGGGGAAAATAAAAAGTTGGTACGTAATGATTGAGATTAAAATATATCCCTCCACTTAGAAGACATCTGTTTCCTATCTGTTTGCAGCATATTCTGTTCTGTGCAGATGCCACACTGTACCTCAGGAGGTTTCTTAGCAGCTGTCACAATGTATTGGAAAGAACTTCACGTATCGGAATTAATTTTTGTCAGATTGTATTGTTTCCCCCCAATCCCGTAGCTGAAAAAAAATCTTAGAAGCTTATAGACTTTTTTTGGCAACCAACGTGATTTTATAGAGGTGCATGGAACTGAAAGCGTACTGCATGTCTCATAGGGGTTATTCACACAGGCTATACTCCCTTGATGATTTGTTGGTTACGGACTGCAGGCAGTATCTCAGCACAGACAGCAGATACTGTGGAATCATAACCTTCCAAACCTCTGTCCTCTTTACTGGTGGATTGCACCAGTAAAGCATATAAGGCCTGTGTGCTGGTTCCTTGAGCTGAAAACAGCAAATACAGTAACGTTCATATACAAATAAGGAAGCATATAGAGCATTAGAGAGCATTTATTACTGGACATACAGCTGACTCAATTTCAGTGTGAATGAAAGGCGGTCACCATACAAAGGTCCACAAATACCAACTTAGAAATGAAATTGCAAGCTTAAAAGGCAGTATTTGTAATAGCCCTTAGTGAATATAATAAGAGAGGATGAATTGTATTTAGGCATTCCTTAGAAGTGCTTGTCCAGTGGGTTTCTGAAAACTTCCAACATCCATAGGTAGTCTATTCCATCAGAACTCCAAAAAAAAGGGTCGGTTATTTTTATTTCTTCTTTTCCAACACCCAAATGAAATCTTTGCTTCAAATTAAGATAATTTCTTCTTATCTGTCTCTGAGTGGAGAGAAACATCAGAGTCCTCTCTCAAAGAACCTTCCCAGCACACCACTGGAAAATTATTCTTTAATCACCCTCCCATACGTGCCTGCTTCTAGGATAAGCAAGCCAATCTTCTCTTGTAGTCAACATTTAGTCATCCGGATTTTCTCTCTGGTTTCTCATCTTTTAAAATTAAACACAGTGTATCATTTGAAGTCTTTTCTAGCAGAGAAGAAAGCTATCATTATCTCCTATGAGATATGTATTATACTGCCAGTAATACAGTTGAAATGAATTAGTGCTATTAAAATTATTACTTCATATTCAGCTTACAATCAGCTTCATCTCCAGCCTCCTTTTTTGTTTGTTCATTTGATTTTTCTTTCCCAAGTACCATACCATGCACTGTCATTATTGAATGTGATCCTTGGTTTTAGATTTTACTCTTTCTGATTGCACCAGTTAAGTTTGAATTCTCATTCCAGTCTCTAAAATACTTTAAGAAAGCTTTTTGTCTACTCTTTCTTCTGTCCTCTAAGTTCTCTGAGGTATTGATTAGAACTGTGCACAGGAGAAGTCCCTACAGGAGCACGGAAACAGAGAGACACCAAACTCTTGATACATGCTGTTTTTAAATGTTTTCTTTTCATCCACCTGGGCTCATTATACCAACTTGCTTACGTGAATACTGTGTAGAATGCTGTTAAAAACCATGTTGAATCAATAGATATCAGTAACTAGTGCTTCCAACATACTCACTAAGCCAGAGACCACTTCTTCAGATACCCATGCTGGTAGTCTCATTGATGTCTTCTAAACATCTGCAAACTGTTTGCCTAGTCATTTGTTCAACAGCTCTTCCTGGTATTGAGACTAGTGCCACTGGTTTACTATTCATACTCATTTACTATTCATCCTTTCCAAAGACAGGCAAAATGCTTGATCTTCTCCCAGTGGAAAAGATGTTCTCACTGCCTTGCATCATCAATGGCACCACTGTTTTCCTTTGAAGTGTCAATGAAAAAATGAAAACCTATAGTACTATCTTCACAAGATATGAACAAAGTTTTTTTTTTTTGTTGTTTTTTGTTTTTTTGTTTTTTTTTTTTTTCCAAAAGGAAAGATAGATTAAAAAACTGTGGCTGACTCTGATTTGGTACATTTTGGATGTGGGAGAAAAGGCTATGGGAAGACAGGCATCTTTACACTAACAAGATTATTCCTACGAGTCTTAACTATTCAATTCCTTTATCTACCTGAGACATCTTATTTTTCTATATCAAATTAATTTCTTAAAGAACTTTCTTTGTAGGACCTGCTTCTAGTGTATTTTAGAAACTCAGACAGTATCAGAGAGACATTTCTGCTGTTAAGTCTGATGTAGGTGTCAGGTTTGATTTTCTGAAGGTTCCTTGACTGGAGACATGCTGGTGGAGTGTCTTTTCACCCAAGATGGAGTTCGCCACCATTCTGCTTCTAGGACTCCTGACTGAACCTGCTAACTTAGTTGGTTAACATTTAAAAAGAGGTGTGCAAGTGTTATGTTCATGGTTCAATTATTCAGGTTTTAGAAAACCCCTACCACAGAGAAAAGGGAAATAACAGAAGGGTGTTACAGTAAGCAGTAAGTATTATTCTCCATTTAACATCTTTCATTCACTAGGAGTGGATTATGGGAAGGAGCATGCCTTCCTAGCTCAGGGAGTTCCCTTGCTATTGTCTTAACTCTTTTAGTTTCTGAGGGCCCGTAGGAACAATGTGTTGTAAACCCAAATTCAGAATTTCCCAGTGTGTTGTTGCGTTATGGTTAAACCACAGAGCCAGCATAGCGTGACTGACTTGTTAAGCCCAAGGTGTATTATGCCAGGAAGGTTGCCAGGCTTTTAGACTATGTATGTCTTTGTTGTTTTTCAGGGTACAGACTGCCAAGGTATGTGGTTTGGATGAGTACTTTTTATTTCAGTGTATCAACATAGGAGGCTGGTAGATCAGTACATATTATTATTCAGTTCCGATGTACATGGAATACTGGCAAAGAAAGTGGTTTCTTTATCACTTCAACAACCAGACATCAGAGGATGTATTTCTGTCTGTGATGTTTGCTTTCAATTCATTATAGGTTTAGGAACACTGAAATGGTTGCAACTTTATGCCTCAAAAAAGAGTTGTGGACTGAGGAAAAAGTTGTTCTTGTCATTGGTGATTGGACTTGAGAGGAAATGATGATACCTGCCACAGATCTTCACGTGTTACATAGCTCATGACTGTACATTCCTTGTTCACTGTTCTCTTGCTTCTAGGGATGAGGGCCATCTACCCGTGCACCACAGGAAGCTCAGGGCTTCTTGTTTGCTTACGGCTTCTTGTTGCCTACATTTGTCTTCTAGTTATGGCACTGTAACTAAATACTCTTGCATTTGCTATGCACTGGCAGTTCTGCCTTCTGTAGTACAATTATGTGGTTATCAGCAAAAGGAGCCTTCAGCCTTCGCAGGTTCTGAAAGTACAAGATATAGTGAATGACATTCAGTTCCAGCTCCCAGGGGAGATTTAGTTACTCCTGTACAGGATTAACAGCGCAGTTTGCACTACAGGCAGGATCTTTTCTCAATGGAAGTTTAAGGTGCTAGGAGGTAGAAATGACTACACTGACTAGAAAGAAAGGTGCTCTCCAGTGCTTAGTTTTGTCCTGTGAATGAGAATGAAAGTTTACCAGTTTCCTGGCACAAATCAAGACAGCAGTTTTTCAGTGTTCACCACTCAGAATACATATGGTGAGGAGAACATCTAATGAACTCTAGTAATTTCTAGCTTGTCCCTTCCTTTAGGCAGGAAAGGGCAATGTCACATCCATAATTGCATGCACACATTCTTGTTACTCTTTTTGATAGTTCTGATCAGTTTTCTTCAGCAACAGTTTCTTTGACGTTTCTTGGAAGATCTGCCTGCTTTCTGCCAGGGTTGAGATTTGTATTTGATCAGGAAAGAAAAAAATATTTTTTGTGAACTTTGCTAAAATAATCAGCAAAACCAAAGCAATAATGTGTTAAAGACTGAGAATAGTTTCTGGTTGTAAGAGTTAAAGAAGACAGCTAAAAAGAATGCACTCAGAGGCTGAAGGAGCAGTAGATATGACTGCCTTCTAAAGCACACGGGGCAGCCCACCTGGCCTCGTGGGGGCCGGCTACCCCAAACTTCTTTTTAAGACTGGTGGAATTGATATCTGCCGAGCTGGGCTACAAGTGAGAATCTACAGTCGTGGTGGCACTCGCAGATACACTATCTTCTGCTAAATTAAATCTTCAATTAAAAGGAAAAAAATCTTTTTGGGTGAAGGAGGCCTGCTCATAAGAAACCAGAGGAGAGTTTAGGCCCTAGGAGATTGATTCTGTTCCTGTCACAGTCGCTGCTTCAAATGCAGTAGTCCAGAGGTCATCTATCAAATTAACTGGCTTGAATGGATCTCAAGGTGTTAGTGGGGAATTACCAGCCCACAGGGGATTTTGATAAGATGTGCTTCAGGGGAACAAGTCACATGAAAAGACTTGCTGGAATGCGCTACTTCATCAGTGACATGGAAGAAACACTGTTTCTGTTTGACAGATGGTCAAAAGCAGGATAAGGTCCTCCAATAATCACTACTTGGGATGCTCTTTACTATCACAGATGAAAGTTATTGTTAGTAATATTGCCATCATCATAATTGTCCCTGTTCCCAACATCATTATTTTCTGTGCTACTGTACATCGGAACTGCTTTGTGCTAACAGGGACGCAGTACCACTGGAACATGGTGTGACAAATACAACAACAGTGTTTCTTGACCAAAAGACATTTTCCTCGTCTATTAACAAATAAAATGCATGAAAGAAATCACATGTCAATCTTTCCTTCACTCTTCTCTATTTTTCATTAAACCCTGACCTTAAGGATCACAGGAGTTTACAACTAAAGAAAATAAATCCTCTGTTAGAATAGTAACCTAATCTTTATTTTCCTTTTTTAGTGGATAGTGGGAAACCTAATATGCACAGCCCAACTGGGTGTGTTTGGCTGTTCCTCAAACTGAAACAAGACTTGGAAGATTAAAGGGGAGCTTGGCTCGAGATCAGGTGAATCAGCACAGTTACAATGCCATCAAATGGCCTGCAGGATGGCCTTCTCTTCTGTAATTATACGGGCTTTTTATGCCATACAGGCAAAGGAAGTAATTTACTTAATTTAATTCTGATTAAGTATGTGACTTGAGGAAATAGTGACATGTCTGTCTGTGCTTTGGGTTCTTTTGGTGAGAATGTGAACTGTTCTCTGCAGCATCTGCTTTAGCATGATCGTAGCCTTCCCGTTAATGCTCATGCTCTTAAATGCCATTTATGTAAAAACTCTAATAGCAGGCTTTGGCTATGATACACAGTGTAAAACTTTATTCAAAGAAACGGAATACTTTCCCCCCACCTTTTTATACTGTGTGAGTTTATGTTACAACTTGAAGAAGTCTCTTGGGGCAAATTCCCATACTCACTATAATGAAGTGAAATGTAGTTATCACAGGAAAAGGAACAGTGGTGATTCTTAGGAAAATGAATTCTGATAGATGACAACAGAAGTCAGGCTTGGCTCACAAGTGGCTGTAGTCTCTTTTAGCCGGGAAACAATAATGTCTTATTAGAAGGTGTACTTGATGGCAAACATTCAATATTTTCTCATGAGTTGGTGAAGGCCTGATCCTAAGAGCCCTGCTCTTGATTTGAAAAGCCAAGGTCAGCCCAGAGCTGTACAGGAATGTGCTAATTGGAAGAACTGGAAGGGGGGAGGATTGTGATAAGTGAGGGAAAAGGATTTATAATGTCAAACTGTCAAATATTGGTCAAACATGGAACAACAAAACTAATAAAATTATCCCGCAGTGCCTGTCTCATATGGGGCTGATAAGGGATGAGACAAGCTGAACATGGGGGGGAGGGGAGGTGGGCATTCATTAGAAAAAAATGTTATCAGCTTTTTAGTACCACCGAGAATGTGGCTGCTTAACACAGCACTATGTGCTCTGTAGGCACTATCCTGTCTTTTTATGTGTGCTATTTGAAAAAGGACTGGGAATTTTTAAACCTTCCCCACTGCTGAAGAAGACACTTCAGAGGAAAAATGATGCTTACCATTACCTGGCACTGTTATTTCATTGTGCAACCTTACGTTATAATTGTGGAAGTTTTGCAGGAGGACTTGAAGTTCTGCCTGCTTAGGGATGAGAAAATATGCTATAAATTGGACTACAGCTTTTTGATGAGGCTTAGAGCTGGGATTTGGGAGAGGAAGGAGCCTACAGCTTTGCCTGGGAACTTGAAGATAAAAGAGAAAGGGTGTTCTTACCTGTACCATTCAGGAAGGCTTTGGCAAGTGCTACCCTGGAAAACTACCAAGGGAACGTGATATTTCTGTGAGAAACCAATGGCTTACTCAGCTCCTGAAGACAGTGGTGTGAATAACTTGGGCAGTAAGGGGCTTGTTTTTGTCGCCTGAAGGCTTTTTGCTGACGTCATGCCATCAGTTGGCCGGGGCAGAGCCTTCCTGAAGCTATTGGCAAGCTGGGTGAGCACATGCTGCTGCCATGAGCCCCACCAGCGAGGTGCCTGCTGCTGTCTGTGGTTCAGGATGTGTTCTCATCACCTCCACTCCTGAATTCTGGGAATGCTCCTGGGCTGCAGCCCAGGCCTCGCAGCCCAGTAAAGGCATCAGACTGTGCAGAGCCTCTGCCTGGATATGGCACAGCCTTCCCTCACTTTTTTACATCTTTTTTTTAAACCCTCACCCTAAGAGTGCTCTAACTGGATCTCTCCTCTCTGCTTGTCTGATGATCAGGTGCTTGTTGACCTGTACCCTGGGTCTGTAAAGCATCCTACCTGTTGCTTTCAGCTGGTATCAACCTACAACAGCATATATATTCAAACAAGTTTACATATGGGTTTTGGTGAGGTTCTTGTGATACATCTAATCTCCTGAAAACCTGATGTGTGTTTGAAATCTTGTCCCCTCTCCCCATTCAGCTTAATCATATTACTCAGAAGCTGTTGGCTGCATAGCCATGTCTCAGAGGTCATAAACCAGCATGGAAGTAGTCAGACTGCCATTACTACTATCTGCTGGGGATTATGAAGTGACAGCCATGACAGTGTTCTCCATAGATGAGCTGTCATACCCTTAACATTTATGTTTCACCCAGTGGCATGATTCCTCTGTGAGAAGAAGCATCTGATAACAAAAAAGACCACTGTGGGAACCCAACCTCTTCACAAAGACAAAGCATTTAACAAAACAACTGCTCTAACATAACTAGGTGTAGAAATAAGTTCTTTTTAATTATTGAATTTGCCTGTGTGTGTATATATACCTTGCACACATTACTGTTTCAGTTTTCCTGTTGGGTTCATGCTCAGCTTCTGGTGCTGTTTGAGAAATGTTCCATCTGTGCTAGGCCTTCCTTCTTCATTATGCATAATAAATGTTTATTGATGTCTGATGGCATCTAGATCAAACACCTAGCGAGATAAAGCTCAAAGAGCATGCTAAGAGAAGACATTATACACTCTATAAAGTAACATACACCTTTTATGAATTTAAATGGATGTTTGTCAGTAATGAGGCACTGCAATTAAATGAAATAAGCCTTGGCAATAGCTCTGCCATATTTGCCTGTGCAATGCTCCCCCAGCAGCAACACTCCCATGGGAAATTAAACATATGGCCTGTGCAGTAGCCAGTCTTATTATCTGGGTGTCTGCAGCGGAGGAACCATCAGCCCTGCCTCCACATCCAAGCCCATGTGGAAAGAGTGTTAGAGGCTTCTCTGAAATTTGGGTACAGGCTGGGGATGAGGCGCTGCTGAGCTCCTGTGACACACCTGCCCCGGGGAGTGGGCAACTGCAATGGGCAAGGAAGTGGGGAAAGGCCCAGCTCTCCCCTTGAGTAGGCTTGCTCCTGTAGGCTTTTCTCTACAGCAGACTGAAGCATTCTGAAATAGAAGCAGTAGCAGTAACAACATCTACAGCAGCATCAACAAGAGCACTGTCTTCCTGGGATGAAAATGGCCTCATACAGGCTGCTCTTTACCCAGGAAACCACCCAATCTAAACCTTTCACCATCTTTATTTATTTTTCCTGTTGCTGGGAAAGCCAGCTGAGCCTGAGGAGAGCAAGAACACCCTGGTGATAACGCTGAGATGAAATCTTCTTTTGGCAAAATAGTTGCTTTAGGGGACTCAGAGATTGCCAAGGCTTTTTCAGATTAATGGCCACTGTCATCCCACAAAAACACCGTGGGAGTGAAAGAGAGGAACCTCTTTGCTTGTACACTTTTATCTAAAACCACTCGGTGAGGACCACTTTCCACGGCCTTCTGGATCGTCTGCAGTCCATACCCTACGTACTGCTCACCTACTTGATTCTTGTATTTTTTTCTTAAATTAAGTGTTTACTAGACTGGAAAAAAAAGACTAGAAATGTGCAAACAACTGATTTCATAATTATTTGTCTGGGCAGGAAAATAAGAAGACAATTATCTTTGCGGTGAATAAAATACATTTGTTGAGCACCTCTGACTTTCCAGAGATAATCAAATCAAATTCAGCCTCAGAGTTTTCTTTGGAAAACAAGTTTTCTAAAAAGGTTTCCCAGGTGCAATTAGCATTCTCAGATCTTCTCCAAACTGTTAGGCTTGAGATCACATTTTTTAAGAAACAAGACATTAAAAACAAATCTCTCAGATCTAAAAATGATGCAAGACTTCTAGAATTTCTATTACACATTTTTGTGCTATTATATCTGATGGTTAGGGTGGCAACATGGTGTTGTGCTCGAATGTAATTTAGTTGTGTCAGTTTTCCCGTGAGACTTAGCCACTTCAAAATGAGCTCTGTGCGAATGCTGATGTCTCCAAGCTAGGTAAGTCACACCAGAGCACAATCATCAATGCATTACCACCACTTTCACGTAATTAGATATTTCAGAGACCTTTTTTCCAGAACATTTCAAAATTAGAACTAGAAAAATAGAAATAGTGGTAAAAAATATCAAGAAGCAGAAGTGGGAAAATGAAGCTCAGTATCAAGAATGTGAATTAGAACATGGGACGGGTGAAAAAGAGTAGTAAAAACAGTAAGGGAAATTAGGAGCTTTTCATCTGAAGTGAAACGAAAGATGACAGGGCTACTTTGATTTTGGAAAGGAGATGTAATCAAGGTGAAAAACTATTAACACATAAAGCCACATGCAACTAAGAGATTTTTTTCCTGAAAGAATAATGGCATGAAGATACTTAAAAATTTTCATTCGATCATTACTTGCACGGTGCAGGTATACAGGAAATACTGGAATGCATTTTATTTTGGTAAAGAACTTTAATAAAATTAACAGAAAAAAAGTAGTAAAATCCAAAATCAAACCAGATACTTACCTAATGAAAACTACAAGGGCTGCTCCGAAAGTAATGCCTCCTATGTTATGACATTGGCCAATGACGTCAGAGGTGGATGTTGGTGGCATGGTGGCAGGGTTGAGCCTTCCCACCAACACTCCATTACATTTTGTTGTAATTACATTACATTAAAAAACAAAATTACATTTTGTTGCCTTGTGACAGATGGCAGCAGAGGGGCAGTCTGCAAGAATGGTATCTGACATGGAAGTGCAGATAAAGTAAAAGTGTGTCATTGAATTCTTCCATGAGTGAAAAAATGGCACCCACTGGCATTCACTGATGCTTGCTGAATATTGAGGTGGTGGTGGTGCATTTCACCAGTGGTGACAGTAGCTGTGGGTCACTTCCACTGAAGCATGATTTGTACAATTGTGGCATGCAGACTCTTATTGATTGCTGGTGAAAATGCACAGCTAATGGTGGTGATTATGTTGGAAAATAGTGTTTTGTAGAAAGGAAAGGAAAGGGAAGGAAAAAGATTTCTTTTCTCCAGCTGAGGATGCTATGAACTTGAAGAGAAATCCCAGCCATGGTGGCTTGACATGGTGTTGACCTGCAGCTGCAGAGCTATTCCAGCTGACAGCAGTTCTGTTCTCACTCATGACACTTACATTATATGCAAATTTTCATCATTGTGGAGGATCTAGGGGTCCTGTTACTGTGCTCCATCATGGGACATAGGTCTTGGCTACTTTCCTCTTGTTGGGTAACGGTCATAGGAAAATGTGTGAACGGGAATTGTCTGAAAATGCTGAATTCACAAATGAAACCCCTCTGCCATTCATTTTTGCAGCTTTTTTTGTTATAATAATCTGCCACTTCGGTATATTGCAGTGGTATTTGCTGTATCCTTAACAAGCAGTGAGTGTTTTGGCTGCAGTGGTAATGGGTTATCTAAAGGAGTGTGCTGAATTGCTAATAGAGGGGGAATTCTAAATGCAGGCAACAACATTTATGATTAGCTGGGCTTGAACAGGCAAGACAAAGAGTTTGTTAATAATATCATGTGGGAATAGAAGAAAAACTGTTCAGAGCAGCAGCTGTGGAGCAAGATAAACAGCATGAGAACCAGAGACGCCTCTAGAAGAAGAACAAACGTCTCACGGCTCTGACTGGATAAGCACCCACATGAACGGTTGAAGAGTGTTTTGTAGAATGCTCTGTTGACATGTAAATGTGGATGGGAAAGTTGTAGGGGTAGATGGGAAAGCTAGAAAAAGAAAACTTGTGAAGGTATATAAGTGATGTGAGAACTTGTAATAAACGATTTGGATCGTTCACATCTGAGCTTCATGCATCAGGTGCTGCAATATCAGATTATAATTCTCTTAAAAAAAGAGCACAAAAACAGATTAGATTTGCGTGATGTGCAGCATTGAAGTTATTTTTAAGTAGACATCTTTATTAAAAAGATCTCTCTGCTTGTGGCTGGATCTGTTTAGTTGAGTTGGATAACACATTATCAGCATATTGTGGGAGAACTAGCCATTTATTTTAAGATCTCAAGATCTGAGAAAGGAATTTATTTAGCAGTTTAAGCAGAAGAAGAAATAAGGTATCCTGTCACCAGCTGGATCAGTTTGTTACTTAAAAACTATTCTTTTATAAATCACAGAATTTTGCCTTATGTAATCTGGCTGTTTAGAGATGCTGCTCCTTTGAGTAGGGACTACATCTTCTTGGGCCTGAGTGTAACTAAAGGTGCACGTATCTTCATCATATATAAAACAGAAATCGCTATCATCTTTTGAAAACCACTGTCTTTGCAGCTACGCTACCACGGCACTCAGGTTTCACAACTTATTTCATCCAGCTCTTTTTATACAGAGTGCCACTCATTTGTTTGCTACCCACTGACATGCCATCCCAAGTTCCAAACAACATCAGGGCAGAACTCCTGCCCCACACAGCTCACGGCACCAGGAACTGAGCCAGTGCATCACTGCACCCCCAGCCTCAGCTGCTGCTTTTGGGGCTCTTGTTTTGGTGACAGCAGCTGCCCAGCTCCTCTCTCAAAACAGGGTTTCCCTAACCTATGTAACATTTGCCTTCAAAATTTTGTTGGTTTGCTATATAATTTAAACTTGGTCGTATAATCTCTTCTATTCAGCTTTAAAAGTTATATTTGCTAGTAGAAGGTGGCAATAAACTCAATTAACCAGGCTGATATAAACCTTATTTAAATCAAATTAAGGGCATTTCTGCAGCGGTTAGCATCTATTTCATTAAATGTGATTAAAAACTGCTTGGGAGTTAAATTGGTATGGCTTTGAATATAGATAAAGCCAGAGAAAGACGGAATTGGCAGCTGAGCCTGAACTGGACTGGGAGGCTTGGAGGTCTTCTTTGTATCTAGAACACCAAAGCTTTGTTTGTTTTAATTAAAACTTGGATCCTGCAGAATGTAATGGATGTTGTTTAGAAAAGCTGCCTGCTTGTTTCTGATAATTGGATTTTTCTAGCCCAGATTAATATCCTACCATTCCATTTCACTATGTCCTAGAGGATTCCTCCAAATAATTAAAAAATGAGTGCTGAAGGCTTTAACTACCTCATTAAGATAAACTTACAACAACATCTTACGTTTAAATAAGGAGTTATTTTCCTTTTTCCTGGAAGGAGGCCACAGTTTGTTTAGGCTCACAGTGGCAAGAAACTGATTTACATGTACGCAGAAAGCTTTTCAAGCCATTACTGCTGAATCATTGTGTCTCAAGTAGCACGCAAGTGAGCTGGTGTGCTCTGACAGAGGGCTGGGGACAAGGATTTCAAGAAAGTCATGGTTACCAAATAATGAAAGAGAGATGCAAGAGTGTAAATATTTTTTGAAAATGTCCAACTTGCAGTCTTACACCTGCCCATGCTTCACGCTAGAAATATGAGTTATTCTGATTCTTCATCGGAATGGTATTATCTATTTGCGTTTTATGCTGCACACATCATGTTGCAGTGCACGTTGTACTGTTCCCTAAGAGGAGGGATCTCTCACTATACGATGCCTTACAATGGCAGATCTCATTCACAAGTGCCAATTTTGCTAGTATCTGATTTTTTTTTTCTAAAGGATCAATGCAGTAAAGTCCTAATACTTAGGCTCAGCCCTAAGAAATATACAGTCCAGGAAAGCCGACCAGCCTGTCTTGGAAAAAGCTTGGAAAATCAAAATGGGAAAATGGAGGCACTAGAGGAGAATGGGAGAGACAGAACTGCCCGTGTAAAGGTTTAAAAAATATATTAAGATGATCATAACTATATCTATATATATATCTATAACTAACAGGGTTGGGGGCAGCTGCAGTTGCGTGTGCACACACTCATCACACACACAAGTCCCTGAGGCTCTGCTTGAGTGAGGTACTCAGGTACAGGTTCAAATTTAAACCTGAGCAAACCAATGGCACTTGCATATGTTGAAATGTTCGTAGGCTGATAGAGGCTCAATTTCCACAGTTCCTCTTGCTTTGCAAGAGATGTTTTCTGATCGAAACTCACTTTACTGAGAACTTTTTCCCAGAGCAAATTTCACATAAAAAGCTATTAAATCCAACAGTGTGACATTTATAAGGGTAATTTTTTAGTATCCATTTACAGAAATGTATTATTTTAAAGCAATATTTTAAAAGTTTCTTAATCCTGGCTCTGGTCATAAGCAGTACCTTGTATATAAATATAATGAACACCACCTGAAAGAACATGACTTGGTCGACACGTGCCGGCGGAAGGAAGCATCCCCACATAGAAGTGGAGGGCTGTCCCTCATCCTCAGTCAGGGCTGTGTACAGCAGTGTTGTAGTGCGGCAGAGGTGAGACATTTCCTTCACTGTGACATATCTTGGGTATTTTCTTGGTGCCATGCAGGATCATGGGATATTTTAAGTATTTATCATGGAGATCTGATGTTCTGGGTAACTGGGCAGCTCCCAGAAGTGTCTTTGAAAACATTTTCCTCCAAGTGTCAGTTGTGCCTGGAAGATGAGAGATGAGGAAGTCAGTAGATGGCAGAGGGCACAGTGACTGTATCTGAAACATCTGCAAGTTCTGCTGCATTTTCTGAGCTATTCGTCTGCGAGGTTCAAGACGCCCCCTAGCATAATCTTTTCTAAATGAGAGCTGTGTTTTTTATGCAAATTACATAAACTTTTTCTTAATTATGGGGATATTTCATGGAGATTTTGGGGAGAAGAATATGTATGGCCCCATCCATTTGGGGCCAGGTTGGAAGCATGTCAGCCCTGTGCTGCCTATGGGATGGCAATGCAGGGGAGGAAAGAGTAGACGCCGGGCAAGAAGGAAGAGAAGTGAGGCACTTTCTGGAGCAGTCTTTTCCCTGGTAAACACTTTTAGCTGCCCATTGGTGATTTAGAGACTTCCTGAAGCATAGGCTGTGCCCAACCCTTTATTTTCAGCACATGCTTTTGGACGCATCTTCCACAAACTTATTTAATCTTTCCGAGGCCATTTATGCTTTGGCAGTCACAACATCCTGTGGGAATTAATTCTGTGTTTAGCATGTAGGGCGTGCCGAAACAGCCCATGAGTTATTTATGTATACCTGTTTCCTGATGTTGCTGTAACTCTCGCCAGCCTTGTGCTCATCTGCAGAGGTGCCTGCCGTCCATGACTGAGATGTCTCCATTTCCCCATGGTGTTCAGGTTTAGCGCTCACTACTCCCAAGGTGGTTTCCTGCATGCCAGACTGCTGTGTGCTGACAAATACCTGACAGCAGCTATAGGTTTTGTCTTGGGAAATTCCAGGTAAACATGATACCTCAGCTTCTTAGAGGTAGCAGCTGCTGCTCTTGCTCAAAGGGAATTCCCAGCAACTTTGATCTGTGAGAGAGGACATCACCCCCGCATTGTTGAGGACATGTGGCAGGAGCAGCTTCACCAGCAGCAGGCCAGACTCCTACATTACATCCCTAAGCCACGCATGCCTCGCTTACAGCGGGGCTCTTTGGTCACCCCAGTGACAGCATAGCCAGAGTCTGAGGCAAAGAGCAGCAAGCAAGAGCTGAACAAATACCAGTTATTTCTCTCTTATGACTAGTGGGGATCTGCAGGAATGTTAGATCTTGGCCATTTTACTTTCAAAATTTGCTGTCTTTGGTGCATGGAAAAGCACTGAAGCTTTTAGGAGGTCAGCTAAATGAAGAAATATCGTTCATTAAAACAAAATTCTAATTGGTTGTGCTTGCTTTGGGTGTGATGCACTGGCCAGCCTCCTGGGCTGATGTTATGCTAGGTACCGTGTCAACTCTTATAAAGAATGCCTGCCCAGGGGAGCTTAGCAAACATGTCCTTTGAAGTGGATGAAACAAGAGAGAGTTGGGTGGGCAGGAAAAGGAAAAGGAGGATAGGAAATATGGTATGAAGCACATGGCTCCGCCAGCCTTGCAGAGCAACCTTTTATAGTCTTAGTGGTGAAAGCTGCGTAGACCATTTTCACCAACTACTCCAGTAAAAAATC
Organism: Pavo muticus; assembly: GCA_016647715.1. Taxonomy (NCBI): domain Eukaryota; kingdom Metazoa; phylum Chordata; class Aves; order Galliformes; family Phasianidae; genus Pavo; species Pavo muticus. The sequence goes on along the minus strand of JACDJE010000288.1, from coordinate 108,254 downwards.
TGGACCAAAACATTGGTATTTCATGTTATTCTGACCTGAGCAAGACACAGGTACTTCAAACTCATTGCATTCCCCCTATGCGGTGTGTGTGTGTCAAGCAGGCAGTGGCTTAGGCAAGACAGCATCCCACCTTCTAAGCATTACAGAAAGGTCTTGGAGATTGTTTAAGGGCATTTTTCTCTGTGCAGATGTTTGATTGCATTATTTAACATGGAGAAGGACCTCCTCTAGCACTATCCCTATTGAAAATGCTCCCATTTGTACCAGGGGCATTCATATGACAGGCAGCCAGTGTATAAATGCTTCTTTCCAAGTGCCAGAAGTTCCTCCTTGTAGCAATACTCCTGCTGCACAGCTGTGCTCCCAGGTGAGAAGAGTTGCTGAGTGCCAGTGAATGTTTTGAGCAATTCATCTGCTGCACAGTTTGTTCTCGTAGTAATGGGCAGAGCCTCACACCACAGTGTTGTCCTTGGCCTAGGGAAGCTTCAGAGGAGGCTTTGTCTTGGGTTCTATGACCAAAGCCATTATCAAGGGCCAGACAGAGCTGGTGGCTATGAGTCCCGTCTCCATCCCAAGCCTGCTGTGTGACCACCAGCCAGTCACTCTGGTCTTCTGAGGCTCATTCTCTCTTTATTAAGCTGGAGATAGCAGCACTTGTGCCGCACAATGCCACCCTTTATCTCTCTGGACATACTGTATTTGTCATCGTATAAACTCTGTCAGGACAAAGAAGCTGTCCTGCCTATCCACAATACGGCCAAAGAGGGCCAGGTGTTACTGCAGAGGATGCACTGAGCAAGGTCTATACAGTTCAGAAGTACAGAATCACACTGCAGGGGCTGCCAGGTTTGCTTTGCCTTTAGGGTCAACGTGAGTACCGTGGCAGAGATGCCCACGTGGGCTCCTGCAGAGGCACGGGGCTGCGGCAGCCCTCCGGCTGCTCCTGCTCAAAGCCGATCCTCAGCTGCCACCTGCTGAGCACACAGAGAAAGGCAGCAGAATGCGCTGCGTGGGTATGTGGGCTCCTCGTGGGGCGACCGAAAGCCATTACGGAGCGCCAAACTCGCCGTCAGTAGCCAAGGGGAGATGGCACACACAGTGCCACGGGGTTTGTGCATGATAACCTGCCCGTTTTTTCAGGTGCCCAGGTAGGAACTGCCTGGAATGGTGGCCAAGAGTTCACCAGACAAAAAAATGCAATGTGGTAGCAGGAAACAGCTTAAGGAAACCTTGTAAAAAGAGGAGCTCAGCAGGAGAACCCGAAATCATACAGAAGCCACTGCAACATAAGCTGCAGCAATTAAGTTCCTCTTCTGAAACTAAATCCAATAGCTACACTATGTAAATCAAACTCATTTCAAGCACAGTGCACCCGTACCTTAGCGGGCTGAACTTTCAGGCATCATAATGCCAACAAACTTGTTGCTGGTTCTAGGCACATTCCTGTTCAACAGGCTGCTGTGCTTCTTGCAAAATATGCCTCAGATGCCTGTGCTTAAAACAGAGATGCTACCGATCTGCACAGACCAGAACTCCTAAGCAGGGCTGTTTTGCCATGTATTTATACACTGCCTAGTGAAATAGGGTCTTCTCACCATTTATGATGTCACTGTGGAGTGAAAAGAAGAATGCTCCAGCTATGTCTTACATTTAAAATAGTGCTTGGGGGAAAAATACAGAAAACAGGAGAGAAAAAAAAAAAAAAGAAGCTGTGCCTACCAAACCTCTAATGCCATCTGCTGAGGAAACACTGGAAATGAAGTCTTCAGCTGGCTACTTGTTGCACTATTCTTGATGTTGTTGCCTTGTAAAATTTCCACTATATAAATACATTGAAAGGGTTTTAAGAAACTCAGGAGAGCGCTCGACTGTGAGCATAAGAAATAGAGTGCACTATTACAGGTTCAAATGATAGAACTTCATTTTCAGTGCTACTCCAGACACTAACTCCTTGTAATTAATAAACGCTACTGATATTCAGCTTTAATTTTCTCTTTCATTGCTCCTAAGATAGGCATCTAAAAATTATCCTAAATTATATTTGCTTCATTCATTCGCGAAGAGGAGGTTACAAGGAGCACTGTACTCCTTAAAGGCACTCAGTAATAGAGGAAAAAAGCCTTTTTCTCCAAGAAGCTTCCATACGGAGCAAGTGCCTACAAACCTGAATAGAGCACTGGCCCTTAGTGGTTGAAAATTGGCACAGGAGAATATTGAAGCCTATTTTTGAATAACCTTATACTGTTTTATACCAGCATAAATCTGCTGACATCTGAGCAGTTACTGTGTACGGCAAAAGAAGGGAGGAGGTCGTTGGCTAGGATAGCATTGAACAGGAGCACAATATTGAAACAAAACAGACAAACAAAAAACCAAATTGTTTATTTTGTAGACTTAGCTAAAAGTAAATAGATCTCTCAGGCAGGGGCTTGTTTTCATTTCAAAATACAGCGTAGAAATGTAGAACAAAAAGTAATACAATATTAAGGTGAATCTCAGTCTGCAGCAGCATCTGTTTTTAACACACACATTAAGTTTTCAGAGTAAAAGGAAAAAGATAATAGATATCTCAAAGTATTTTAGCTATCAAGATACTAAGTACCCTTAAAATATTCAGCTCAGAGGGATGGAAGCAAAACATATTTTTGAATTACATTTACAGAAAGGAGAATAAACAAGCTGTTTGTGTTGTTTATGCATTTCCTTACTGAAAGGGAAAAAAAGCACTTGGAACATTCAGGACCCTTCTTGTTTAGATGTCTGAAACAAAGGACAATAGAAGGCATCAACAGTTCAGAAAACAAAGGCTGTCAGTCCACCACTGCCGACTTCATGACAAATCAGAGCCCCACTGAGATTTTACGTGCCACTAAAACGCCACATCATTAACAGCAAAGAAAACCCAACCGATGTAACAAATGAGAACAGTTGAGACTGACAACCTCAAATAGGCAGACCTGACCTATTGCTCTTCTGATGAAAATGGCACAATAACTTTGAGGATACAAGATGGTCTAATTCATTGAAAGAATAGAAAACTTCAGTGAGATTCTTAGCATATGCACAGCAAAAGAAGCAACAAAGCATATATTTAAATAGTTGATACATTTTTATTTGTAATGATTTTGCAACCAGTTGGACCTTTCTTTTATACTGGTCACTATCTGGGGAAAATTGTCTTCCTCTTCTTGCTGGTGAGGTGTTATGCTGGTGAGGATGCACAGTAACAGCATAAGTACATGAAAAATTGTTAGGGTGGCGCATGGGAACTGTTGAGTCAAGGCCTGAACCACTGATTGAGCACCTGGGGAAAGGACCTGGTCAGCCCTGGGAGAACAGGTGAAGGCAATTCAGCTGTGTCACCAGAAGGGGTGGAGCCTGGCTGCACCTCTCAGACCTCATTTATGGGCTGACTGTCAGCGGGGAAGGATCTCTGGTTGGAGATCCCTCCTTGGTGAAGCTTCCCCCTGTGAACCTAGACTCTTCTGGTATGGGTGAGCAATCTTCTTCCCTTCCTTTATAGCATCTTCTTATTGTGCTGGTCCTTCCACCATCACATCTTTGTTGTAATGCCTTTCCCATTGTGTTGATCTGTCCAATTGCTACAGGTGGGTTTTGCCAAGGAAAACAGAATAAATTGAATATTTTTCCATCTTTATTTCTGGAAAGGTTATTGAGCAGATGGGGTAAGTGAGCCATAACTATACCAAGTGACTTCCTGGAGTCACTGAGAAGTACAAAGTTGTTCCCTAAATCCTTCACCTGAAGTGTACTTCTTAGGTGATTACAGTCATAAATATTCACATATATCACTACACCTTGAGCCTCTTATTGTATTTTTGCAATACAGCTGGTGTGACAAACATTTCTGGGAATGTTTACTCCTGGAATATACTGAAAGACTGAATATGAGAAAGAATGTTAAAAAAAAGTGTATGAATGCACTGAGTGTATTAAATAAAATGTGCATTCAAATGTAGTTTAAACTACATGTACAGCTCCTTCTGTATTACCTAGTAATATCTTATTTCCAAAATATAAAGAAGTTGGATTTTCTAAGTGTGATAAAGCTGTTCTTCAATACAGTAGTAGTAAAAAAGCCCGATGCTTTGAGCCAGTGATAATCTGAATGAACAGATGCAGGAAAATGATTGTCAGTGTTTTGCTTTCCATACAACATTCAGTTCTTTAGTCAGCTATTCATCAACACTGATTTGGAAACTTAGAGGAAAGCAACTCTAATTGGGTATTTTAAAATTGCATTACAAACTTAGATATCTATCGGTGACTAACAGAAAATTTTACTTTGTTTTAAACGTATCTTTTACACTTTCTTTTAACAAATTGACAAACTTGTGTAGTTTGTTTGATATGAGTAGAAGTTTCACTGGAGGAAAGGTTATTTAAACAAACACATCCCAAACATGCTTGCAGCACGCACTTGCCAAGAAGCCAGTAAGAAATGTATGTACTCGCATGATCTTGGTACAACAGCTGGCTCTCTCCTCTGCTATTTATTATAGAAGTTCTCTGCAAACTTTGTTCCAAATATTTGATACTGCTGTGATTCAGAAAGAGAAGGAAGTACAACTAAACAAATTGATGAATTGGATCAAATAGCAAAAGGAGAACTGGGAGGCAAAAGTCATCTGTAGATGACCTTATAGAAATGCGCACAAATTTTACGTAAATTCAGGGAGTTCTATGGATACAAATGACAATATTAATTTGGTAAATATGAAGTTATAATCCAGTCTTTCATTAGGAGTTGACTTGAGAAATGTGGCTTGCATTTCTGAAAGACCAACTCTTCATGTTTTAGCACTGTAATTTCACTTAACGTTTTTTTTTAAATGCATCTTTTCTGGTGTTTGAGGACTGCTCAGCAGAAGGCTCTCACAAAACTGTTTTTATCAGATAGAATAAAAAGCTGAAATATGCTATATGGAGCAGGCAGTGTGATTCTCTGTGTTTAGGTCCCTTGCAACATAGGTGCAAAGTTGCAGTTTTTGCTTTAGACACAGCTGACATCATCTCTGCATTGTTACACCTCCTGTATGTGCACAGCACGATCTAGAAAGTGAGTTATAATGGAGACAATCCCACTGCAAGGCTGATAGAAAAGTAAAAGCTGTGCACAAAAGAACAGTATATGCTACATACATTAGAGATACATTGCGTTTCTATTTGTGTTCACATGATTTCCAGTGATGAGTTTTATTAGTACAGACTTCTATTTAAAAAGTCTTTAAGATAGCTTAGAAGCAAAAATACTCCTGATTCAGAGCCAGGCTGAAAAAAAGAGATCACTACGTATGTGAGCAGCCAGCACTACTTGGTTCTGTCCTGTATTGTAATGCTGAGAACAACCAGAACGGGACAGTTAGCTAGAGGGCAAATGGGTAGACACAAAATGTGCTGACTTTGCGCACGCGTACAGCCATGGGAGGAGGGACTGGTGCCCATGCACTGTGAGGTTAAAAACAAAACCGAAGGACTCATATTTACTTTTTATTGATCACTAAAAGAATTAAGAGCGCACTCAGTGCCTAAAGATCTACAATTATAGTAGCCTATAGCGTACACCGCGAACTCCTTTGAGGTAAGGAGTATACTATACTGTATGTTTGCACTTCTGTGATGTGCTAGGTCCAGCTGCATTGAAGTCTAGGTGCTATTGAAGAGTAAAGCTAAAATGTTAGCAATTTATAAACCTAATTCCATTTGCACCCAGGTTAGAAATGTTTTTTTTTCTGACTTCTGGCACAATTTATGGACAGGCCTTCTCAGCTGCTTTACAAATCAAATGAATATAGTGGGAACAGCAGCTGCACTCTTCCCTTCTCACCTTTATGCTTACTTTTCAAAAGAAGAATGATCTTGTTCACCTATCCACTGCATGTACAGTTAAGCACTTTGTTTACCATACCCAAACAATTCTCATCAGAATCAGCCTTTGGTACTTTGCCCTCTGCCAACCCTGCCCTCAACCCTGGCTTTACCTGCATGAATAGTTGTGTAGGACTAGGGACAGATTGTGTTTAAATATCTTAGATAAGAAGCAGTTAAAGCGATGGGGCTGTTCCATATCTGGCAAATTCTTAAGGTATGGGAGAATGGTGTATTGCCACACATACTGCTGCCCAGAACAAGCTCTTTGAAATTGCAGTACTATGTTGAGACCTCTATGGGCTTTGAATCATCTGCATGGTACTGAAGATGATCATTTCTGAAGACAGTTATTCCATTTCAGCTCTGACTTTAATCAAAATTTCATATTCATACAATTACATTTATTAAATAGGTCTATTTGACTCCATCATCCAGATATGATTATAATCTATGGAGAAAAGTAAGGTATTTTGAGGATATAAGTAATCACAGAGTAGCTGTTTTATGTAGATCAGCTGACCTGTGCTCTTGAAGTCCCTATCTGAACTGATTGGAAGAGGTTCTGATGGTAGTCCCATGTTGCATGTATTTATACTGGGTGATTGGAAACCATGCCATAAATCACTTGTCTTGATGCAGAATATAGAATACAAGCATGCATATGAATCTTAAGACATTGCATCTGGTACCAGAGGAAGGATGGTATATTTAGGCTCCTACAATCTGGCTACCCAAACTCATGTTATAACTCTTGGGGAATCTGTCAGTATTTATTCCGATTAGGTAAATAGATTTTCTTTTTTTAGATTTTAGTGTTAGTAGTTTTAAAGCGGTTATAGTGCTTCCAAGGTCTGTCTTGTCTACCACTGATACTCTTCTGATGAGTAAGCTATTCTACTAATGGATGGGGGAAGAATGAAACTGGGAGAAAATAAAACATGGAAAACTATTCATAAAATGCATTAATTTAAAAAAACAATCTTAAGCATATAGTATTTTAATTCATTTTCTAATAAGAGAAATCTCTGACAGATCAAACTACTTGTCTAGTTTAAAACCATATTATTGGCATTTCCATGTAACAAGAGCTTCACAGGAAAAGACAAATGGAACAGGTTCAGGGTATCTGATGCACAGGAAGCTATCCATTGTCTTTATTTCAGGAAGTCATGGAATATCCTGAATAGGAAGAGACCTGCAATGATCATAATCCACCACCTGGCTCCACGCAGCACTATCCAAAATCCAAGCCCTGTGTCTGAGAGCATTGTCTAAACATTCCTACAACTCAGGAGCTCGGGGCTGTGCTCGCTGCCCTGGGCAGCCCGTTCCATGCCCACTGCCCTCTGGTGCAGAACCATTCCCTGACCCCCAGCTGTCCCTCCTCTGACACAGCTCCATGCCGTTCCCTCGAGCCCCGTCGCTGTCATACAGAGCAGAGCTCAGTGCTGCCCCTCTGCTCTCTGTGAGGAGCTGCAGCTGCCGTGAGGCCACCCCTCAGCTCCTCTGCTCTGGTCCTCAGTTGCTCCTCACGCATCTTGCCTTCTAGACCCTTCACCATCTTCGAAGCCCTCCTTTGGACACTCCCTAGTAGTATTGTATCCATCTTATATTTTCACTGATGAAAGCATTAAAGAGAACTGGTCCAAAAACAGAGCCCTGCAGAAGCCCGCTAGTGACTGGCCATCAGCCTGATGTAACCCCATTTACTACTGGCCTAACCAGTCACCCAATTGTTCATCCATTGCAGTATGTTTTTATCTGGTTTTACTCTGGACATTTTATCTAGATGGATACCGTGAAATAGTTGCAAAAACTTTCCTGAAATCCAAAGAGATTCACCCACCTTGTTTACCAAGGTATATCTTGTTATAAAAGGAGATTAATTTTTTTGAGTGACTTTGATGAACTCTAATTTTGTGCTGAAGTTTTTAAAGCACAAAAAAATCCCCATTTCTGATGCTGCTACTATGCACCTTAACACCTTACACATACAAAGCCCCCCCAAACAAGAATGGAGACTCAAAGACATACAGGTCCTGTGGTACTTCATACATCTGGTAGAGCCAAATGCTTTCTTGGCAGTTCTTAACCACTGATTGATAGGAATTCAGTGTGGTCTACACAGTCAGGCCAAGAAGTTTTTAAAATACAGAATTACTGCTTCAACTTCTGAAATTATGAGAACTACACACATTCAATGTATCTAAATATCAGGGTCACAGATTTTGAAGCCAATTCTGTGCTATTAAAAAAAATAAATACAGGAAGACAGTGCTAAACAAAATGTTTTATAAACAAAATACCTTTATTAGACTAGTACGTGGGTTGTCTTAGATACAGTTGGCATTATACTGTTGTTACAGTTCATTTAATCTAAAGTCAACATTACTGAAGATTAACCTCAGGAGATATTTTTCTGGGACAACGTGATTAAAAATAGACAGATTTCTTTTTCTCTTTTTTATTTTGTTAGTTTTGGTAGTATAATTTAAACTAGACAAATTACCTAATAGAGCATATCACTAAGCAAAACCAGAACTTAACTGGAACTGAATACAGACAATTTTATTCATCCGTTTTCACTTTTGATTTGAAAATGATTCCACCATTACATTTATTTTTCCATTTCCATTAATAAAATTATTTTTCACTTGGTTTTCTGTAACAGCTCCATCAAGGAGAACCATCTTGAGTATTCAGATATTCCAGATACCTAATCCAGTTTTTTGGGTAACTGCTTCTAAGAAGATGCCCGATGGAAAAATATCTTGTATCTTTTTGTCCTGTTTTATAGCAGCATCATAATAGCATTGCCCTAACTGGAAGCTGGTAGTCACATCCAGTCTGGTACAGTACTCACAATGGAAAAGAAGTATATTTAGGTGTGGCCTCTACAGACCACACTATCCCCTGAGTGTTCAGTTACAGCATTTTTTTCATAGATCATAAATATAAGAAAATAACTGGCTAAAACCAAGTGCAAAACAAAGAACAGACTCTTATAAAACAAGAGACCTTTTAAACAACAAGCAGGCTCAGCATCCTACTTCAGAATGATGCAACAGCAAAAGAATACAAGCCTCAACTTAGATTAAAAAATGGTAACCTGGTAAATAAATATCCTTCAAGCCCACAGGCAGAACTGTGAATTACTATTACTTGTTATTTTACATCACAGCTGGGTCAGAAACCTCATTCTGACACAAGTTCTGTCAGCCTGATGCCATGCAAGCAGTGCAGTTAAACTGCACTACTCTGGGATACTGTTGTAAACAAAGTTGTTTTCCTTCAGTACGGTTAAAACAGATTACTTCAACTAAGTTATCTTTTCAGGGATCCATCTAACCTTTTGGATACATTTCTACTTTTAAATAATATTCCTGGCGGACTCAATGACCTTCATTATTTTTCTCTCAGTCTTCCATTATAAGGAATGTTATTAGCAATGTTTTGCTCATAAGCTATACAACAGTGACTGTTTTCATACTCTCCCAAAGGCAAAATAAAATCTTAACTTAGGCTTCCCATTCCAGTAACAAAGGCATGTCCAGTCAGTCCCATTGGCTCATATTACATGTGGCAATTCACTGTATCACTTGTGGCTTACGTCTGTTTCCTCATAGGTACTCAGTCATCTTAGCAAGGTCTTGGCTAGATGATATTAAGAATGTGCATGGTTCTATCATTTTTAAGGGCTAATTTGATGAAAGAGGTTCAAGCTTGAATGAACATGTCAATCTATTTCAATGTAGGAGAAACTTAGTTTCATGGAAATTATACTCATTGCCAAGTAATTTAATCCAGATTAACACCCTCCTCTAAACAGAATCCATGACACTACGTGAAACTTTCTTAATTGTATCAATTTAAACTCACGTAAACAAAGGTACATGTCTTCCATACATTTCTTGCGTACACTTGCCCAAAATTCTCTTATTTCTTCTGTACTAAGTATATGAAGTACAGCAAATTTAAATCATTAAGATAATAATCTGGGAAAGAGAAATCTTGGTGTTTCCAAGGGTCATCTCCGTAACATCTAGTTTCAAATGTTCCACCAAATGCACATACATATTAAGAAATTGCACACAGCGCTGTAATTACATATGACACTGTTTTCCACGTTTTCCATTTTCATGGAAAAGCGTTACAAAAACCATTTACAAACAACTAACATCTTCTCCAGAGTAAATCACATGAGATATACGTGGCAATGGGAGTAAGGAGGGATTGTATAGCAGTGCTATTCAAACAGTCAAAAAAAGCACTGATCCTGCAGCTGAATCTGAATGGTCATATACCTGAGCAAGACCAAAAACAGTTTCTCCAGTGAGTCTGATCAAAGTTCTCTAATAAAATCAGACGGAACAATAATATGAACTGCCAAAGAAGTTACGGTACAGTAAGATGATCATTGGAAATATCCCTGTTATATCAATTATGTTCCAACAAAAATCATCATCTGATTTACAAGCACACTGCTTATTTGCAGCACCAAGATGATATAAAGTAAAAACTTATCCATCGAGTTCCTCTGATAAATGGTCCCCTGTACAAATGCAGATTTGTATGCACACTGAAGTACTTCTGGCAACAGGTACAGATTCCATAAAAGTCACTGCAAAGACTGAAAAAAATGCTAAAACTTGAAAAGGGATCAGAGAAAATAATTTCATAGTGGTTTGCTACATGATAAGTTCTATCTATAAATTCTGGTTTTAGGAATAGCAAAATTCACTTCAGTTTCTGAGATAAGCTGTAGATGGACTGCTAAGGTCTGCAAATGCACTTTCTCACCTTCATGTTTTTTATGTGCTGCAAGCAAGGTTTGAACTGAAGCTTCTGCTGAACTTACAGGTCAGCAAAGCAAATGACCGTCACTGAATGATCAAAACATTCCGATTTTCTTTTCCAGTATAGAAACAAGGGACTTCCATCAGAGACAAACACACTTTAGCCAGTCTGTCGAAGTAATTTCCAGATACAGGCAGTTATTTTAAGCTCACTGCACTTGCATCTTTTATATTAATCCAATACTCTGTTTTTACCCTGTTTCAATGACAACCGCGCTCTTCCTTGCCCACCCGCTGCTTAAGAAAACATAACATACACAAGTTGAAAATCCTATGGTCAGATTTTTATCAAGAGCACAGCCAACAGCTCCCTGCCGCGCTGCAGCCCTCAGCGTGCCTCGGTCCCGACCACCGCACGGTCAGTCCCTAACTTCGCATTCACCTTGTGCTCTATCTTCTGCAGCACCGCCGGAAGATCAAGAACGGAGGAAATGACGTAATGAGGCACCGGGGAGGCATCAGCAGGGGCTGCTATCGACTTGTTTAACCAGACGGTCGCTCTCAAGCCGGCGTTCAGGCCTCCCTGGATGTCTGTGTCGAGAGAGTCCCCCACCATGATGCACTCTGCCGGCTGCACGCCCAGGAGGTCGCAGCAGTAGTGAAAGATGGACGGCGCGGGCTTCTCCTCCTTCTGCTCGCCTCCCACCACGATAGCGTCGAAGTAGGGCTGGCAGGCGCACGCCTCGATCTTCTCGCGCTGCGTCTGCCGGTCGCCGTTGGTGAGGAGCAGCAGGCGGACGGCCTTGCGCAGCTCGGTCAGCATGCCCCGCGTGTCCTCGGCCAGCGTCAGGTGCCGCAGCCGGGTGGCCTTCCACAAGAAGTAGCACTCGGCGGCCAGGCTGCGGTTGGCCTCGCCGCCGATGGTCTCCTGGATCGCCTCCTCCCAGTGAGAGATCCGCAGGTCGGTGATGCACGTCTTGGCGGGGTCATGGCACTCCTTGAGGAGCTTCGCCTGCACCTTGTCGCAGATCCCGCGGGCCTCTCCCTCCCCGCAGTGGTGCTTGGAGCGGAGGGCGTTCACCACCTGCAACGCACAGCAGAGCCCGTCCGGACACCGCCGCCCTGCCCCGCCCGCCCCGCGCCCGCTTGCGGCCGCCCCCCGCGTACCTCCTCGATGGCCCGGCGCCCGGCCGCCGCCGTGTCCACCAGCGTGTTGTCCAGGTCGAAGAAGACCGCCTTGACGCCGTGCACCCCCATGGCTACGCCTCTACGCCCCGCGCCCGAGGGCCGCAGCCGGGAGCGCTCCGCCCGCTGCTGCTGCGCACAGAGCCGTACGTGGCACAGAGCGGTGGAAGCCACCAAACCCTGCGTCCGCCCCGGCGCTGGGCGGGGCCGTGGGGGAAGAGAGACCCGTAGGGCGCGGGGGGGGGAGCGGGGCGGGGCCTCTGGCGCCTTTATTTTACTGTTAATAAATAAACTTCTTCAGTTACGTAACTCAGAGTCAGGTCAGGAATGGCTGAAAAAGGGGCCCTCCGCCCTCTCAGCAAAGGCGGCTGTAGGGTTCCATGCACTAACCCCGAGCTGCGCTGTACGTGCCCTGAGGTGTAAGCCGGAGCGCTCGCTGAGCGGGCCGTAGCGCTGCAGGCAGGCAGCGGCCCGCCGCGCCAGGGCGCTGTGAGTGAGGCGCAGCCGCCCACCCTCGATCCCCGTCCGCCTTTCGCTTTCGTTTCGTGCCGGCACCGCGCTGCTGTGGGAAACGGGGGCGGAGCTGAGTCTGCCGAGCGCTGCGCGGCTCCTCGGGGCGGTGCGGGCCGGCACGGCGGCGGCGACAGCGGAGGTAACGGCGGGCAGGGGGGAGCCGGGCAGCTGTGGGGAGCGGGGGCTGGTCGGGACCCGCCCGGAGTTCCCGTTAAAAAGTAACCGTTACTGAGGCGGTCTTTCTGATTTATCTGTTTGTTTTTTGTTTTTTTTATAAGCGTTTATTTTTCTCTTCCTGTTTTCATCCTGCGCGTCACGGAGCCTGACAGCCTCGTAGACTGAGAGTGCGGGCTCTCGATTCTGCTCTAAAGGAAGCAGTTTTAATTCTTTATGGAGAAACGTTACTGATTTCTCTCAGCATCCACTGAGTGATTCAACCTCTTCTTTTCCAGAAATCTGCTGAGAAATCATCCTTCATCACTAAACTTGCCGTTCTGCTTTCTGAATCTATAATTTCAGTAAGTTTAGAATACAGTTGCAAACCAACGAGTTGAATGAGAAATCAGAGTTAATTATCTGTGACCGTTCTCCTCCTGGAACCGTTTTGTCCTCTGTCACAGCAGTATTCTGGCAGAACCGTAGCTGTCTCTGCAGCACTGCGTGAGGCTCAGGCACAGCCCTGAATATTTCTCTACAGAATCTTTTGGTACTCAGATATTGCATTGAGATGGACCGAGAGTGTATGAGCGAGATCAACAGGTACTGCCAGAAGAATAAATACAAGCTCGATTACGTCGATGTGGACATGAGAGGCCCATCTCATGACCCCGAGTAAGTTCACCAGGCATGCCAATGAACATCAGTGCTAGGTAAAACTGGGTGAAGGCTGCAGTCAACAGAAGTTGATTTGCTGAAAGTGCTGTAGAGAGCTGCCTGCAAACACTGATGTGTGGGTGCAGGAGGTGTCATTGGGTGCATAGGGCCTAAGGGAAACTTATCTCAGAGCTAATGGCTGCTTATTGGGAGCACCTGTTGCTGGCAGTTGTGTTGCATTGATGCTTTTTGTCATGAATTATCTCAGGAGGTGGGTGGATCACAGCCAGTGGTTTATGATATGTGGTAATTTAAGTGCTTTGGTTTTTTATTGAGTTTTACAAAGTAATTTGGTGATTTGTATTGTTAATTGCTAAGAGGAAAGGTTGGGTCTACATTAATTGTTTGGTTACCAGCATGTTTTTGTGTGGCATTTTTGGTCATCTGTTACAAGAGAAAGGTCTTAAACTGTTTTGCTTTTATTTTTAGAGACAAATACAGAGAATGGAATATGTGGGGTTGTTTGTTGTTTTAACACAAATGCAATGTCTGATGTCTTGCTGTTCTTTCCCTTATCACAGATACCCAATGTCTATAATATTTCCTTCTTTCTCTTTGCTAGTTTGCATGAAGACAAATCTTATGCTAATAATCAGGATGTTTCTTTTAAGTGGTGGTTTCCTGTTGCCAGCCTGCACTCTATGTGCTGACTTATTCTCAGACTTGACCATAATCCCTGAGCAAATTATTATCTGTCTCTCAAGCCTTGATCTACTGTCAAGGCGCTAGAAGAGATTAGGATGGTACTTTACAGGTGCTATAGTTGGAAAGATTATTGTGGTGAAAAAGAAACAATTGATGAAGAAATGCCTACCCCTATCCAAGGATCTAGGCTCACAGTAGAAAACTCCAAAAGGAGGGATCTCCAGAAAGTGATCCTTCCCCAGTGTCAGTCAGCCCCCATATGAGGTCTAGGAGAGGTGGAGCCAGGCTCCACCCCTTCTGGTCACACAGCTGAATTGCCTTCACCTGTGCTCCTATGGCTGACTCAGTCCTTGCCTCAGGTGCTCAATCAGTGGTTCAGGCCGTGAATCAAAAGTTCCCATACAGGTATATAAGTGATGTGAGAACTTGTAATAAAGGATTTGGATTGTTTACATCTGAGTCCATGCATCAGATGCGGCATTACAGGGAAGTTTCCTTTATTGCAGGTTTACAGTTATGGTTAAAATAGATGGTAAAGAGTATGGCACAGGCACTGGTAAAACTAAGAAGGAAGCAAAAGCAGCAGCAGCAGGGAAAACGTGGGACATGATTGCACAAAAGGTGAGTAAGCTGTATGATTTATGTATTTATTTTGCTAGCAATGGTTGAAAATGAATCTCTGAAAATAGCAAGGAAATGATCATTGTTTAATTTAGAAGAGGTTCTAATTGCTTATGTTGTTTTTGTTTTGTCATATTCACTGTTTTTTTACTTTTTTTTTTTACCACTTAATTATTGTGTTTATTATTCCACTACAGGGAGTAGCATTCCCTTCTTTTTTTTTTTGTTATAGAGAGATGAGGTAATTTATTTGTCTTTAAGCTGCCTGAGTGTATCCAGAGTGGACAGTGTTCCTTTACCATCTTGGCAACTGTTCTGTATATAAAGTCCTTAGAACACATACAAGCTATTATTCACTGTGTGTTGCCACTTTTCTCTTAAAATGGCTTACTTTCACGTGATCTGATTCATTCATTCATTTTAGCGAGAACCATTGGTGATAGGTGGATGGTTGGACTGGATGATCTTATAGGTCTTTTCCAACCTTAGTGATTCTGTGATTCTTCTTGCCATTGTATTCTTTATGGTATAACTGATTCTATACTGTCTTGATTTATTTACATTTGCATTTTCCCCTCTTGTACATGCACAGGAGCAGTTGCAGCCCTTACAGCATCAGCAACTTCCTGCTGCCATCCCTTTTCTTGGCTCTGGTTCTTACTTTTTAATGAGAGATTGCACTGCTTGTTCCCTGCCTTTTGCTAAGAGAGGTGGCAGATATGGTATTAGGTTGTTACACACCTTGTCAAAATACTTTGTGAACTTATGATTGTTCTGAAATTCAAAATGTAATGATTCTGGCTTGTGATGGCTGTCCTCTGTCATGTCCAAAGTTGCACAATAATACAAATCTGGAATTCTTAGAAGTATTTCAGAATGCTGGCGAACCTTGCAGCTGTATTAGTTTTCACGTGCAGTTGATATTAAACTATTTATTAAGCTGAAGTTTTTAAGTTATCTATTTTATTTGCCCTATAGCAAGATACTGCTTTGAATGCACATGCTCCTGATCCAGTGGCATCTCCTCTACCTGTGGATGCGCTTCCTCCATTTGACTACATCAGCATGCTAAATAAGTACTCACAAAGGACATCGCAGCTAGTTGACTACAATAACATAAATCGTACCGGAGATGCCCACGCTCCAATGTAAGGTGTACTTAGTGTCCTTTCTTGCTTTTAATACTTCTTTATGTTTTCTAACTCACCATTAGATAAAAGCTAAGATTGATGGGAGTGGGGGGGGATACCATTTGGAAGACTGATTTTAATGCAGGGGGTGGTACAACACCATCTGAGGCTAATGGGATCATCTGTGCTGCTCCAAGAAACACTATGGGTTCAGGACCATATCTGAAATGCTTGTACACCAATGCATGCAGTATGAGGAATGAACAGGATGAACTGGAAGCTTTGGTCCTTTCCCAAAGCTGTGATATTATTGGTATCAGCAAGATTTGGTGGGATGGGTGCTGTGACTGGAGTGCTGGAACAGAGTGCTATTGGCTTGTTCAGAAGGGATAGGCAGGGCATAAGAGGAGAGGCTAAGAGGAGTGAGTCTGTTCAGTTGAGAGAAGAGTTGGTTTGATACCCCATTTGGAGTAGCGTGTCCAGGCCTGAGGTCCCCAGCACAAAAAAGATGTGAAGCTGTTGGAGCGGATCCAGAGGAGGGCTGCGAGGATGATCAGAAGGCTGGAGCAGTTCTCCTATGAAGAAAGGTTTAGGGAGCTGGGCCTGTTCAGTCTGGAGAAGAGAACGTTCCAGGAAGACTTTGTTGCAGCCTTCTGATTTTTAAAGGTAGCTTATAAACAAGAGGGAGACTGACTTTTTAGTGATAGGACAAGGTGGTAGCGTGGACAAGTAGGATAGTGGATAGCGTGATAGCAATAGGGCAAGCGGGGATGGTTTTAATCTAAATCTCCCCTCTTTTAGTTTAGATATTAGGAGGAAATTTTTTACTCAGAGGGCACTGAGGCCCTGGCACTGCTGCCCAGAGAAGCTGTGGTGCCCTATCCCTGGAGGGGCTCAAGGCTGTGTTGGATGGGGCTCTGGGCAGCCTGAGCTGGTGGGGGGGCAGCCCTGTGCAGGGTAAGGGTGTGGAACTAGATAATCCTTAAGGTTACCTCCAAATTCCAATCACCTCCATATGATTTTGTGATAGGATAAAATGATAGCCAGTATTGACAAACTGTCACTTGGTTGGTGCTCTGGCACCTCTGTGGACCTCTCTGCATGTATTTCAAGGACCCCTAGAAATCAGGTGTGAAGGAGAAACTGTCTGTGTCTTCATCTGCATTGCGGTCAGTGATTTGTGCAGACATTTCAGTTAATGACAGCTGAGGGGTGATAAAGAATATATGTGTATTTTAGATGTCTGAAAGATACCTGCTGGAAAACTTTGTCTGCAAAATCAGTTGTTTTGAAACGTGTATGATGGATAACTTGTGATTGTGGGTGCCTATGATAAGACGCTTTGAGTAGTTCAACCTTAAAAAGTGTGTTAAATACCCACTTTCTGAAAATTACTTATCTATCATTACTAATTCCATTAAACATACATTGGAAATACACTCCATATTTCGCTCCATACACAATGCATATTTCGTCTTTCTTTTCTATAATGTCAGTCGACCGTAGTGTTTAAAGTCATTAAATTAAAACTTGTAATTTGGCTGTAAGGAGATTTTATTCTCTGTTACATTTTACAGGTATTCTTGTAGCTGTACAATTAGTGGGCACGTATATGGAAAAGGTATTGGACACTCCCTAGCTGCTGCAAAACAAGCTGCTGCAAAAGAAGCATATAAACTGCTACAGGAGCAAGAGTCTTTAAGAGTATGTGCTATGGCTTGCCTTAAGACTGAAGCTGAACTCTTTAATCCCTTAAACAGATTTCCTCATTTTGTATAAAAACATTCTGTGGATTCCACTTAAGGTGGAAACAATCCACCTTATGTTACTTGGGCTACAGGATTCTGTTGGTAAAATTTATCAGGTTTTTCTGTTCAGTTGCTGGATTAAAAAACCTCACAGTTGGTATGTGTGTATTTCAGAAAATGGTCTGATCCTTGACTGGCAACGTTTATTAAAAAATTCTGATTCCTCCCTATTCTAATATGCCAGTTTTCTGTTCTGTGAAGTGTTGTCAAGCTGACTGGCTGTAAGCATAAATCTTCTACTGCCTTCTGTTGGGTTGATAATCTTTCAAGTGTGAGAATGGCAAAAGTGGGAGTTAGAATCAAAAGAGCCTGACTTCCATGATGTCCCAGGGATGATTCTAGTGAAGCAATTGCTAACGCCGTCCTTTAGCAAGCAGAGCTGCTGTCTTTGCGACAGCCATTTCATTTCTATACGTGCACAGAAGTGTCAGAAATATAATACTGATCCCAAACCATTTCTGAAATATACAAAGAAGTACATGTGAAATAACTCGAATGAAGGGAAGGCAGCACAGGAGGAAAGGAATCTCTTTTGGCTTTAAACAAAATGCAGCAGAAGTTATATATTTGTGAAAGTATTAAAGGCCCAGTGTATTGCCAAATTCAAATCTGTTTAAATTATTGTTCTTGTTGGATATTATTAAAGTGTAAGCTTTCGCTTTTTGTTAGATTATGGCCTGTAACAATTACACGTGTTGCTTTTAGTGTTACATTATTAGCTTTGACACTGAAGACATTTAACTGTTGTTTTGTACAGCTGCATAGTTAGATTTTCAGTTATGCAGATTACGTGTACCAACGTGTACGTCTCATTTTTTCACACAGACAATTGCTGAATGAAAACATTCACTTCTAAAAACTGTTACTCTTTTCTTCATTTTTAATAGATCTCAGACTCCCACACATGTCTGTGTATATGATCACACTATCAGTGGAGAAATGCTCACTGTGAGAGGGCCACGTTTTTCATTAGTCTTGGGTGGAAGTTGGGCAGATGCCATTCTTATGCAGTGCTTTGAATGTTTCAAGCCGTTAACAACTGCCACTTAGGACCTTCGTCTTAGAAGGGTATGTTTTTGTACTAGGGATTTTTTACATTATTTTTTTCAACTATTTTTTTTTTTGTCCCCTTTTTCAGCTGAAAAGTGAAAATTCTAGTTCTACATTTAATGAACTTAGTAATTCCTCTAGAGAGCAGAGTCAGTCTGAGTCATGGTAAGTTGGGTTCACTGGTAATATGATGATAATACAAAATATTTACTGATTTTAGGGGATCATGTGATCTGATCCTAAGAAACTGTCATAGTTTCTTTACTGAATACTTCTACCACGTTTTTATTGTAACATAAAATGAATGAAGATACTCCTATCAGTAGTATTTATTTCATGACATTTCCAACATTCATTCTCCTATTGTGACACATTTGTGAACATAGTATAACTCAGTACTTTTCTGTACTCAACATTCTGATTTCTTTTATGGTTTTTTTTCCCTTTTTTCATTCTTCATAAGTCTTCATCTCTACTGAAGGCAAAAACTGCTTAACAAAAGTAAATGAACATGTATAATGTTTTGTTTGTAATTTCAGAATCTTATGTCAAGCCTTTCATGCCTAGCAGTTAATTTGGCAGTATCGCCACTACCACTTTCATATTCTTTGTGGCAGTGTAAAGCAGTGTATTCTTAGCTGGCTGCACAGTATTGAAATAATCCTCTGTATTTAATTTCTTTAATTAAAGGATGTCATACTTTTTAGATTTTGTAGAAATGGAGGAGTATATTACAATGTTACTGTTTTACTAGCTCTCCTGATAAAGTTTTGTAGTTTAAATCAGTCATGACTGTTAATGCTTTCGCAGATCTTTCATTTAAAAGCTGGCTTTATTTCTATGCTTCATTTTTCACTGTAGAAAGTTGTTGTTGTTCATGATTGCATACTTTCACTTAAAATCAGATTGTTATTTTCCATAACAGGGGTATTACCTTTAAAGACTCAGCTGCAAGCTTGGCAGAAAAAGCGAAAGACATGTCACTATCTGAAGAGCCTTCAAATTGTCGGGTATAGTATAAAAATAGTTCTCCTCAAAATTATATTTTAGTCTCTGAATAGAGCAAGAATCATAGAATATCCTGAGTTGGAAGGGACAGTCCTCAAGGATCAAGTCCAACTCCTGGATCCACACAGCACCACCCAAATTCAAACCCTGTGTCTGCACTGGGGAGCCTGTTCTAGTACTGGGCCACCCTCTGGTGAAGAACCTTTACCTAATCCCCAGCCTGACCTGACCCTCCCCTGATGCAGTTCCATGCCTTCCTCAAGGGTTCTGTCTCTGTCACAGAGAGCAGAGCTCAGCGCTGCCTCTCTGTTCCCTGTGAGGAGCTGCAGCCGCCATGAGGCGTCCCCTCAGCTCCTCTGCTCTGGGCTGAGCAAACCAAGGAACCTTTGCTGCTCCTCACACGTCTTGCCCTATGGACTCTTAACCATCTTTGTAGCCTTCCTTTGGACACATCACTCTGAAAATAATGCCTCCTGTTTATTTTCATGGAAACTGCTACAGATTGAGAATTTGCTCCATCAGATAGTGCAATTTTGCTCTGTTACAAAACACTGTTTTCCAACACAGTCACCACGATTAGCTGCATTTGTGCCAGCGATGAACAAGAGCCTGCATGCCGCACTTGTAAAAAAAAAAAATCTGCACCAGTGGAGGTGACCGCTGTCTTTGTCACCACTGCTGAAACACACCACCCACCACCTCATTGTGCTTACATCCACAGTTTGGTCTCCAGAAATGTTCAGCAAGCATCAGTGAATGCTAATGGGTGCAATTTTTTTCCACATGGAGAAACTAAATGTAACACGTTTGCTTTGTATGTGCTTCCATGTCAGGTGCCATTTTGTCAGACTGCCCCTTTGCTGCCATCTGTCGTGTGGCAACAAAATTTAATGGAATATTGTCAGAAAGGTTCAACCTCTACTGCCATACCATCAACATCTGCTTCTGATGTCATGGGCCAACATAATAAAATAAGAGGCATTATTTTCGGAGCAGCCCTTGTAGTTTGATGTCCTCCTTATATTGTGGCACTCAAAACTACACTCAGTGCTGGATGTGAGGCTGCACAGAGCAGAGTGGGACAACTCCTTTCCTCGCCTGGTGGCAGTGCTGGGCCAGAGGCACCCCAGGGTACAGTTGGCCCTTTGAGCTGACAGTGCACTGCTGACTCAGATTCAATTTGCCAACAACCAGAACCCCCAGATCACTTCCTGTGGAGCTGCTCTCCAGCCTCTTATCTCCCAGTCTGTAGACAGATCCTGAGTTACCCTGTGACAGGTGCAGGATCCAGCACTTGCTCTCGTTAAATTGTCCAATCCTTAAAGATTTTTCTGCAAGGCCTCTCTACGCTCAAGGGATTCAATAGATCCTAATTTACAGGAGGATCACAGGACTTCAAGTCCTGTGTGTAGTTCATATTTGAATTCTACTTTCTTTTTTTTTTATAAAGATAAGACATGAATGCATTTATAGGTAAATCTGGTATGCTTTTACAGCCACGTTTTACCCTAAATGCAGTAAAAATACTCAGGATATCTTAATTGACTTTGTTTCTTTTTTTCATGTAGAGAAATGTGCCAAATTCTGCCATAAAATCCAAAAGGTACGTGTTTATTTCTCGATTACATCTTCCATAAACTATATTTAAACCTACTGTAGTGGTTTTTTTATATCTAACAAATAAGTGCCACTTTTGGTTGATATGTTTCTTTCCTCTTGTCACATATTAGAAAAATGGCTCACTATACATTTTATTTTTGTCTCTGTTAAAGAGTATTGGCACCTAATTTTGATAATGCAAGAAATGAGCAGAAAAAAATGATGTCAAATATCAGCAGAAATAAGAGTGAGGCAGATGATGAGTATACTGTGGATGAAAGGTAAGAAGGAGTTCTTTCTAAGATCTATATAGCAATTACAGTGTGTGGTGGTCTAGGTTATTTATTTATAATAGAATGTGAGAGAATATTGCTGTAAGAGTCATCTTCAAAGAAAATTGATATTTGAGATTTGTTTTTTGGAAATTTCCAATGTACTGTGACAGCTGACTTGTCATGATATTTAATGCTTACAACCAAAAGCCATTTATGTGAAGATGAGAGGGAAAGTATCCTACCAGCTTTCAAACAAAATTTCAACTGAAGTAGCAGATAACATTGTCTTCTACTGGCACAGTGATGTAGGTTACTAAGGTTATCCATAACATTAATAAAAGAAAAATTATCAGATATGCTGGCTTATGGCAGCCTGTTATCAGTATTCTCTTGATTGATCAAATTGCCTTCTTGTTATTATCTATTATCTGAAAAACTAGCAAGTAATATTTTTATTTCTCTTGTTGTACTGTGGGAAAAGTTCTTCATCCATAAACTTACTAAAGATGGAATAGCTCATGATTAGTTGGACTTGCCACCTATCTGGACTAAAACAAAAAATTGAAAGGATAGGGAGATGATAGGAAGCTGTCGTCTTTTTTTTTTTCCACAGAATGGTTGAGGTTGGAAGTGACTTAAGGAGATCATCTCATGCAATCCTCTGCTCAGGCAGGGTTATCTAAAACAGGCTGCCCGGGACGATGTCCTGACAGGTTTTGAGTATATTTGAGGTTGGAGAGTTTGCTACATCTTAGGGCAGCCTGTTCCAGTGCTTGGTTACCATCAGAGTATAAAAGTATTCCCTGATGTTTCAATGACGACTCTGGCATTTCAGTTTGTTCCCATTGCCTCTTGTCCTGGCACTGGGCACCACTGAAAGGAACTTGGTTCCATCTTCTTTGCACCCTTCCTTCAAGTATCTATATATGTGATATCTATCTATCTATGTATATGAGATTTCCCCGAGCTTTTTCTTCTCCAGGCTCTCAGTCCCAACTTTCTTAGCCTTTTCCCAGTTACCATGTTAGAAGAGAGGGTATTCCTCAAGTTCAAAGTTACTTTGAAGAATATTAGGACCTAATAAATATTTTCATGTTCTCTGTGCTCACTACTAATATGAGGAGTTGATCTCCTTCAACTTTGTTCTGCCTGGTACAGAACCAAACTTAAGCTCAGAATCTGGATGAGTCTCTTACCTGTAGGTGTAGGCACTCTGATGAAGTACTGTTTTTTTTGTACACGTTTTGAAATATTTACTAGAAGTAGGATTGGAATCCATTTGTTCACATTTCAGATGAGAGCTGCAGCTACGGATTATAGAGTTGAGTTCCCTTGTTGTTGTTTTTATTTTTAAGGCGGTGATTCGTACCTTTGTACATATTGATTGATTGTGGGACAGTGATATTTCAGCAGATGTATTAGTCCTATCAAGATTGTTCTTTTACCTTGTAAAGTTAGTGTTAAATAATCTTCAGTTGGTGAACTCAATCTCTCTCTCTCTCTTATTTTTAAGATTTCGTCGGGAGTATAAAAATATAGAGCCTATTGGTAAAGGTGGTTTTGGGAATGTTTTTAAAGCAACATCAAGGACTGATGAGAGAACCTATGCAGTCAAAAGAGTTGAGTTAATAAGGTAAGGATGTCTGTTTGTGTTGTTTTTGTTGTTCACTTGTTTTTTCTGCTAGGACATCCTTAATCAAGTTTTTCATTATTTAACTGTGTTATCTTTTTAGTAGTCTGTGGAACATTTAAGTGACTTTCATTATTAACTGTCTTTCTGATGAACTGTTTATTTCTACATAAAGCTGAAAAGCACACGCAGCTCTTCATTTTTGCATGCACTGGAATTATTTTAGATGCAGCTGTAAGAAAGTAGATTTATTAAGCTCTTTCTCTGAACACACTTGTACAGAACTTTGAATTCTATTTAATACTGTAGTATGCGTTTAAAGAAAATTTGCTGTTTAATAAAAACACTGAAAGCAGCAGTGTTACTTCTGACAGGGCACCCTCTCTGACAATCTACTCACCCATAATTCATAATGACTGTAGTTAGGGGAAATGGATAAAAACGAAAGTAATCCATTTTGTGGTTTGTAATTGACAAACGCTTTACGTATAATATATAATATTAAGACTGACACACTGTCCTTTACAAATCTCCACACAGAATAATGACACCAATTTTTAAAAAGGTAATTTTCGGTAACTGGTACCTGATAGAATACTTCAACAGCAGCTGAAAAAACTTGCATTTCTTATCAGTAATCTATCCAGAAAGTCTCAATTAATTCCCTATGAAATAGTTAACTTAAATTTGGAAATAGTCGTCCCCTGCAATATGTAACTGTAGGGGTCAGTACTGAAAAACGTTTTATTGATTCTTCAGTAAAGACTGCTAGTCTTCACTATACAATTTAATAGGAAGTGTGAATATTGGAATATTCCCAATAGTTCACTGGGAATATTTACAAACATCTGTATACGTAAACAAACCTTTTTCAGCATTTTTGAATGGGGCTTTTCTAATATGGTTACAACATTAACAATTTGTAATTACAGTTTTTACCATATAAGAACACTGTGCTATTTTTCAGAATTGATGTTAAACTATCTGCATACCACTACTTGATATCATGTCTTTTAGCTAACTCAGTATTTAATTTTTGTAGGAAAATGCCATTTGTTTTGCTTGAGATTTTTTTCTTCTCCCAGTAGGAATGTAAAGCGTGAAGTGAAAGAACTCGCAAAGCTTGAACATGAAAACATAGTGCGATATTATTGCAGCTGGGAAGGGACTGACCAAATGATTTACCCAGACTCCAGGTAACTACAGGACAGTCATTTGCACTCACAGGCTTGTTTGCCATAGTGAATTTTGTATAAGCAATCATCAGCCTTTCTTTTTACAATACAAAATTGCACAGCTATAAATGCATACAGATACTTACATACCTAGTGTTAGGAAATAAGGCATAGTACTTTTCAGCAGTAGATGGTTTATAATTAAATACCTTCCTAGTGAATACTGTACATTTTGTAATTTTATCTTTCTCCTCTCTCTTAGCATACAGAAGTTGCTGAATCTATAGAAAAGTGTAAGAATGAAGAATTAAAGATATGAGGTTAGAATTAAAATAAAACTGTCTGGTCGTTGGCTACCAAATCCCAGATTGGAAGTTTCTCTTCTTTTTTTTTTTCCTTTTCAGAATTACTGGTCATTCAGTACCTCATAGATTTAAGTATTTCTTTAAATTAGCATTTTAATTGTGATGTCTATTTTTGTTGTGAACAAAGAGCTGTTGAGAGTAGATATACATAATTAAAAGCTCTTTCATTAGAAGTAGTCTTCCAGCACTAAGAGTTCTGGAAAGACAGAGGTGAGAATTTTACTGGTAAGTTAAGTTATTAAATTTTTATAGTCTCTATGGTAAGCCTCTCTCATAGCAGTACATTTACAGTTTTTCAGGTAGGTCGCTGCATATAGCCATAAAATATCAATGCATTTGAAATTATGGTTGGTGTATATGTTCAGTGCATTCAGAAAAAGGGGAATAAAATAGGCAATTAAAAAAAGTTTCATGTGAAAACCTAGCCATTACTATGTTGGAGTCGCAGCATCACTTACACATTTCAAATGGTTACTGGATAAAAGAAAGAAAAACTCCTCAAGGCTGAAGCTGCAGCCTGGAATTCCACTTAGCACCCTGACCTCAAGGAAGTGCTTCTTCCTCTCTATATTGTCGTTTTCCTCCTCATCTCCAGTCTCAGCTTATTCTATGGGCTGATAGTTAGTGAACTCTTCTGGAACGTGTGAAGTTGCCGGCTCTGTGAATGTATTTCATTTAGACTTAACTTTCAGACTCACAGGCTTATCATACAATCATAGAATGGCTTGGAAGGGACCCTTAAAAATCATACAGTTCCAACTAACCCTGCCATATATAACTTGATCTTTCAGTAGATCAAGTTGCTCAAAGCCTTGTCCAACCTGACTCTGAACACTTTCCATATATGTAAAACACAGTCACCCCTTCTCTAAAGGACCAAATTTAAAAGAACATGATCATTTTGTGTAAGAGAAGGCGGCTAATGCTGTGCTTGAATGTAATGGACCGGGGGTTTGCAGTAGTTCCTAGAGGGTGAGATGAGACACAAGTACAGTACTATTTCTTCCTTTATAGGACATTCTTCTACATTTGGGGAGGGGAGGAGAATTGGGGCACTCAAAATTTTCAGTGTGAACAAGGAGGTAAAGAGAATCTTCCATGGGTATGTAGCGACCAAGCAGGGATTGCTTGTTTTGGAAAGTTATATAGGTAGATCTAGTACAGAGTGGTATAAGGTCTTTTAAATCTAGAATAACAATTAAAAAAAAAAAAAAGTAGGTGGCTGGGTTGTTTGTTTGTTTTACCACTGGGAAAACCTGGGAATCATTGATGCAGTGGCTTAGGAAGAATTGTATCTTGTCAATTTTAATGTAGTATATAATTTTTTTTTTGCAGTAAGAATTCTGTCATAGCAGTTCCTTGCCTCTTCATCCAAATGGAATTATGTGAACAAGGGCCATTGGAAAAATGGATTGAAAATAATAGACAAAACCAAGACTATCATGAGATGGCACAAGACAAATTTTTACAAATACTGAAAGGAGTGGAGTATATTCATTCTAAAGATTTAATTCATAGAGACCTCAAGGTAAGTAGAATAGGTAGTTAATTTTTAAAATCTCCAAGAAAAGTAGTTTTTATTGGAAGTTTAGAAAAATGTAAATTGTTCTAGTCTTTGCTTCCTCTATTATATACTCTAGTACCATGCCTCTTTTGATAATACAGCAGGTTGTTTTTTTTCCCAATATCTGGCTGGATTTTATTCTAAAATCAGGAAGTGAACTAAGGGCCCTTAGAATGCAATACTTTAAATAAATCAACCAACCCAAACCAGTAGCCATCAGTTAACAGGCATTTGCAGTGTACTGTGTGTGATTGGGTCACAAGCCAGCCCCTTAGAAATACTAACCATCTGTGGTAATAAAGTGATTAAAAGAAGGAAGATGTGAGTCTAGGAAGTTTTCACTTGTCAAATTTTAAGGGACGGTATATCCTAATACATGCTGCATTTGATAAAAATTGTTCTAGTATCATGTACTGCATACACATATTTGAAGGCTAGTTCTTTGGATACAAACTCACCATCTGCACAACTGCATAACCATCTAATCTTAAGAAAATATTTTTAAAGGACAAAATTCCAAGCCTTCCCTACTTCATGTGCCAGCTATAATGTTGCTTATAGTTTTAAAACAGTCACTTCGTGAACAAGTTGTTAGAGTGGTTGTAAGGTTAACAGGTTGTAAGGTTAACAGGTATACAGAGAAGTTAGGCTGGTAAAAATAGTTAAATATAAAGAAAAGGTGCTCACCGGTGTTGTAGGCTCGCAAGACTCCAGAAGGAGTGATCTCCAGGAAGAGATCCTTCCTTAGTGGAAGTCAGCCCTTAAATGGGGTCTAGGAGAGGTGGAGCCTGGCTCCACCCCTTCCAGGCACACAGGTGAATTGCCTTCACCTGTGCTCCCATGGCTGACTCAGTGCTTGCCTCAGGTGGTCAATCAGAGGTTCAGGCCGTGATTCAACAGTTCCCATACAGTGGTGATCTTCCTAAGTACTAAAAATGGATGTAGTGGGTCACATTAAATGTTGATTCAGGATATTGTCCTCATATAGTAACTAATTCCAAATACCTAGGGAGTATTAGAATATAGAGTTGGTACAGTGATGCTGATCTTGATGCATATTCCATTCCTCTCAAGACCTTCAGTAACTTCAACTTCGTAGACTTCTTGAGTTAGAGGTTGAAATCTTCTGCTTTGCATTCACAGTGTCCTTCCAGATGATGTCCACTGACTATCTTAAAATCTTGTCTCATGGGCACATACATTCACTGTCTCCCAGAGTCCAGCCCTTCTTTGCTACTATATTAAAGTGAACCACAAATATACATTCATTTATATAAATATCTGGAAAAAAGAGGCGTGCTGAATGCTTTCTGTCTCCACTCATTAATTCTTACCTCTGCATTTCTTCCTTCTTAGTAGTCCCACTTTATTTTCACCTCAGCTATATTTCCTGCTTTTCTGTGTTCCTATGAATCTACTGCCCCAATCTTTCATCTATGGAGACTAGCTGTAATCTGCTTCCAAGTTTTATTGCTATCTTGTCTGTCTGCATTTTAATTTAGGAACTTTTATCCCAATTAAATCTGTCAGCTTAGGTGCTTGGCCATCTGAGATCTCCCAGAATCACAGCTGCAGGATAGGTTCAAGCTTTCTTCATTCTGAGATCCACTTGTGCCTGGCATGAATGAAGCCTTCAGGTAGCGTAGCGGTGAGACACCATAGATACTGTTAATAAATGCGTGTGGACTTGGTTATACTTGAAGAGAAGAACTGTGCTGGGTATCCTTGACACAAAGATCACTTCCTGTAAAACGTTACATCCCTCCTGCCCTTTTAGTCCACTGGATTTTTTTTGAGTAAAAGACAGGATGAGGCTGCTTGGTTTTGCTTTAATAACATTCAGAAAAATAGTTTACCATCTTTGGAATGACAGATGGTTTGGAAAGCTTCATAAAATCCAATTCTATTTCATCTCCTTATGACTTTGTCAAATTTAAAAATAAGGTCAATGAAAACTCAAAGTGATACTGTGAGATGCCTATAGTAAGCCCCAACTCTGCAATTAATTTAGTGCAGATAATTCTACCATGTCTAGGGGAAAATCTGTAGTTTGAGTGGAATTTCATGTAAATTACATGCTTTGCCCAAGTGCATAAAATCGCAGGGCCCAGATTAAAGACTAAAATGCATTTGTGGATATTAACAGATGATATGCACAATGCAGCTGATGAACACTGAAGTATGATACAGTCATGACACCAAGTTAAAAAACAGTTGATGTAGCATATGCTCTTTCAAATTGAGTCTGAGTGTTTAAAAATGAAGTTAATTGAACCTTCTTGTTTCCTACCTCCCACTGACTTCTTAATGCTTAATTTTTATGAACAATTAACAGATTTTTATGGGGAGCACTTCTGTGGTTGATTGTGCTTGATGATAAACCTTGGTCATAAAATGTCTAACTGATTGACTTTTTTTTTTAATACATATGTGCATACAGCCTCAGAATATATTCCTATCACATGAAGGTAAAATAAAAATAGGTGACTTTGGTCTTGTGACTTCTGTGACATATGACACTCTGACTAAGAACAGAGGAACACAGTCATATATGGCACCAGAACAGGTAATTATCTTGCTATATTATTTGCCTTATTAGTGTGCATTCTGCATTATCAACTCAGCACTGGTTGTGTTCAACCTTAATCTCAGTACTAAACCAAGTTGCTTGAAGTTCTCTGATATGACTGTATACAAGGATAACCTTATTCTGGAGAGGGCAGTCTACAAACGCAATGGTTTAATTTAGCTAACTTGCTTGTATAAAGTCTGACACTGGTGTGTAATGTAATTTAACAGATCCGTAACAGAAGGGGTTAAAGACTAATATGAAGATCAAGTAATGCTGGTCCTGTAGTCTTCAGGTGCCAATTTCTACTGATTTCAGATTTTGCCTTTAAGAAGTGCTTTCCAGCTGGATTTCACACACACGTTGTTCTTGTGATCTTTTGTAGTCTGGGGACAGATATGGAAAGGAAGTAGACATTTATGCGCTGGGATTGATTTGGTTTGAAATTCTTTCTGCATTGGTCAGTCATCATGAGAAAAATAGGGTATGTAATCTTTAAATTAAAAAATAGTCTCGCACTGACATTGTTTTGCCTTGCTGCTGCTATCTATCTTATGCTAATTATATGCCAAAAGGAACCTGTACAGCTACAGTACTATCTCTCAGACACAAATGAAGGGAAAAAAGTCAGGCCCATTAATCCCTCATACTTC
The DNA here is from genome assembly GCA_016647715.1 of Pavo muticus. NCBI lineage: Eukaryota > Metazoa > Chordata > Aves > Galliformes > Phasianidae > Pavo > Pavo muticus. Next base: position 78,903 of record JACDJE010000288.1, on the reverse strand, counting down.
AGTTAAAGTATAACAACTGAAGAAACATTACTGGTTTTATTTTACTTATGTTCTATTCATGTACTGATTAAAGCCTGACTATTCTTAGCTATGTACATACAGCAATAGAGAAGCAAGTCAAAAAGCTAAAACATACATACAAAACCAATTCAAATTTCTGATAAAGCTTTTTGTTTGCTCAGAGTATTGGAAAAGAATATTTCTCTATGTAAACAGAAGTTAAAAGTGGAAGAGCTTAGTCTCTGCCATACTTTTCTTCACTGTTGAGCTGGGGCAAGAAACTGCAAATGTTTTGAGTTTGTTTTCAAATTGAAAACAAAAGTGATATGAAATATCTGTGGCTTTCTTTCAGTTGAAAGCAAAATGGTACTTCCACAAAGAAAACAATGTTACTTAAACTTGAAAATTTATCTTTTATGTGTCTTTCATATTTTTCTTTGCATGTTTGTAGTACAACAGCATGTATGCTCAAACTTACATATTTGGAATATAAATATAAGGAATGTAGATGCTGAATATCTTGTCCAAAGTAATTATTTTTTAAGATATATGTATGTGGCTGGACCCAGAAGATCATGCACATTGTTAGCTTGACTCTTTGCCTATATAAGCAAACCATACCAAAGTATCTGTTTGACTCACAGATTCATCTTGGTTCTGTCTACCTTGTCACATTTTCTAAAGACATCTTCTGCCTGCTTACAGCCAACTGCGAACATGCCCCTGGTCCCATGGTGTTCAAAGGGCCAGACTAACTGGAAACCCTAATGTGACAAAATAGTTGTTACCTAGCAGCAGTTTTTGAAAGCATGTATTTAGAAATCCTCAGCCTTACTTGCTTTGAGCTCCACCTAGCATTTTTTGCAGTGACACAGAAACAATTGTGTAACACTGAACAAGGTAAAAAGGAGGAAGCACTCCTGCTTGGTTTGCCAATAACAACATCCGAATATTGTCAAAGTGGGAAGCTGTCTTCTCACATTGCGTGTTTTTAATGTGGGTAAGAAGACACAAAACCATTACTTTTAAACTGAAAAGAGAATGATAATGGCTATGAATTAGGTGTTTGCCAAAACAAATGCATCCCTGTAGATTGTGAAGCTTTTAAGCTTACACAGGGACAAGTTTATAAAAAAGACAAAATGAAGTACAACTAAATGACAAACTTTCAAACTTCTAGAGTTTCTTTTAGAACCCTTACGTTATATAGATCTGTATTCTCTTCATTGCTTCAGTAAATGACATGGGTCATAAAATGAGATAAAGTATTAAATACAGGATATTAGATAAAGGATTAATGAAAGCATACTGAAACTGTTTATCTTGTATGAATTTCAGGTATGGCAGGATGTTAGAGATGGTAAATTTCCACCAGGCTTCACCAAGCAATTTAAAATACAGGTATGGTATTTCAACACATTATTTCAGTTAATTTATTTACTTAGTCATTTAAAAAAAAAAATACTCAAACTTTTATGTCTTTTTGCAGGTACCCATAATCAAAAAGATGCTTTCAAAAGACCCCTCAAAACGACTCTCTGCATCTAAAATACTTGATATTTTGAAGTCTCCTGATAAAGACAACTCGCATAAAGCTTACAGTCACTAAATGCCATTTTAGAAGGCTTTCAGACTGTGCTGTCTTGTGGCATGTGATTCAAACCTTTCCAAATTGGTCACAGTGATGTTTATATCAATTACTAGACTTCTCCCTTTTAAGACCAGAGGAGTCAGTGTGCTTGACTGGAAAGGCTACTTTTGGCAGAAAAAATATTAGATAAACACATGGGTTATTCTTGACTAAATTTCACTTCTTTAAGGTCAACTTTCTTTTCAGTAGGTACTCCTTGAAACACCTAGCACCTTCAGTACTCTAATACTTAAAAATACTTACTTTTTACAATCAGGTCTTCCTTGAACATTTAAGTATTTAGCTTCTGGGAAAGAAAGATATTTGTTCTGCACTTTTGAAATCTTCAGTTTGTTCTTTGTTTTGGTTTTGGTTTCTTCTTCTTTATAGGAACAGGTAGGATCCTCTTAATACAGAAAGACTCTCCAAGTTTTCTCAATAGCAACCATCTAAAAACCTTTCTCAATAGAGCACCTTAGATGTCCTCTCCTATACTGTAAGGTTTTAATCACTTATTCTGGTGTCATGGTTCTGTGATTTTTTTGGTTTTCGGTATTCCACATCATAACATCATGTAGTGCACTGGGAGTTAAAGTGTTAATACTCTACTTCCGGGTACCTGTCCCTGTACGTCATGGAGGTCATGGGACCCCCCTCCCAGCCGGATTCACCTCTGGCTGGCTTGTACGGCTGTGGGTTGGCATTGAGCCATGTCTCACAGATTACAGGTGTACTGAACACCTCTGCTGGCCTTACTGTCAGCTCAGCATAAGGTATGAACAGATTGATTGTTACTGTTTGGTTATATACTTAAAAGATTTCATGTTTGACTGAATAAGAACTGTGCAGGGAAGAAAAGATGGGCAAATTATTCCTTCTGACTCTCATTTTTGAATAGTTGGAAAAGGTGCAGCTCATTGCTGTGGCATCTGCTTAATTCCATAAAGGAAAATGCAGTAAGACTTCTAAGCAGGAAAGTATGATATGCATTAGAGATAAGGTAGTATGTGATTTTTCTCGAGTGTTAAACAGGTTAAAGGTGGGTGCTTGGTTAAAATATGAATGAGTATGTGAATTTTTATAGTCCTGTGGAAATTGTTGCTAAATAGCCATCTGATTTTAACATTCTTTTGTATGAATTCACTTTGTTCCCCTTCCTCTTATAATGAATGTTATTGTTCAGAAATAAAGCATTCTATTATTTTGGACTAATGCGTATTTCCTTGCAGTACTCAAGATGTGGGAGAAATTACATTGTGATACAGACGAAACAGCACTAGTTCTACTTCCCTTTGACTTTAAAATTGCTCTTACAATATGAAAATTGATATGGGACAAACTTCAGCTGAATTTCCTTTACAGTTCCTGGACAGAACATCCATAACTTCATTACTTACTTACTGATAGGTAATATTTACCTAGTACTAGTAGTTTTTGATAGATTTTTGTTTTTGTGGTATTTATATATCTCAGTAATACCTTTCTATTAGTGGGTGTTTACAGTAGCAATTGTTATTCCCAGAGAATAAAAAAAAATTAAAATATATTTATATATATTTTTAAAATTGAACATGCTCAATGAACTGGTAAACGCACATAACAGAATATTAGTTCAAATGATATTAGTGGCATTTCAAAAGCTTCCCCCCATCACAAACTCTAGAATAGAAAGAAAAAATAAATTGATATTTAGTCACCCTTGTAAAAATTTAATCCCCCCCACCTGTTTAACATACTTAAGCACAGAGTAATTAGTCCATATAGATAACTTCTGTCAAACTTTCAATTTTATTATCCGTTGATCTTGCTCAACTAGGGTCAGCATTAACAAAGACTGTGGAAGTCTTACTTGCCTTGAATTTACAGTAACTCAACAACAAATGTAAAGTTTTAATTTCTAATAAATTGTGCATCACCCAGAAATAGAAATTAAAAAAAAAAACAACAGAGAAACGCTTTAGAAAAGTGAAGTTCAACCTGTCAGAATTACTGCTCTTCTGCATACTTTTATATGAATTCTGGCATGGCACTGAGTTTTCTAAAAATAGGTCAGAGCATACCAACTATACATACTTATCTAGAACTCCTTTCTTTAGAAAGGCTTTAGTCATGATCTGCAGCACTGTCTCCAGGGCAGTTTGAAGACAAATCCTCAGCATCTATGGGATAAGCAGAAAAAAAGTAATCCCAGTTCAGAAGAGGAGAAAAAAAAGTTGCTAGAACTATTCGAAGAAGCCATCAACAGATTAAACAGAACGTAAGGTTAGCAGGTTATTAATTCCAAACTATGTTTTAAAACACTGAACGCAAATGGCACCACAAATTCTAGCCTCTTTGGTGCAAAGAAACTAGATAATGTTCTAAACCTGCAACCTTTGTTTTCTTATGGTGCTATTTTTAATATCTGAATGTTGTTTTTTCAAAACAATACCAATTCATATAAGTGCCAGTATGAAATTTCTGTCCATATACACACCCTTACAGTGGCTTACAGTGAGAATCTGCCATCCTTTTTGCAAACCAGCAGCTTGGAAGGAAAATGTGCTACGTATGTTTAAAATACTCCCATAAGAAAGTATATTCTCTGAAAAAAACCTACTAGTGCAGGATAGTTATGTTTCCCCCGCAGCACACACGGGCCTGGATGAGGGCTGAGTGCACAGCCATCAGACCATATAACGATGAGCTTCTCATGAACTAAAAGCAGGTAGCTTGTGAAGAAATTCCTTACTGAGAGGATGATGAGGCACTGGAACCTCTGTCTGAGGCTGCCCAGATAAGCTGTGGATGCCCCATCCCGGGATGCATTCAAGACTAGGTTGAATGGGGCCCTGGCCCCTGATCCTAAGTGGGTGGCAGCCCTGTCTGCAGCAGGAAGGTTAGAACTAGATCATCTTTAAGGTCACTTCCAACCCAAGCCACTCTACAGTTCTATGATAAGCCAGCTTGCAAAACAGAAAACACAACTATTTCAGTAGTGTGCGTAAGCTGATGGGAATTATCTTTGAAAAGCGTTTCTGATAATGTTGAGGCTATCTAGACTCAGCCATCTGCATTATGAAGGGAAGATGTCTCATGAAATGGGATCAGATCCCCACATCAAGAAGTTGATGATCTTTGATTCTGGACCTCGGAAATGGAGAAATGACTTGAAAGAACAACTTCCACAGAAAGCGTGGGCATAGATAGTTCTTATAGTTCTTATGAAAGCATGTGACAGGATTAATACTGAATATATACTGTATTAATTGAGTCTAACTACACAAGCAAAGTAAAACACTTAAATGCATGACATGTTTACTCTCACCTTCATAGGTTGTTCCACACCAAATGCAATAAAAGTGTTCTTCTCTTAAATAAGCAGTCAGTATTTGTAGCTTTGCTGATACCTAGAGGTATGTACAAGGATTCAATGATTAGGGGCTCATACAAAGTAAGACAGTTTGAGCTACTGGCATTGCTAAAACAGCCTGTTTAACCTTTTTCTATGGAAAAGCTATTGTTGCTTGGTAAGTTCCCTGCATTTGTAGCCCACAGCACAGGAATCGATGAGGCCTGGTTGTTGGCTCATCATTCTTTCCAGCTACAAAATCTTCACTGAAGATTTAGCTGAAAGTATTACCTAACTACCTTATATTAAGTATATGATATTTTGGTGGAATTTTGCACACTTCATCTTTTCACTGTAAGTCAAATATGTTAAGCTAACAACAGTGGTGTAATCTAGAGGTTCTCAGAAAACATGAATTTCCAGTGCCCAGCTCAAGATCATCTGTAAAGTGTTGTCAGAAATTACTTAGTGATTCTAAAGTTCAGCCTGAGATATGTGGTGGGGCATCCAAGATCAAAACTTAAAAGCAAATTATTTATCAAATATATGATTTTGTATATTGTAGCTAAGGCTGTTTAGAATTTCATTTTGACTGTTTCCAAAGATCATTTTCAAAACAGATGAGAAATAAATCAGTGTTTTAATGTTATATATTTTGTCCTTTAATTGCTGTAAAAATAATTGCTCTAAGATGGCAAGCAGGTCATTTACTACTGCTTCGAAAATGATATATACACATAATTTTTTTAAAAGGCCTATTAAATTTCATTCTGAATCAAGCCATTCATTTAGTTGCAAAACTTACGCTTAAGTCTGAGCCTGTGCTCTCATCATCCTTGTCTTCTTCATCCTTTTGGTCTTCCTCTTCAGGTTGTAGCCAATACCAAATCTCTCTGGGTGCTTCAATATCCTTAAATAATGAAAGATTAAAATGAAAATGGTCTGCTTCTGCAGGTTCTCTTAAAATGCTGGATAAAAACGATTTCTAATAGCTGAGATGTTAGGTCTCAAAACTTACTTGTACAGCATAACAAAGAATTACTGAAGTTGTAGGGGGAAACTAAGTACAGTAGTCCACAAGAAGGATTATTCTCTTTTTTAAAATACAAGTGCATGCTAACGCTAAGTTTTATCAAGTTTTATTCCATCTATGTTTGGTACGTGTAAGGCTACACAGCAAATCTCACACCAAATCTGTGAACAGATATTCCTTCCTTGATGTAGTTCTATCAGATGGAGCACACTGCTTAAAGACTTTTTATCACATCATTGGGTGCTTCCTAGTTCACCTTGGATGAAGTTAATTTAAAGGAAATAGTCAAAGATAATCTAAGTTAATTCAGTTGATTTCTTTGTTTGATGCTCCTTTGTTTCAATCTCCACAGAACTTGCAGGGCAGTATTTACTTCTAACATATTAATAGATGAAAGAAAAAAAAATTATTTTGTTTTTAAGCCTTCAACTTATTAAATAGCAAAATTTTATAGTATCATAGAATGGCTTTTGTTGGGATGGACCTCAAAGGTCATCTAGTTCCAACCCCCCTGCTGCACGCAGGGTCACCAAACACCAGATCAGGCATGAGATCAGGTAGTTGTACTGCTGTTACCCCTTTTATGTTACCCTTGCACGTATAAGGTGTTTTTGCTTGTCTGTTTTAAATGCTTTTTTTGGGAATCTGCTGATCTCAGCAGTGATGATCCCCCATCTTCTGAGATACTGAAAAGCTGTCTGGGCGTGGTCCTGGACAACCTGCTTTAGATGATCCCAATTGGGCAGAACTGTTGGGCAAGATGAGTTCCAAAGGTCTCTTCCAGCCTCAACCATTCTCTGGTGATTTTGCTCCCCACTGAAGGAAAACCATCATTTAGAACAGCCTGACACTGGCTAATGCATGATATGCAAACAGCACAAAAGTACCAAAAAGCAGGAGCAAACACAGGCTAACAAACATGGTTCCTCACGTAAGTTAAGAGAACTTCCAGACACTGAATCACTATTTCGTTTTCAGCCTATATTTCTAACCCACAAACCTTCCTTCCAAGCCCAAAAAAACATATCTCACTTTCTGAATATCCAATTGCTGGCAGGCCCTCTGACTTTTTCGAAGGTCTCCTTCCATCTTACGTTCTTCTTGTTTGTTTTTGAATCTTATTCTGTTAAGAAAAGGCAGTCAGCTAAAATAAGCAGGTAGGCAAACAATAAGATGCATGACAGTCAGCAGCCTTTCTAAAATAAAAAATCTGCCACGATTCTAGACTTACCACTTCCCTCAGACTACTGAATGCTGAACAGAGAAGACCATGCTAACCACGACAGTGGCAAAGTTATGAAGCCTCTACTGACTGTGTCTGTAGGACCACTGTGTATTTTTGGGGAATTACACCTTTCAGTTACACCGTCAGGGCAGAGCTTTTGATGACGCTGCACTCTGAAATACTGCTTTTGCACTAGCTTTCCTTCACCCATGAAAAAGTGGTTCATGAAAAATTTCCATAAGCTTTTAACCTTCTCTTGCCTTTCCTTCTTCGCATATAAACATGCAAATCAGGAGAAAACTAAAATAAAACCTGAAAGATTTACCATGAGTTTTAATCTGTTGCACGTAAAAACCACTGCAGCGACAATGCTCCGGATTACCTTTTTATATTAAAAAAATGACATTGTTCTCTGATTTAAAATGTTACAAATGACTTGAGAATTAGTATGCATATTGCTTACAGTGCTAACAGTTATAAAAATAAATGATGCAGCATACAATTCCAGTACTACAGTGTTCACCTGCTCTTGCTTTAGAGCTGAGAAGCAATACAAGTATGTTTCAACCCGTACCTCCCATTCAAACAACACACAGAATTGGTAACTCTAGAATAACCAAACTAATGAATAAGAAGAATGGCCACTTACACCTTGTTTGGAGTTTCCTTTACAGCATTTTACCTGAATTGATCTGCAGCTTGTTCATTTGCTTGTTTTTTCATGTGGAGTTTTTGTCTATAGTTTTCTAGTTTTTCTTCAGCTTTTCGCTTTTTGAATTCCTCATGACCAAGCCCACTTCTGCCTATGTAAGTACGCAACAGAAATGTAAGCAGCTGAAAAGCTGTGATGTACAACTAAGTAAATTAGGAAATGTCACAAACCTGTTTTTATGTTCAGAGGAATAGGTTCAACGATGCCTTCTCCTGTGAGGGGAAAAAATAGGCAAATTTGAGAACGGAGGTCTTTCTCAAACTATGGTTGGTGTGGTACAGTCAAGTAGGCAGCTGCTTTTGCCATTAAACATGTACATTTTCTTCAAATTTTGCTTAGTGCAAATAGAAAAAACTCACATTATCGTACACTTAGTGCTTTACAAATGACCCAGTTGAATTTGAGCTCCCTTTCCTTTTTCCCCTCATCTGCTAAACTTCTGTGTGCTTCTTCCAGGATGCTACCCAAGAGAAAGAAAATGATGTTGGTTTGATAGGCACAGCATACCTGTGCTGAAGGCTGCTTCGCTACAGTCTTCTGTGGCATTTTTTATTCTACAATTTCACAACTTGAGAAAGATGAAGAATTACAAGAATCTGTCTGGGCCAGTTTATTTGCTGATCGTCTGCTAGAGATGCACTGAGCTGACATAGCAATTATTGATGTTTTGCTTCATTGGTTTTCTATTACATCTAGCAGGCATTCCCGGTGTGCACTTCTTTTCCAGACTCCCAACTATAAATTCAAAGAGGAGGCTGATATTTCTTAAGCAGTTAGTTTTCCACAACCATCAAAACAACTTCTTAATGCCACAGCCACACACAGACAAAAGTGCATTTAGCGAGCAGCAAGTCCTGCTGCTTCCCTCACATCTTGCAACAGATGTTTTTGTTTTCATTTCAGAAGTTTGCTCTCACCTTTTGTTCAGCCACGACACACACAGAGTGATGGCTGGGCTCTCGGTGAGGCAGATATGGCTCTATAGATGAGGCAGCACAGAATCATTAAGGTTGGAAAAGGCCTCTGAGATCATCTAGTCGAACTGTCCACCTACCACCAATATTGCCTACTAATCCAAGTTCCTTAGTACTACATCCACATGTTTGTGGACCACCCCCCTGGGCAGCCCATTCCAGTGCCCAACCACTTTCAGAGAAGCTTTTCCCAATATACAACCTGAATTTCCCCTGGTGCAACCTGAGGCCATGCCCTCTGTTGACCTTAGCTAAGGACAAACAGAATTAATACCTCCCTCAGGGGACACCTGAGCACAGTGTGCTGTTCTGACAGTGACAAACTCACCGCTTTTGCCCAGGGCCTGGCCACTCTTGTAGCCCATCTTCTGGAGCAAGGCGAAGCCTTTGTTCTCGTTGCCTAAGGCGCTGCTCAGCACCAAGTCGCGTCGCTCTTTCTCTTCTTCCTTCACACTCTTCTGCCTGTTCTTCTCGTTGGCTTCTTTTTGCTTTTCCTCTTTCTGAAGAGCTTCTCTCACCCGCCGCACCATGGGCATCCCTGGCCTCACATCCTCCCTAAGGATGCATGATCCCAGCAAGCATTAGCCCACTTCTGGTTTTATTTTTACGTGCTTACAATCACTGAGGATGAAACAAAAACGACGCCTACTTACTTAATAAATAAATCAGACATGTAATCTTCCTCTTCCTCGTCTCCCATGGCTATCACGCATGTCCTATTCAGATCTCTTTTCTACAGATGCTGTCGATGAGGTTTACAGCACACACGCTGCCTTTTTCCGGATGACCGCCCTCCACCACCCGCGAGTACGGCCAGAATATTCCCCAACTCCCCCTTCCCCAGCACACCAGTCCATCCAAGCGCTTGCGCGCGGCCGCCCCTTGTCCTGCCTCGCCCCGCCCGCTGGCGCTTGCGCAGTTCCCGCTTCCTGCTGCGCTCCGCGGCCGGCTGTAGGCTGCTGAGGTGCGTTGGGGTTGGGGCTGTTCCTAGCGGCTCGGGGTGAAGCTGCCCACATCTCCCTTTTCCCCGGTCCTTCTGTTGCCAGCTGGGCGGGGGCTCAGCGCGGAGCTGAGTCGCTGGCGGCGCCTCCTCGGCGGGAGCGTCTCGTCGCGGTGAGAGGGTGCGGTGTGGGGCCGGGGCCGCGCTGCGGGCTCCGGCGCACCGCTGTGCGGTGGGAGCGTAAGGTGTGCGCCGTTAGCGGCGGCCCTGCGGCCTGGGGGCGGTGCGGGGCTGATGCGGAGCGGCACTCTGAGGCTCCGGGCGGCCGCCTTCGGGCTGCGCGGTCGTCGTTCGTTCTGCTCTCACGTAAAGGTGTTTTGAGGTGATGTACGTCAGTGATAGGCAGTGCCTCTGAATTCTTCCCAACGCTAAGAAAAAAAAACAAAAAACAAACAAACAAAAAACCCAGCACCCTTCGCTGCTGTCAGATAGGGAGGCTGATTTAAAGAATAATCCAGTTATTTAATTGAAATCATTTTGTTTCACTTTAAGCGTTTGTTGGGTTCGGCTATGAATGGGGCAGCCGTGAGCCCAGCAAACATCCTGAGAATGTATGCTGTAGGAAGATGATGGCTTACATAACGCTTCTTAAGTGCTCTGCTTTTCCTGTTCTGCCCCGTGCCCTCATTCCAGCACCGCTGAGTTCAGGGTTTGGGTTGTGCTGTGTTTTTGTTGTTGTGTTGCTTTGTTTTTTCCTTTTGGGTTTGTTTTGCAAAAGGCAGTTGGCTTTATTTGGCGATTTTTAAGATTTTTTTTTTCTTTTCCTCTCCGTTGTGTATTAAACAGCTCCATTCACCTAAATGTAGCTCGCTAAGGTTACATTGCCTTCAGTGTTTGCTTACCCCACTGGTGTGCTTTGGTGGTACCTTGCACCTACCCGAGTTCATTGTTTGAGCAGGATCTCAGCTGTTTGACCTGTAGTGCTCTGCCTGCTGGGAGACCCGCAGTCATACTGCTGCTATTTGTATCCTTGCTGCTGCCAGGGAGGCTGCCTGGGTTTCGGAGGGCTCATCTGTCCCTTAAAGCAAGGCTGCTGTGTCTAGGGATCCAGCCACCCCACATTCTGTCATTCTTCCTGCCTCTCTCAAATTTGTGATGGATGGCAAGTCCCATTAATATCAATTCCACCTCCACACCTCTTACTCTTTCAGTTGCAGTTAAATAATTATAGCCATCACAGAATTTCAACAGCAAAACTGTGTTAGGCTACAGGATAACATCTACTCTTGGTTTTTACTGGATAGGTGAGTTGGTAGGTCATCCTGTGGTTCTTAGTGATGTATCCTAAACCAGCACCAGTGAGTCTTATTTCTAGAAAATATGTGTTCCTGACTTCCTTAATGTGGTGGTGCTGCTGGAGCTGTTGTGCTCTGGAGCTATGTTTAGTGGAGCTCAGGCCTCGTGCTGTGCTATTTTTGTGGAACCCACGCCTTGTGTCTCAGGGCATGCACGTGTGAGAGAGAATCGGTCTGTCATTTCTGGAAGCAAAAGTTACTGATTCCCCACCAGTCCTCGTGGTGGGGATTCTTTCTCACCTTGTCTGTGGAAGATGTTGAGGAGGTGGCTGGATTCACGTCTAAGCTTCGGGAATGGGCTCAAGGTCTCAATCAGAGCAGAGTGAGAGCTGTGCTTATGTGAGGGTAGGCGGTGAGATGTCTATTAGCTCTTTTGTGTTTGTTTTGTTTTTGTAGGCAGAGATTTTGGTATATATATCTTGGCTAAGAGTTTGCCCCTTAAGTTGCCCATAGGTGGTTCTTTTACAATTAACAACTCAGATCCCTGAAGTACTATTGGATATACACGGTTGAAAATGAGTAGTTCTCATCTGGGACTCTGTAGTTAGGGTACATCTAAACAGGCTGGAGTCATGATTCCATAATCTACAGGTTCCTTCTTCATATTTTCATCTCATTGAAGTTTGATATTGTTGTACTGTATTTCATGCTAATATTCCAATTTTTATTTCAGAGTCGTACCATCTGTGATAAAACCAGAACTTAACCAGGGATGGAGCTGGCTCATAGTTTGTTGCTGAATGAGGAAGCGTTAGCACAGATCACAGAGGCAAAGAGGCCGGTCTTTATCTTTGAGTGGTTAAGATTTTTGGATAAAGTGCTGGTAGCTGCTAACAAGGTAAATTGCTTTTTCCTCTTTCTGAAACCGTGTATTAATTTTATGCTAGAGATAGTAGGTAACGTCCAACTCATAACTGTGTAATTCTAGATTCAGCCGCTATTTTAGTTTGTAAGTATTGAATTGTAGGTACTCACTTGGACTCTCTGCTAAAAGCCGTTTAGTTTGGTTTCTGGTTTTCAGTGTTGCAAATGTTTGGAAAGCAAAATCTGCCTTTCCATTGTAAGGACTCTTGATGGTAAAGAGGATTAAAATGTTCTCTGTGCAAGTAATACTGCAATTTTAGTGAGTCATGTAAAAGAAGGTAAAAATTACACAGAACAACAGCTAATTCTGATCATTTAGCATCCTTCTCCACAATTACTTGAGTGTATCTCATACCTTTGCGAGACAAGCAACGTGTCAAATTATGTAGGTGTAGCATGAGGTTTGCTTCAATCTCTTGTTTCCCATAATGCCTGGTAACAACTACAAGCTTAATTAATTTCATTAATTTTTGGTCCATTAACAGACAGATGTCAAGGAGAAACAGAAGAAACTGGTAGAACAGCTAACAGGGCTCATCAGCAGTTCCCCAGGGCCGCCAACGCGAAAACTACTGGCGAAAAACCTCGCTGCTCTCTACAGCATTGGAGACACGTTCACAGTTTTTCAGACACTTGACAAGTGTAATGACATCATCAAGAGCAAAGATGATACTGCAGCCTACCTGCCCACAAAGCTGTACGTTTGGTATTACTGGGGAAAGGGGGTGGTTTTAGAGCAAAGCGGGCCTGGGTATTACAGAAATATCTGCCTGTATATGTGTGTGTTAAATTAAATTTTGTGGAACTTATATTTTGCATGCCTAGTTGGAGTCTGTGTGTGCTTGATTTAGAAGGAAAAAAGGAATACATCTGAGATTGCGGAGGGCAGGATTTGAAGGTGACAAATACACTTTTTGTCTGAAAGTTGGATGCTTTCCTCTAGGCAGAGGAGTATGTAATGTTTCTTTGCTTTCTTATGCCATGGAGAGGTTAAGCAGTAGTTGAAGTAATGCAGCGAAGAAGTTCCACTATTAGAAGTTCCACTAATAGAAGTTCTTCTATTATTGGTAATTGGGCCCAGTTACCCAATTTACAATGGAACCTGCCAGGATTGTCAAGTGGGAGCATTATTTATTGCTGAGAGAACTGTCACCAAATGAAGAAGTTTGGTTTTTTTCCTCCTGCCCCCCACCCCCCCCAAGCACTACCTGTTTATATTCCCCTGTTATAATGTAGCTTAAACCTCTCAAGGAGATTCTGTATACTTGGATGTGTCTATGTGTGTGTTGTGATGCTGTTTATCTTTACAGATAAGAGCAGTCTTATTTGTAGGAATTGGTTAATACCACACACAACATCTACTCAAACTTCTTCAGCGCTCTCCTGTGGTACATGTGGGAGTGTACTAAATATCTTGGCAGTGTCTAGTGGTCCCCAGTTCAGGCTGCCTTCTGATGTTGTCACACACCATTAGGATAACATCTGAAGTGACCTTCGGGGCTGATACCGTCCTCTTTTTACCTGAAACTGTTGCAACTCTGTGGGGAACTTGCTGTTGTGTAGAAGAGCAGGGCACGAGGCCTGCCAGTTAAGCAGTGGGCTGTAATCACATTGTGACATAGTTTACCCAAAGCAATCATTTACCCAAGGATTTCAGGTTTACAAAAAACTTGGGAGCAATTTGCATGTCCCACCGCACTATGTGGTTACTGAAAACTTGGTAATCAAAAATGGCTGGGAAAGAATCTGGTGATGTTTACAGTGTTTTTATATATATATAAAATATGCAAATATATATATTTGCATTCCTGCAGTAATGCATGCATCTTAGGTTCTTAGCTTGAAAAAAGCGTCTCAGTCAGTATCTTTGAAAACGTACCAAAGATCACAGGGTTGTTTCTTTACCAAGCACCTGTAGTTCAAGTGCACAAAATCCTGATCTTGCTGTGATGTTAGCGCGTGTTTGTCTTCTGCAGCTTGCTCTGTAGATTACGTACCAATATCAATCCAAGCACATCTGGATTCTAAGAAGCTAATAACTTCCGTGTTTTTCTTAATTAAGCACATGATTTAAATGCACTGCTAAGCAACGAATATGATTAGTGGGTAATAAGTTTTTTTATTCCTCAATGATGATTAAAACATCCATTTATACTTAAGTTTTTGTCTTGGTTTAAATGATCCAAAAAATGAATATGCCTATGAGTGTCTCTTTTCTTAGGGCTGCTGTGGCGTGTGTTGGAGCATTTTATGAGAAGATGGGCAGAATGTTGGGTAGTGCTTTTCCAGAGACAGTGAATAATCTTTTAAAATCTCTGAAAAGTGCAGAGGTGAGTTTTGCAGCATTTGCCACGTGTGGTCTTGATTCCATTTAAACTGAAACTCTCTCCTTCCAAAGGGGTTTGCTAAAATACCTTCTGTGTAGAAAAAGGCAAATGACTTGTCTCGAGTTAAACCACGTGTTTGCTCTGCAGAGAGAGTGTAGAGTTTTGTCATATTAATGTTATTGTAGTTGCTTTATTGTGGCATTAAAATTGTGAAAGGGTTGTAGGAACCATTTGAAATACTGCATTAGGTTTCCACTTGGGTACCCTGAGTAAATGCAGGATACACTCTAAGAAGAATATCATATTGAGGGAACGTGCCATGGGTTGTCAGCGGGTCTGACAGGACTGAAATAGCTCAGTTTCTTTTGAAATAAATGACAAGTTGGAAGCTGTGTAGATCTTGACTCCTCCTCCTGCATGTACACTTACTCTCTGTGAGTAATAAACATTTATAATCTCACTGCTGGATTTAAAGCGGGGACTTCTGTCAGCGCTGAGTGTAACAATAGCTCTGCGTTCTGCCCGAAGAGTGCTTGTTTTCAGCAATGCCCTCTGTGTGGGTATAGCACAAAACTTGACTACTTGGGCTTCACGTTGTCTCATACGTTCTTTTTAGCTGCTTCTATTTAGTTTTTGTTTCCTTAACCTGAGGCTGCAGCAGATGAGGAAGGACAGCAGCAACTTTTGCTATTTGTTGAACTGCTGGCACTTTTTAATTTATGTGATAATAAATGCAATCTTACTAAAACCAATTCTAATGTTTGCTGCCACCTACAGCCAGCCAGATAGCGTTTGTATGTGACTTCAGTGAACTATTATCCATTTTCACAAATATATGTATGCACAGATATGAAAATGCAGAGGTGTGTAGCTGGTACTTGGATATAAGCATTGTGTCTGCACTTTTGCACTAACGCCTCTTCATGCGTGCAGTCTCAGGGCCGCAGTGAAATCCTGATGAGTTTACAGAAGGTCTTAAATGGACTCGGAGGAGCAGCAGCTTCTTGTCACCGTGATATTTACAAGAACGCCCGGTCTCTGTTGACAGACAGATCCATGGCTGTCCGATGTGCGGTGGCCAAGGTGGGTGTGTTTCTCCACTGTTCTGGAAAGTCTTTGTGCTGTGATTGTGCCTGCTTTTAAGCTTTCACCTGTTGCTTATAATGGGAAATTTGGTTATTATTTGGGAAAGGTAAGTCCTTGCTAGTTTACATCAAAGACTCAAACGTTTCACTTGCTACTTTGTGTGTGCTGAGGTACAATAGTATTGACTTCCTCACTTCATAAACAAATAATGAGATCGAGTAAATTGACCGCGGTTCTCAGTGGGAGAGGTTTTAAGTAACAGAGTTCTTTTGTTGTGTTTTTCTTATTCTTTTTGTTTGTGTGTTAACCTGTTCCTCAATTCTTCTGATAGTTCATTCTTACGTAATTTTTATGGTGATAGAGTGGGGAAAAACTGAACTCTGAAGATACTCATATTAAAATGTTTGCTGAATAAACCTGACAATTGCATTGAAACTTAGAAGGTAAGAATAGTCTCCATTGGTTCTCAGTAAGCTTTTTTTCGTTGTCTTTTTTCCCTCTTCAGTGTCTGCTGGAATTACAGAATGAAGCGGTGTTTATGTGGACAGCTGAGCTGGAGAACGTTGCAACGCTGTGCTTTAAAGCTCTGGAGAACTCAAACTATGGCGTGCGGGTTGCGGTGTCAAAGCTTTTGGGAACTGTCATGGCTACAGCAGTGATACCAAAACAAGCAACAGGTACAATCCTCCTGAATTACGTTCCCAAACAAATTACGTCTTCCATACTGTGTTGCGTGTTATGATGTTTTGTTCCAGTACAGGATCACCTGTAGTTGATTTGTTGTTGTTTTTAAAACTCCAAGTTTAAAAAGAGGTAAAGCACTCAGGTTCCCTCCTGTAGTCATACAAAGAAAGAGGAAAAATAACTTATTTTGTAAGCATGAAACAAAGCTGTTAACTGAATTGTTGGCTGGATCTATGTGTCAAGGCAACTCTGAATTGATAATTCTGATTTTTGAGATAATTACTTGTATTGCTTGGAACTTTAGGATTAAGTGGTTGCTTTTCTCTTGGCAAAAGTGATGCGACAGAACGTGAAGAGGGCTACTCTTGAGGAGGTCTTGGAACTCATGGCCACTGGCTTTCTGCGAGGAGGGTCTGGTTTCCTAAAGAGCGGCGGAGAGATGCTTAAAGTAGGAGGATCTGTCAATAGGGAAGTGAGAGTTGGTGTTACTCAGGTTTGTGATAATCTGTAGTGTTTTTTTTCCCCTCAAATTAAGTAACATTTGTACATTGTAACACTTTTGGGAGGAAAATGCATAATTCTGGTCTTTATTTGCTTATAGCAACTTGCAAGGCTAATTTGATACGCCTGTTTGGTGAAATGTATGGGCAGTGTCATTCACCTAAGTTATATTTTATTACTGGTGTACTGTAACCAAAGATTAAAATACGTGCTAGAAAAGGCTTATTTGATCAGTGTGTCCTGGGTGGGATTAAAAAAGATTTGAGAAATCAGTATCCTAACATGCTTCTGACCTTTTGTGTGCTGGCTCTCTCTGGTTGCTGAGTAGCCCTAGCTTGTTGAGCTGTGTTTCTTCTCTCCATATTGATTAGAACTCTATTCAAGAATCTTTCTTGAATAGATGAAATCTTGCGAATATGGAAGCACCGTTTGTCTAGTAGAGAAAGATAGCGGCAGCATATCTTCAAATTCAGGCCTTCCCACTCTGGCATATTTCTGCTGCAGAAACTTGTCAGAAGGCAGATTTTTTTGATCTAAAGGTATTTTGTGAAATAAATCCTTTTTTTTTCTTTTTTCCCCAGTCTTTTTCAGGTGCATTTGGTAAAAAGCATGGTCTTCAACATGAACTAGAACATGTTTGTGTTGTTGCTGATATTTACATTATTGTTGTCAATTTTTTTTTAATTACTTTTTAAAATAAGAATAGATGCAGCTAGAACAGTGGGCAGGACTTCACTGTCATCAAAAGAGTATTTAGCATTTCACTCTGCATGTAGCAGTAATAGAGAGCTACCCTTGGTGCTGGAAACAATTCAGCAAGGGCAGATACTGGCTGAATTCATCTTGTGTAGCCTGATCAATGTTGCATGTAGCTGTTATTGCTGCCGTCGTGCAGTATGCATGGGTATTACTGCAGTCATTGCTCTGCAATGACCGAATAGTCTTTTCTTACTGTTTTAATTGGATCTGTATATAACTTCTGAATTTGCAGGCCTATGTTGTCTTTGTTACAACATTAGGAGGTCAGTGGTTGGAGCGCAACTTTGCTACGTTTTTGTCACACGTACTTGACCTGGTCTCCCATCCTCGTGCAACTCAGACCCACGTGGAAGCAGTGTACTCTCGCAGATGTGTGTCCTTCATCCTGAGAGCAACTGTGGGCAGCTTACTGGGGGAGAAAGCACAGATTGCAGCTGCCAAAGATATATGTCAAGCCATTGGTAAACAGATGAAGGCAGTGGGTGAGAAACATGTTTCCTTATTTAAGACCTGTTGAAACTGATTGCTGTTTATGTTGGGTCGGCCTTTTTTCCACTTAATTCTACTGTGAGAAGTAATTCTATTGCTACGGTGAAAGATAATTCAACTGCTTTCTACTTGAAATGCGATATCCAAAATATGATTTCTATCCGAAAGATGATTGTGTAAAACTTGCTTTTTATCCTCTGTTGGCTTTTGGCACTGCATTTGCTTGGAATGCAAAGTGGGGAAAAAAGTGTGTTTTTGCAATCAATCTTAGGATTGGTTGTACTGAAAGTTGCACAGTACGGCTGAAGACCAGATAATGTCCTCGTACCTATCCTACCAATGTGCATAATGAGATCCGTTGAATTTTACTGGTGGCAAATAAAGATGTAATCCAAAGACAGATATTGAAGAAGATAAATGTGGACTCTTGAATATGTAAGAGGACTGGCAATTAGAACTGTTGGCATTTGTTTCTCAGAGAATAGTTAATTTGAGCTAGAGTTTGGAAAGGGAAGATGGAATTGCACAACAGTACATTGATTAAACAAGTGAAGGAGTGTTTCTTTTCTTTCTTTCTTCTCATTTTTTTTAATGCCATCATCTAACCTGATTTAAAATTAATGTTTTAATGTGTGGAAATGCAGTTGTCTTGGAAGCTTTTCCAGGTTTTTCTCATAACCATTTGTTCGTAGGGGAGTTATGTCTGAATTTAGTTGAAACTTCAATGTTTATTACAATCGGAACCCTTTTAGTTCTAGGTAAAACTATCAGAAATTCAACTTCTGAGATGCAGTGGTTACAGAAACTTATCCTCCTGCCACCTGCTTGTCAAAGTTAGAAGGAAATTCCATTATGTTTTTGAATGATGGGATGAGCTGCTTCACACACACACACACATATATGAAACATATAAATATATATATATAATTACAGGAATTCTGATTCTTTGATAATTTATATTATTGATCTCTGCAATTTTATATATATACACACATACACGTGTGTGTATGTGTGTGTGTGTATATATAAATTACTAGACGGATTTTTATTTGGCTATGATTTGTTCCATTCACATAAGGAGGATCATCTGTTGAATTTGTAGTACATTAGATGTCTAATTTTAAGCTGATACTCGTGTTCGTTTTCTTTGAAGTGATAGTTGCAGCTTCCTTACCCATCAGGGTATCCTCTTATCCTTTACCCTGCTATTTCTGGGGCATTGTGTTAGGGTAGAAAGCAAAAAGTGGAACCTGTGGAATTAATTGGCTAACTAGAAAAATTTATGATGATTAAAGGTTGTGGCTAATTATTTAATAAAGGCCTGGGTTTTTTATTGTTTTGCTTTCTTTTTTACGGTTTTATTTTGTATCTATGCATGTAGAAATTAAATACATCAAGATTGTGTTCAGTTCCTTCATCTATTGGTATATGCATATACGTAAATGCAGTTCATACATACTGTGTGTGTGTATGCTTATTTTTGCTGTGCTACAATATTAACCCTATCTCTTAGTGCACTGTCATCCGCAGTAACTTCTGGATGCCTGTTTTATGTGGTCTTTGGATGATTGTTTACTGGTAGCCGTCAAATTGATTTTTCTTCAGAACTCGTTCACTTTGCACCCACACTACGAGCAAATTTGTGGTTTTATTTTAATAGCGAGGGATGATGCCAAAACTAAATTGTTCCTTTCTATTCTGTGTATGCTGTATCCTTTGTACACGACTCCCTCAAATGGTCCTAAGCAGGATACTTTTTTCTTTTCTGCAGAAGCAGTAGTGAATGATGCCAACAGTGAAAATAAAGCAGGAGCTGCTGATGTGGCTGCAAGCCAGCATGTAATGGTGTGTGCTCTCCAAGAGCTGGGCAGTCTGGTGCAGAGCCTGAATGCCACTGCGTCTCCTCTTATTCAAGAACCCTCTATTGGTACGCAGATAAACTTACGCTGATTGAGATATTAGAGCAATGAATATGAAATATGATCACAATCTGTTATAATAATTAATGTGTAAGAAAGAAAATTGATTTAACTGCATGGTGTTATTAACACTTCCATCTTTTTTTAAAGAGAAAGGCAAAGTTATGAAATTCAAGTACTTCAATTCTGACATTTTTAACTCTCACGTTGTCTGTTTATTACTGACTCAATTCAAATCTTGACTTACTAAGAAGCATATTGTAATTTTAAAACTGTGAACTCTTTTTTTATGTAGGTCTATTGGAGACAGTAACGTCAGTTCTTCTTCATCCCAGCATGGCTGCTCGACTTGCTGCTGCATGGTGCTTGCGGTGTGTAGCTGTGGCGTTGCCTTTTCAGTTGTCTCCGTTTTTAGATAGGTGTGCAGAAAGACTCAACAATCTGAAGACCTCCCCCGAAGCTGTTAGTGGCTACAGTTTTGCAATGGCTGCTTTATTAGGTGGCGTGCATCAGTGTCCCTTAGGTATTCCTCATGCCAAAGGAAAGGTGAGATAATGAGGTTTGTTTGTGAATAAACTAAAAGATGTATTTTTTCAAGAAGTGATTGCTTTGCAAAATGTGTGACGTAGTAACAAATTAAAAGGATTGTTGAAATTGAACTTGTACCTAGCATGAGCATTGGTTGGAGCCCTTGTTTGTACGTATTTCGCTCCAAAAGTAATGCCTCCCATTTACTGCCCTAGAAATTACAATGAATATGAAGAGCACAGTTAACACTATTTGACAGAGCAAATCCTCAGCCTCAGAACACTCTCTCTCACCGTAGTCACCATCATTAGGTATGCATTTTTGGCAGCAGTGATCAAGAGCTTGCATTCTGCACTTGTAGAAATCTGCACCAGCAGAGGGGACCCACTGTTGCCACTGCTGGGATGCACCACCTCACTGTGTTCACATCTACTGTTTGATCTTCACAAGCGTTCAGCAAGCGTCAATGGGTGCCATTTTTTCTGCATGGAGGAATTCAATTCCACCCCTTTCATTTATAAGCAATCCAGTATCAGATGCCATTTTGTCAGTCTGCTCCTCTGCTGCCATCTGTCACATGGCAACAGAATGTAATGCAGTATTGGTGGGAGGGTTCAGCCTCTACTGCCATACCACTAAAATCCACCTCTGATGTTGTAGGCCAACATAATAAAATAAGAGACATTACTTTTGGAACAGCCCTCATAGCATTTCAGTTGCAATATTTACCAGCTTTTTGTTCCTCTCTCTCTTTCAAGCTTGCATTGTTTGACATATTAATTAATAACTACTGAAGAAAATAATACTTCTTGCATTTTCATGTGCATAAGGCGAATTGTCTGCACGAAATGTAATCTGTTCTTTATGGAAGATCAGTTTAAATATTTGAGCATGCTTACATATAATCAGTAAGAGGATTTGTAGTAGTGTGGTAATTTGTGTTTTTAAAATCCATTTTTTTTGTTATTGCAGATGGTGGTTAGTATTGCTGAGGATCTGTTACGAACTGCTGCGCAGAACAGCAGGCTTTCCTTGCAGCGGACTCAAGCTGGATGGCTTTTACTTGGAGCGCTTATGACTTTAGGTTGGTAAGAGCAGTTGTTTTATTTGATTTTAATGTTTGTCCAACCTTTTTGATTATCCTCTGTAGCAAATGGTCTTTACAGATCATCAGTACAGTATTGATACCACAGGAAACAAAGTCTTGTTTCATTTATTTCAGCTGTGATGTTAATGCTGAGGGAAAGGGAAATATTCGAGTAAGCTGAAGGGTAGCAGAAGGTGCTGTTCCTCAAATAAACTAACAAAATTAAAAGAAACAAAAACAAAAGAAAAAAGCAGATTTTTTTTTTAAACCCAGCATTTAGTCATTCTATGAAAATGGGAAATTCTGTGGTGCAAGTTGTTTTATTTGCAGTTTATTTCTTGTCCAAGTATGTCCCTGGATAAGCAACAATACTGATTAGGAATGATGGGAATGATGACGCTTTAAAAGCTATCCAATTGGCTTTAAAACAACAACAGCAAAACAAAAAACAGCAATAAGAAGAACACAATCAAATTTCTGTTTGTGGTGGCAAGGCACTGGCACAGGCTGCCCAGTGAAGCTATGGATGCCCCTTCCCTGGAGTTATTCAAGGCCAGGCTGGATGGGGCCCTGGGCAGCCTGATCTAGTGATTGGCAGCCCTGTCTTTGGCACGGGGGTTGAAGCTAGTTGGGCTTTATGGTTCCATTCAACCCAAGCCATTCTATGATTCAACTTATGATTGTTCATGTATGCCATCACAGAAATATCAGAGGCATTATTCTGAGAGCTTATAAGTAAACTTGAATTTTGAATCAATTATTTTTTTTTAATTCTGAAAAATATAATAATGTTTTAATACATTCCTCAGTATTTTGATCTGTCAGCAAACACCATTTGTGTTTTCTATTCCCCAAATTCTCATTTTTGCCAAAATTTTTCTGACAATGTATCACTATTTTGGTTGTCCTTCTCCAATATGTTTTTAATGCACTTTCATTGGGTTTTTTATTAAAATCTTTTTCAGAAGCTTTCTGTAAGCCTGATTGTAGAACTAGTTTTCTAGTCAGTATCTATCGTTTATTTTTCTATCATATGAATAAGCTAAGATGCACTAAAGAGCTTGCCTTCAAAATACTAGTATAAAAATAATATTGGATGTCAGGATAAAAATACAAGCATCAGTGTTTACCTCTTACAGGATTCAATGTATGGAATTGGCTATTCTCTAGTTTTGGCACGAATATCAACAAGCACTTAATCTTTGTGATTTACTTGCAACACTTTCAACGTACAAATGAGAACAATGAAGAAGAAAGGAAATTTATTTAGGGAGAGAAATAGATTTAAAAAAAAAAGTGGAGTAAGAGGAAATAGCAGTTAAAAGAGCAAAAACCTTAATGGCAGATTTTTCATTCTTTGTATAATGAATGCTTTTATTGAACTGTCACTTTGTTTTTGTGTAGGTCCTTCTGTTGTTCGGTATCATCTACCTAAGATGTTGCTGCTATGGAGGAATGTGTTCCCACGCTCTCTGAAGGAGTTAGAGGCAGAAAAGGCAAGAGGAGATTCTTTCACCTGGCAAGTAACGCTGGAAGGCCGCGCTGGGGCTCTGTGTGGTAAGAATTTCAAATTTCAAAACTATAGCTGGACAGTAAAACAGAATCCCAAATATTATAGAGGAAACTCTCATAATTTCCCTTCTTTCATTGAAAATGAGTAGGACTTGTCAGAGTTTCACCAGTGACGTGTTTTAGGTACGTAGTCTTATGAATGTGTCACATGGTCTTTGAATAAATATTTTTAGTTGCTGCTTTGTTTGTATTCTCTTAGGATCTGTATGTTGCTCATGCATTGTATTTGTTTTTGAGTAAAATTTTAACTGCTTTGTTACCAGCTATGAGAAGTTTTGTGGCTCACTGTCCCGAGCTCCTTACTGAGGATGTAATCAGGAAGTTGATGACACCTATAGAATGTGCCATGACAATGATGTCGCAGTAAGTAAAAAGTTTTTGTTTAAGATGTTGTTCTATGATCTTTAGAAGCACAGTGTGAGATTTAGAGATGGTCATTTGATAATAAAGTTGTTACTACTGAGAGGAGGTTGCTCTTCTAATCTGCAGGTGTTTTTGCTCTTTCTTCAAATTTTTCCTGGAGCTGAAATACTATAACTAATTTGTTTTAATTTGTGTTCTCAGATTTTAGCTTAGTACTGTACTGTTGCTGCTTATTCGTATTGGGGAAAAAACCACTTTTTTGTGAACATTAATACTGCAGTCTTCAGCTTTCTCAAAGCATGTGATTCCATGACATGTGCTGAAAGGCTTACTGGAATAACTTTTGTTAACCACGTTTTGAATTTTCAGTGAGTTTTTTTGACTTCATGGTTTGCTTATCCTTGTGCAAGAGATGAGAAAGCTCCAATACTGGTGCACTACCAGATGTGAATCAGTAAACTATCCGTTTACAAAATGTACTAGTGAAGAACTTCAAACAGTTCACAGAATAAAAGAATAAAACACAGTTTTGGGTCATATTTTGTGCTTTTGTTTAAGTAGCAGTTTAAATAAATTAAAAAAAAAAAACCTCAATGTAATTACTTCAAAAAATACCTGAAGTGATTTAAGTAGCATTGCTCACAGTGGATCTCTGAACACTATTTTCTTGTTTTGAGTAGGGACAAATCTACTGAAATAGTTTTTTCAGTAACTACAGTATTTCTAGCTTCTAGCTGTCTCTTTTTTTTTCTTCTCTTGATCCTGTAGCATTCCATCAGTAATTAAAGCCCACGGAGCTCATCTGAAAGCTAGTGCAGCTATGGTCCGTTTAAGACTTTACGATATACTGGCTTTATTACCTCCAAAGACATATGAAGGTATGGGTTGTTTTTGTTTTTGATGATTATTATTAAAGTAAAAATTGCACTCTATATGTTTTGGGTTTTTTTTTACTTCTTTTGATGTCTTTGGTGCTTGCTTCTGATGCAGATACCAAGTGCAAAATAGAAAACTGGGAATCTGCAAGAGTCTTGCATTGTTCCTCATTTTCTACGTCGTCTGTATGGATATTGCAATGTTTCAGAGTAACACTGAGTATTTAAGTTCTGGTTTTGTTTGTAGGATTGAGAGTTATGGAGATTGTGTTCTCTGTGTTTTATGGTGTTTTCCATCGTTACTTAAGATACAGAGACATGGATTCTTACTCTCAGCGGTAGCGTTGTCAGATTTACTTCTGTCCGTTCACTACTTGTAAAATTGAGATAATGGCACATGCTTTGATTGGAACTTCTTATCTGTAGCTGAAATGTTTTGGTTAAGAAGTTACAATGATTCTTTTTAACGTCCTGTGTTCTAGGCTCATTTAATGCGCTTCTTCGGGAGTTGGTAGCAGAATTTACTTTGACAGACAACTCCGCTAATACAACCACATCGCTCCTGAGGTCTCTTTGTCATTATGACGACAGTGTTCTTCTTGGCTCTTGGCTGCAGGAGACAGATCATAAGTCAATTGAAGACCAGGTAATAAGGAAACAGGACAGTAATGAATTATCTGCAGTATCTCTCTGGGTTATGAAGTTTTGCTCCTTTTATCTGGGCATACTTCAGAGGTTTGCCAAGTCTTTCCATGTACTGCACTGTATGGGAACTGTTGAATCATGGCCTGAACCTCTGATTAACCACCTGAGGCAAGCGCTGAGTCAGCCATGGGAGCACAGGTGAAGGCAATTCACCTGTGTGCCCGGAAGGGGTGGAGCCAGGCTCCACCTCTCCTAGACTCCATTTAAGGGCTGACTTCCACTAAGGAAGGATCTCTTTCTGGAGATCGCTCCTTATGGAGTTTCTTGCGAGCCTACCAGTGAGCACCTTTTCCTATATATTTAACTGTTCTTACCTGCCTAACTTCTCTGTATACCTGTTAACCCTGCAACTTGTCAACTTACAATTTTTTTAACCTTGTATGCACAAAAACTGCCTGCAAATGAGATGGTTGTAACATTTATGCAACTTGGATGTCTTTGGTTAGACAGTTAACCTAGTTTCTTTAAAGAAACGATTCTTAAAAATCTCTTTAGAGAAACAATTATATGTTTTTTGAAAACAACTGAAGTTCCACTTAAATTGTTTTATAAAGAAATTGCTGTCAGAATGTCGGCATTGCAAGTGGTGTTGAGGAAAAACAAGGTGTAACTTTATTTAAAGGTGCGGCATGAAGTCACATATTTGAGTTAACGCAGTTATGTTGGCATTATAAGACATTTGCTGCTCTTCTAGACAAGGCACTTCTTTGAAACATAGGATTTAAAAAACCAGGAAACAAAAGTTGTTATGGGACTGGATGGAATTTTTTCAGATCAGCTCCTAACATGGATACGGTTACCTTTTTTTACATATGCTCCTTGAGGACAAATGGAGCTTTGGGAACAATTCATTGATTCATTTATCGTTTTACCTAGACAAATAACTGTTCTGAGCATTGGCTGAGCTGTACCATAATAAGATTTTGGCTTGCCTTCTCAGAAAATACCTGGAATAAGGAGGGGAACTGAAAATCTCCCTTCTACCACAGCCTGTTTAATAATGGCAAGGTTTCTTAGAAGGAAGCTGTACTGATAGAACAGATCCAAAAGCCAAGACATACCAAGTGAAAAATAGAGGGCAAACTGAGCTTTTTGAGAAAAATCAGCATGTCAAAGAAGAGGAGGGGTTTTTCTAAACTTTCTTCCTTTGCTGTGGTAGACACAGATTAGACTTCAGTGCACTATTCAATCAACAGAGCTTTTTGGGGAAGTCCCTCCACATCCTCCCTCCTTTTTTTCCCCAACTTGTTGAACGGTATCACTGTTGGTGGGAATGAAAGCCTCCGGTCAGTTGCAGGAGCATCCTGTGTTTGGTCACTTCTTTTGTAATTATATCAAATTTACTCTGTTTTCTAGCCTTTTAAGAATATAGAGTTACTGGAGTCAAATTTTGTTTCATGATAAGATAATAAGTTGTGAAAGTAAGCGTTTCTTCAAAGGAAATAAATGATTGATTGATTGTGTTTCTGAGGAAATGATGGTTAGGAAGTATTTTCATGATGATAGGTATAACCAATTATAATACTATCTCCAAACCTTTCTAGATAGGGAATCGTTACAACCAAAACTGACTTGTTAGTGTGCTGTGTTGTAACTCAGTACTCGCAATGAATGAATAATTTTTTCATTTTGAAAAGCCAGTTTGTAGTTACTGTTTCAGAAGCTGCTGGCACCAGAAATTAAATGCCTTTCTCTGATTTCTGTATCTTAGTGCTAGGAGTCATAGCATGGGAGACATAGTTTGTGCACTTACCCAACTGTTAAGTGCTCTGACTGTCAGGGATTTAACTGGCCCTGTAAATGCTAATTTATGTGTGCCTGGGGATGCTGCAGTTGCTTTTAATTGCTTTTGATGCAGTTTTCTGTTCTTAGCGACTGCATACTTCTTTGGTTTACCACTAGTTCAGAATTTTGTCTGCAAAGATATATTCAGAAGTGTTCATGTTATGTTGCATTTTGCAGCTTCAGCCAAACAGTGCATCTGGAAGTGGTGCTTTGGAACATGATCCTTCCTCTATTTATTTGCGCATCCCTGCTGGTGAAGCTGTACCCGGTCCCCTTCCTCTAGGAGTATCCGTCATCGATGCATCCGTGGCTCTCTTTGGTGTGGTTTTCCCTCACGTGTCTTACAAACACAGGTTGGTTTACATCTGGGTTCAGCTTCAGAATCTAATGCTTTAGTTCCCTCAATAGTATCAAGTTTGTATCCTTGAAATAAGGATCTGCTTTGAAATCAACTGTGTCTGAATTTAGGTGTCAGTATTTTGTGTTCATTGTGTCTCAGGATTCCAGAATATATTTATTCAGTTGAGAAACAAGATGATGTCCTTGGTTTATCAGTTTTGTAGATTGGGGTTAAGAGGTACAGGCTGGATTTCTCTCTCCTCTTATCTTTTTAACAGTAGTAATCTCTCTACAAAATACAAAAATCTCTCTTGCAAAAATATCCATAGAAATTAGCTTAAAATCAGCCTTGAAATCATAGCAGTGGAATTCTTTGGATTTCAGCTGGCTTCCGTAAGTGAGACTGTGTGATTTACACTAAGTGGTTTTATGCATAATAAAAAAAAGAAATGAATTCACATGCAACACGAAGGAAAACATGCTGATCTTTATAGAGTTATGAGTTATCGGGACTGTGTTTGTCATTTAATTTAGTTAAGTCATTGCTGAGCACAGAGTATAAGCAGCTCTAAGATTCATTTAAAATGAAAATTACCCTTCAGTGCAATACTGATGGAAACAGTTTTTTCTTTGAGTGGTCAGTCTCATTTTGCAGTAAGCAATTGTAAGCAATAAGCCTTTAGTCTGTCCGATCTGTATTGTTGTTAGCTATGGAAAAAATTAGCTCGTTAACTGCTGATTAGTTAACTATGCAAACTGCTCATTATACTCCTGATCTTGATATCTTTTAGAGAGTTTCCCTCTCAGTAATGCTTTGTGACATGATGTTAAAAAGGGAAAATAATGGGAAGAACTATAGGAGTATGTAGAATAACACTGGTTTTGAATGATAGAGCAGATGCAGCATTTTTCCAGTCCCGTCCTTTTAGTTTTCTACTTGGACATCCAAACAGTATCTGAAGACCTCCCCTCAGTGGTGTTTCCTTCAAAAGGGACAATAAGCACTTAGGATAATCTAAAAGAACTAACAGCATCCAGGATAACTACCCTTTCCACCTAAGTGGAATACTCTCTACAGCCCCTGAAATGTAAATTCTGTGACTGATTGTAAGTCTCTTTTGTTGTATTTTTTCACTTGCTGCATTTTGGTTTGTATTTTGAAAACATCTCGCTTAAATTATGCTCTTTCCTTTGTTTTAGATTGCAGATGTTGGATCACTTTGCTGAATGTGTCAAGCAGGCTAAAGGTGTTCGACAGCAAGCCGTGCAGCTTAATATCTTTACTGCTGTTCTTAGTGCCTTGAAGGTAAAACTTACCAACTTGCTGTAGATGCCAAAATTCAGCGGTTTGATTCATAGTTTTGTATTCTGTACAAAAAGCTGTTAGAAGAGCATTACTAAAGATACTACTTACAGTTTTGAAAATCTGCAGGTTGACACATCAACCCCATTTAAGTGCATGATATAGAGCATATGAGAGAATTCTTCAAATTTGACAGCAAAATTCTATCATATTTGGGCAAAAATGATTTTTTTGAGCTTTTAGTTAGGTAAAGTTTTCATGGTAGCAGCAAAAGTCAAATTTCTCCCCTAAGGGCTATCTGTCAAATATCAAGTCTGTCTTTAGAACTTAGCAAGTTTTTGGAGAGAAAGTTGTCAGAGATCTCAAGCTGGCAAAACATTACTTCTCTTCCTTGCTTTCCTCTTAAAAACATGAGCCATGTTGAGACATGAGAGACATGTTGAACACTATTTTCTGAGACAGAAGGCTGCGTTTTGCCATGCCGTGCCAAAAGGCCAAAGAACTTCAAAATTTCAGGACAGAAAATGGGAACCTATGGTAAAGCCATCAGTGTTTTCTGCTCTAACACAGGAAGTGTTTGTGCTTTACATGTATTAAATTATTTTTCCCAAAGTAAGGCAATGTCTTATTAGTGGAATGTGGGAACCAAAAAAGTTGCAGAAAGTGTTGTATTATTTCTCTGTAACACATACAGTGTACTGTATTAATTTTCAAAGATGTGAATGTTAAGAAAAAATATTTTACTTACCTACAGTCTCTTTGAGCATTTCTTACAGAAACATAATAAAGTTGTGCTTTTCCTCTCTAAGGAAGAGATGTTAGTTAGCTTTAAAGCCTCCCTCTTTTCTGTGCCCATCCTTCTTTCTTTTTCCCTCTTTCTTTCTTTTCAGACATATCCTGTGTATAACTAGATTCAATAGCATGCATATAGCACTGTAACGCATTTGTAAACAGAGGCAGGTGTAACAAGTCCTTACTGTATGTGAAATAGGTAGAATGCTGGCAAAGGTGAGACTGAGCATGTTATTGGTTTTGAGTTTTAAATGTTTTCAACAAGTGTATTTTAGGAAAAATGTACACAAATGTAAACAAAAAATGTGTAATGTTTAGTTGAAGCTCGCTCTTGTATCAATATTGCTGCTCCCTTCATCCACTTACTTGGAATATTCTTTTGTATTTGTTGATGCAGGGGTTAGCTGAGAACAAAAGCACGTTAGGACCAGAAGAAGTTCGCAAATCTGCTCTAACGCTGGTAATGGGTGCGCTTGATAACCCTAACCCTATTCTGAGATGTGCAGCAGGAGAAGCTCTCGGTAGAATGGCTCAAGTGGTTGGAGAAGCCACTTTCATTGCTCGAATGGCTCAGTACAGTTTTGATAAGTAGGTTGATTTCGATTCAGAAAAAGAAATAAAATGTAATTTAATGTATGTTGGAAAATTTTCTACTAATAGCATATTGATTACTATTTCTTTTCATGCTTTATTACTATGACTATGAAGGCCTACCAAATCTTCAAACAGTGTCTTCAAATTTTGATATATTTCTTGTGATTCTTCTAGGAATGAAAGCTCACTTGTTAAATTACTTGGAATTAAAAATGGTAGAAATAAAGAGTTTTTGAGTTACTTCAAGTGACTAAACTGCTTCAGATAGATAAACTCAGCTGACACTACATATGTCTGTTACGTGAACTGTATTACTGCGGTTCTGTTTCATGAAAACATCTTCTTTACGTATTGATTTAACTTATTTACTGGCCCGTATTTTTTTCCATATTTTGTCTTTAATCTCAGATCTTTAGAGAGGTACCTGCTAGGTATAATAAAACAACATATTTCCCAGTTTTTAGCTTAAATGGAAGCCATTCTGTGAATCCAAATGCACGTGCGGCACGTGTCATTTGACTGACCACACTCCGTGTGCTCAGTCTCTACCTCTGAGTAATTCAAAATTTCCTCATTATTTCATCTTGTAAAGTACCATCTTTACAGTCTTCTTTTATATTTCTATCACTGGTGTCATTCATTGGTGTCTTATGCAGGATTCTAGATGATAATAGCTGCCAGTGTTGATGCTGTTGTGGCATTTTTGCACATCTGAGATTTGTATTTACTTTGTTGCTTCTGTTGTTCACTAATGACTATGGATATGCTTGTCTCTCACATACAGACAAAAACAATTTCTTCTAACTGCGATAGACTTTTCTCTTTCTCTCTTTTTTTCTAACTATGAAGAGGGAAGAAAAAGTTATTATTTTAATAAAATTTTGTTGACTTGCTTTATATGTAATCCAGTTTAATAGCAGTATAGATTAAGTACAGATTAAGTAAGGCTTCTCAAGATCTGTAAGGTGGATGGCAAAATGCTGCTAGCAGTGGAGTCATTTGAATAGTTAGGGTACTTGAAGGATTTTTTTTTCCAAATGATTAATTGAATTACGTGATTTATTTAAATGTTTATAGGTTAAAATCTGCTCGAGATGTTGTATCAAGAACAGGCCATTCTTTGGCTCTGGGTTGCCTCCATCGCTACGTTGGTGGGATAGGTTCTGGGCAGCATCTGAAAACCAGTGTCAGTATTCTCTTGGCTTTGGCACAAGATGGAACTTCTCCTGAAGTCCAGGTAAAAAAAAAAAAAAAAAAAAAAAAATGCAACACAATTGTCACAGAATGAATTTTCTTTGTGAATGTTTTAAAACAGAAGTTAAATCACCTGTGTAGGTGTTTTTTAATACAGATTGTCATATAAGCCAAACTGTATGGATGTAGCATTTGCTAAGGGGTGTTAAACCAGCAGATTTTGCTTTATAATTACAGTTGGTTAGGGATAGGCCCAAATCTGCTAGTGTTCCCTTAGCTGTCTAAGACTTACTAAGGCTTGACTTACTAAGGCTTGACTTACTAAGGCTTGACTTACTAAGGCTTGACTTACTAAGGCTTGACTTACTAAGGCTTGACTTACTAAGGCTTGACTTACTAAGGCTTGACTTACTAAGGCTTTAGTAACTGTCTAATGGCCAATGTATGGTCAGCTGTTGGAGGCTTAGCTGATGAACAGTAATTTTCTTTGCCAAGCAATTTCGACTTGTGTGAAACAGTGAACAAAGTATAGCATTACATCTTCCTGTGAAGATTATACTGTAATAACAAAATTTGAAATCTGTTGCAGATAAACTGAAATTTCTGTTTGCATTTAGGACAAAAAGAGAATATTAGGGGAACTAGTAAGGAAGTGGGGAGGCTTCTGTAGTTGAGTTTCTGTTTATCTACTGTGTCTTAATAACATGGGGAAGGTCTCCTAAGAAGACCGTTTGATTGCTAAAAGTTGCTGGTAGGGTAAGAGGGGAAAAATAGATATACTGCTGAGAGCACTGCCTTTGGGGTTACAGATCATGTATGAATAATGTGTGGTGCAGAATGTTTCCTAAGCTGAAAATATTTGGAAATTGGGATAACATGCTATGTCTTAACTCTTCCAAAACAAATGTGAGGGGAGCAGTGTCGTCTTCCATCTTTACTGTCCTGTAACTCCTAGTTTGTGGATGCTGCTCTAAAAAAGAGCATATGGAGCAGTACATCTGTATTGACATGAAGAAGTTAAATGTTAAAAGGCAAAGTGATGAATCTTTCATTTTCTTCAGCAATGAAATCTATCAGAGCACTAGAATAATTGCTTTTCCATACTTTGTAAAATGCAAGCGAACCTTTCAGCTTGTAATGTAAATCAGTTTCTTAAAATGTCAAAGGTGCTTCTTACGAAATGCTTTGACAACTGTCTGCTTCTGAATCTACATCCAGTTTTACAACAGAAGTGATTCTGTATTTTTCCTATCTTAAGGGTCACTTTTCATTTTTCCTTTTTTCTTTTATTTTGGGGGGGGGGGCTAAAGGGGACTTGTTTCTATTTTATTTAAGTGCTTGCTCAAATTCCTTGTCATCTTCATCTCCATTATCCACAAAAGTGCTGGCAGCTAAGCAGCATGCTAGAAATATTTCAGCTCCGAGGTGATTGCTTGAGGTTATGATATTTGAAACCCTTCTGGAGTCAGAGAAGATAACTAGATGTGTAAGCAAGGGTGTGCAGAACCAAGCTCAGTCTACATGTAAGTTTCTGTAACTTTTCTAAATATATTACTCAAAAATCTTTCTTTTTTCTAATAGACTTGGTCTCTCCATTCACTTGCCTTGATAGTTGATTCTAGTGGACCAATGTACCGCGGATATGTGGAGCCAACACTTTCTCTAGTTCTTACTCTTCTCTTAACTGTTCCACCATCACATACAGAAGTGCATCAATGCTTAGGCCGATGTCTTGGAGCTATAATAACTACTGTTGGGCCTGAGCTGCAAGGTCAGTGTGAATCTGAAGAGGAATAAAAAATTAACTTCTATAAAGCCAATTAATCGCAGTTTTAAATGGAGAACAGTCAGATTTTGTCTGTTGCAGTTGAAGGGTGTGGGGAAGGGATTTAACAACGATAGTGTCCTGCACAGATCTTCAGTTCTGACTTCAAACATACGTGGTGATGTTTTCTTATGGCATTTTGTTATTGTTTTTTCCTTCAGTTTGAAATTTGTATAAAGGTGCTACAATGATTTATGGTGTTCTGTCTTACAGCAACTTTGTGTTGTGTGTAAAAGATGGGAAGCACCCTTGCCAGAAATATTTTGTGTGGGGCAAGAGGCAACATTTCTCCTCTACTTCTTCAACACATTGGTAGCTTTATTTTTGACTGATGACAAGAGCTTAAGTTGGGCGTAGTTGTTGGCGTTGTGAACAATAACTAATTTTCACTCATTCTTGACATTTTTATGCCATGGTACTTTACCATAATGAATAAGACTTTTTCAGACCTAACTGTGTATCTGCAGTTCTGTGTCTGAGATGGCAAAAACTTGGTCTGAGTCCTAGTGGGATTTTTTTAGGAATATTTTACACTGGTCTTTAAGACAGCGTCATAGAGCCTGCCACTTGGGATATTCAAATTCTGAAAAATTGGACTTACACTTCTATTATGGGAAAGTTTCTAGATGGCTTGATTTAACTTGAGTATCTGCTTGCTCTTTATTTGATTTGGAATGTTGTGACGCTTTTTAATAAGCATCATCCTTATACTGAAAGTCTCTTGCAGGCATTTTTCTGTAGTTCAGAAATTTGTTAAACATCACACAGGTTAATTACAGAATTATTTTTCAGATTAAGTTCTGTTCTTTAAACTGTGTGTTCTGTTAGAGCAACATGACTCATCCAATGGAGCTAACCAAAATTAGCTGGCATCTATGCTAGCTTAAGCGTTGCCTAACATTTTAGGAAATGGTTCTGTGGATGAAATATTGCCCATATAATCATAGAATGGAAAAGATATTCACAGTTGAAATTCAATTACCCTTACTGGTTTTATGTCCTGGGGAGATATTTCCAAAATATTTCCATTTGAAGATAGTTGATCCAAAACTTCATTTGGACTGAACATTGTTTAACTGAGCTGAAATACTGAGATACTGAAACACGTTGTAGTGGTTCTTTCAAGTTGTACTGTTTTTCAGTAGGAAGTCAGAAAAGCTGCGTGTTAGTTCTGTCAACTTCTTATGCGTTAAAATGTTTGTTGAAGATTAAAAATCTACTGCTGTCATACAAAAGTCTTGTTGTGTTAAGGATGTCACATTGTATCACCAGGTAATGGAGCTACAATTTCAACAATCCGTTCGTCCTGTTTGGTGGGATGTGCAATCACGCAGGACCATTCAGACTCGCTCGTTCAGGCAGCGGCCATATCCTGCCTTCAGCAGCTCCATATGTTTGCACCACGGCATGTCAACCTATCCAGCCTGGTTCCCAGTCTTTGTGTGAGTACAAAATGCATTCCTTCTGTTTCTCCAAGTTTTATACGTGTGCCTAGCAAGGGGCACGGGAGAGGCATTTAGTGAGATGCCAAGGGTACCCATTCATAACAGAGAAGTGACATCTGCAGAACACTGGAGTGCGGTAAAGGAATATCTGTCCCCAAGCTGTTTTAGATGCTTTTCAGAATGCTGCCCAAATGAATGTCATAAGGCTGGATTCACTCTAGTACCACGCTAGCAAGAATTTATATGGTATCACTCAACAAAAAAATGCTGAAATGCCTTGTCCCTTCCAGCTGACTGCATGCACAGAGGGAAGAAAGTGAATTTGGGAAAGGTGGGAGGTCTTGGATTTGTTTCACCACTGTCAGCATAGTAGATGCTGATGCTCAAATTCTTGTGCTGCTGTTGTGATTAGCATTGCTTTCTCCCTGTGGTAGTGTTCTGTCAGCAAATCCTGGCCTGAACCGGGAAACAGATGCTGGAACCCAAAACTTAAAGTGCAACTGTAAGAGAAAGATGCGTGTTTTTGTTTCTTTATTACTGTTATTTATTTTTTAAATTATTTTAAGAGGTTTTAGCAGTCTAATGCTGAGAAATTTGGAAAGCTTCTCCCTGAAGTCTGTTCAGTGTTTTTGAGAAGTTGTTCGTATAATTCCCTGTGAAACTAGTGTTTCTGTATTACCTTATGTCAGTATTGGAACTTTTTTCTTAATCTCCCTTCCTGACTTTCCCCAAGACATCCTTGCATTGTTACATGTGTTTCCCTGCATACATACTTTTACTTTCCCCCACACACTGGAATGGTGCTGTGCAGCACTTGTCCTTGCACAGAATTTTGCATGACAGTGATGCAGCATATCCAGAAATATCTAGGCCCTTTTGTATGAATACTTTTCACAGTGTGGCAAATAGTTCTTCTATTTAGTTGCTCTGTAAGCACTAGTGGGTAATAGAAAAATGGAGTTACTGCTGGCATGACCAGTAGTGTTTTGAAAACTTTTCCTAGGCTTTCTGCTATCTGTTTCATGTTTCCTAACGATCCTTTATTAAAGAAAAGCTGTTCTCCTTCACTTTTTTTCTTATTCCTTACTTCCAAGTCGCATGTAGTTTGGTAAGTTTTCCTTTGAATTGTCTTGTTCACTTCTTTTTACTGTGAACTTATAGCTAGGTAGGCAAAGTCTGCGTTACCTTTCACCATTAACAAACTTTTCATTACATTCTAACTTGCTCTTTTATGGAATTAATGCCAGGTATCAAAATTAAACCATGGAGTTGCTTTCTGCTTTCCTGCATTGGCATCATAACCACTGGTTGTTTGTTTTGTAACCAAAACCAAGGAATGCTTCAGTGTGATATTTAGAGGATTGTATAAAAGTGGATTTGTTTTTTTCAGTGTCGAAGTCTTGTATATTCACAAACAGAATAAAGATCTACTGTTAAAGTGCTTTATACACTATACAACCCTTTCATTTAGGGTTGCAGTTTCCATCCACATAATAACCTAATACTGAGAAAGCAAATGTTTATTCAGTTTATTAAAAACAATTTCCCTAGGGTAAATAAAGAGTCAGTTTCTTAAAGAGCACTCATCATCTCTTCCTCTGTGGAAAAACATACAGTTCTCTGTGCAGCTACTACCTCCCAAGGAAATAGTTACCATGCACAATTCTTCCTAAGAAAAATATTTGCTTGTACTTGAGATGATTCAAAAGGAAATGGAAGCCCGGTATTGGTTAGTAAAGAGACCCGAAGCTGTCATCTTGACAGAAACATATAAAAACATATGCTATAAATTCTGGTGCACGCTTGAAATGGAAGATTTTGTGGTAGTTGTGTGGCTTTTGAAGTGATTTTATAGCTATAGCAGAATATGATGTGGAGTAGTGTTCAGGAGTGTAACAGACAGGAAAGTATAATTTGTCTAAAATCATACTGGCACAGTAATTCTAACGTTAAAGCTTTTGACAGGTAACAGCTGTCAGCTCTGTATATGCCAGCTTTATTTTCAAATTTCTGCTTTCAAGAAGTGCTTACTTGTGAACTTTTAAGATCTTGTAAAGAGCTTGATACCTGGTGGCTCACACAGGGGCATGTAATTGGAAAGTAGAATACTGACAGTCCTTAGCAGCACTTATTGATATGGAGGTGCAGTTCACTCACTTGCAATGGTTCTGATTTAGGTTCACTTGTGCAGCTCCCACTTGCTGCTTCGCCGGGCTGCAGTTGCATGTTTACGACAGCTTGCTCAGAGAGAAGCAGCAGAAGTATGTGAATATGCCATGAGCTTAGCAAAAAATGCTGGAGACAAGGAAAACAGTGGTATCAGTAAGTACTTCTTCCATGTGGTCTTTTTGGGACAGTTGAGTGTGTGTATTCAGGCACGTGTGTGTGATTTGCCTTCAGGAAGAAAAAAAAACCACTCTATAACCATCCCTACACGCTCTAATAACGTTTCTCCTCACCTCTGCTTACCTCTTGAATTTCATTGGTTATTTCACGTCCTGTGAAGTTCGGTCTTAACCTTTTCTGCTCTACTGACTAATAGAAATCAAATAGGGAATACAGTGCGTATACAGTGGGAATGTCTTATAGTTTTTCAAGTATTTTAGATCTTCCTCTGAAAATTGACTTAATTGTATGTTGTTTGGTGGAGATATCTAGTTGTATTAAATTCTCT
Organism: Pavo muticus; assembly: GCA_016647715.1. Lineage (NCBI taxonomy): Eukaryota > Metazoa > Chordata > Aves > Galliformes > Phasianidae > Pavo > Pavo muticus. The sequence continues at coordinate 41,993 of JACDJE010000288.1, read as the reverse complement.
TAGCAGCACGTCTACTAGCCTTTGGACTCTGCTGATTGGTTCAATGCTTACATGCATCAATTTCTTCTGAAAATAGGAAGTTTTGATCAGCACAGTGTTTTTCGAAGAATGTAGAATCGTGAGCTTAATTAGTATTAAATCCTACTAATTAAGTATGTCTCTAGAAAGACTCTTCAGAGTCAAGTATTATTAGGAGTTTTTACAAATTGATGGGGTGTGTACCCTGAAGAGAAATAGATAATTATTTTTTGAGGTAATACTCAGATGCTATTTGCCTTGGAAGAAAAAAAATAAAGAAAAAAAAAAGAAAGAATTGCTGTAAAATCTTTCTAATGTTAATTTGGAAGAAATTCAATAACATCATGGTATGTCATTTCCCAAACTGTACTTAGGTGAATTCAGCGTCCAATTCTCACTTGTTATTCCAAATTATAAAATGGAGCTACTGATTTCAGAAAAGATTTCTCATTACCATTTGACAGATATTAATACTTTCACACCTGGAGCTGGTTCTCGGCGAGATGGTCATTCCCGGCATCAGGGCGTTAATATAACCGAGACAGGCCTTGAAGGTGTCCTCTTCGGTATGCTGGATCGAGAAACGGATCGGAAGCTGTGCTCAGATATCCACGATACTCTGGGACATATGCTTTCATCGCTGGCAGTAGAAAACCTTTCTCACTGGCTAATGCTTTGTAAGGATGTCCTTGCAGCTTCCAGTGGTAAGTATTCTGTAGCATGCACGTAAAAGATGGTGTGTCCTTAGTATTAGCATCTTCTGGCAGTATTTATTTGGAGCTTGTCCTTTGTCCTAGTTAAGATTTAACTTCTACTGTATGTGGAGCTTTGACTATTATTCATTAAAAGTACCCAGATGAAATCATCGATGTTCTGTTACGTTTTTAAAAGTAAGATTTCTTTTAAGATAAAAAAGTTGCTGCCGATTGTGAAAGCAGATGAATGCTTTTTCGTGTTTATACGTCGACCCATAGGGAAGGAACTGTGCTGTCCTTTATTTCCTTTGAGCTACTGATGTGAAGATGGGTTACCATGGTGATGAAACTTTTTTGCATGTTGTTCAGCTTTGCAGATTTGTTTGCAAAGATCTTGTCCTCTGAGACATTATATCTCTTTTTCGGCTCGAAGGATAGCTGTGACACAGATTCTGCTAATTTGCCTTGCATTTGTGCTTATTTATTGGCATATTGTGAGTTCATCCTGAAGCTCTTCCTAATTGTTGTCATCTTTATGTTTACTAATGAGTAATGCTACCAGTCACTTCTTTATGCAATACATTCACCATTTATCTACCCTGTGGGAAAGACCCCACTTCCTGAATTTGAACATGGGATGTTCTTTCCTTATTTTAAGTGGGATGGATTTTAGAGTTTTTAATATGAATGTCTGATCTCCTCTTCATGTTTTTAGTAGGTGAAGTAATCTGTGATGAAATATCTGTAATATTTCAATAAATTTATCTCAGTTGTATTTTAATAAGCCAGCAACTTCAATTTGCACTCTTTGATACCAGGAAGTGGTATTATGAACAAAATCTAGTTTGCTTTTTAAGTAGAGATTTACAAATCATGTACGCAAGCTTTGCTGATTGATTTCTCAGAACATTCCTGTTTTGAGTTTTCTTCATCCATGTTTGATTTACCATAGCCTCTCTCTCTTTTGAATATCTTGGCTCTTAGAATCATAGAATCATTAAGGTTGGAAGTGACATCTAAGTCCAACCATCAATCCATCATCACCGTACTCACTAAGAGAGTGCGTTTAGAATCTTGAAGTATGGGAGGTGGGAGTATGTTCTTAGTCATCTGTAGTTTTTAACAGCAGGATTTTCTTAGAATTGTTCTTTATTGTAGACATGAGCACTGCAGCTCCCTTGGGAGGAGGTAAGGATGAGGAATCCGAGAAGAAGGATGAGATGGATGATGATACAATGTTTACCACCCTGGGTGAAGAGGATAAAACCAAGCCTTCTGTAGCACCTCGCTGGGCAACTCGTGTATTTGCAGCCGACTGCCTGTGCCGAGTGATCATGCTGTGTGAGAATGCAAACAAGGCACACTTTGATCTGGCACTGGCTCGTTCAGCCAGACTTAAAAACCCAAAAAGTAATTATAGAACGTGCACGTTTAATTTTGTTTCTTATTTTATTGTTGATATTTCTTTGCATCTTAAAATTACACAACCGAGATAAAAATGTAAGCTCTTTGAAAGTGAACTTCCTTTCATTCAAACAGTTAAAACCAGAGGAAATTTAACTACAGCTTTGGCCTTTTTGTGTAACCGTTACAGTTACTATGCCATGAACACGAAGTAATGTTTGCTGGGGAGTATAACTTTAACAGACTGATCGGCTTGGGAGTGGGGGGGGGAAAAAGAGGTTTGCAAACTCTTTTTCTTTTAGTTTGAAATAGAAGGAGTAAAAGTCTGGTCAAATGTAAGCTGGGAGTAGTTTATCTGAGTTTAACCAAATGACAGTGATGAAATACAATTTGTATTATTTTAGCATTTCCACAGCAAAGGAGTGCTAGGAAAGAAAAAAGATAAGGCCAGGTAATATTGCTGTAGCAGAGTGAGGGATGTGGACCCAGCTGCTTTATGAAGTTATTTCTTTTGATATCCATGAGACTGACAAATATCATGTATTCAAGGTATGTGTATAACTCAGAGAATCGTAACTGAGAGGCTGGGAATGACATAACACATTTTTCACAGAACAATTTCAAATTAGTAGTGGGAAGTTTCTGTCCTTGGATCATCCGTGTGTATTGGTTCTGGTGCATAGTGATTGCCTTCAGCTGTGTAGCATAGCGTTCGTGAGGAGCTTATGTGCACTTAGGCTGAATATCATATATAAAGATCCTAGAATGCATAGGTTTGTGGATTTTAGCACCTGTGCTGTTACAGGCTTCTGTTCTGGTATGGATATTTATTGTGTGTCTGGTTCCAGAACCCTGCATTAGTTTTGTTGAGAATGTTGGTTTTTACTTGATTAGAGGCTGGGGTCAGTGTTTGAAGAGTGAGAGGGAAGAGTTTTGGGAAGTTGATTTTTGGAAATGATGTTGTATTGTAGAGGAAAATCATGAAATAACTGCTTTTTCATAGGATCCTGCAGGGGATTGCGCTTAATAATCCTGAGAATATACATCTCTAAATTTATTGAATGTGAACTTGAATTGTTTGGTATCACCATAAAAGAAAAATTCACCAAACCTCTACCCACAAATTCAACTTACAAATTATTTAATGTTCACTACTATATCCGTGGTGATCTGAAGAATTAATGACAGTCTTTACTGCTTGCATGCCCCCAAAAATTTCAGCTACAAAATTAACTTTCTTCTTTCTCTAGACTTGAGAAGATCTAGAGCATTAATTGTGATTTTTTTTTTTATTAATTGCCCTGGATATTAATATTTTTAAATAATTTATTTTCATATTGCACAACATCTGGTAATTTCAAATTGAAAGTAAAGAAAGAAATACAAAGAAGAAAAATCCTTTCACAGCGTTACTGAGTTATGTGGTGCTTTTATCTACGTGTTGATGGCTGCTTGCTGATGGCCTCGGATGTGGCCCTTGGATGCAGAAGTAGAAAGGCATACTCAGTTCTTAGGTGTTTAAATTTGACGAGGCTTTCTTCTGTCAGCAGAGGTCACTATAAGCATAGGACTCAAGAACTGCCTTGAAGATTTTCTGTATATATAGGGCAGAAGGGAATCATGAAATCCATTTTACTGAATGTTCCTACTTCTTACAAGCTACTCAGCCACATTTAAAATATTCTATCCAATGCATTTTTTTCGTCTCATATTTTACTTTGTTTCAAATTTGTGCTTAATTTTTAAGATTGTCTTGAGAATAAATGTTCTTATGACAGTTTAAAGGAGGTGGGAAGAAAAATAGGTTACATTCTTTCTTGTATTTCTTCCATTTCCTAAATGTGTACTTTTGGAAAAGAACGTGTGAAATTTGTACGTCTCCGTTAGGAAAATATTACAGATGTCTGTCGTGTCAGCTATAATTAAAGTTATTTAATAGTTCTTCTTTTGTTCTATTTTAAGATGACTTCTTAGTACTCCATCTCTCTGACCTTATTCGAATGGCATTCATGGCTGCAACTGATCACAGCAACCAGTTACGAATGGCGGGTCTTCAAGCTCTTGAAGACATTATCAAGAAATTTGCATCAGTTCCTGAGCCAGAGTTTCCAGGCCATGTGATACTGGAGCAATACCAGGCTAATGTGAGACCTTCTTTATAACTTCATGAAACTGTATATTTATGCCAATGTGCTGGAATTAGCTTTGAGAACATTTTGTAACTTCAAAAGACCTGTGAAGAGGTTTTTTGTTTGAAAATGTACTGAAGCGGCAGCTTTATTTACCTCTTCAACATTTGTGTATCTCTTCCTATTTATCATAATTTATTAGCTGGCAAAATTAAAAAATCAGTAGCTATTGATTCCTGAAAGCCAAATACTACAAATTAAACTTGATTTTTTTGGCAAGAGTGGTATTTCATTTGTAGAATGACTAATTTGAAAATAACACTGGTTCAGTTCCAGAATGAATCTAATAAATCTGTTTTCTTGAAGTAATGAATACGCCTTTGTCTGAACAAAAATGACAAAAGTATGGGAATGGGAGGTGAGCAGCTGAAGATTTATTTTGGGGAATTAAGCTATGCAATCAAATAATACATTAACTCTTCTGTCTTTTGCTTTCACAATTCTAAATATATCATAACAGTTTTCCATATCATACTGAAATATCAGTACTGCAGATTTGACTGTTAGAAATACATAACCTGCATGAAATTAATCTTTTGCCTAAGACTTGATTGTGAGAATGAGTAAAGCTTAAGGATAGCGCGCTTTGAAGGGTGGGCTTTTTTCTTTTCTTGGTTCCCTCTTATTGGTTTGCATCTATAATCAGTTTTGCTAGTTCTTTCGTTTAATTCAAAAGATCTCAGCCTTGCAAACAGTTGCATATGTGATTTATCCCACTGACTTCAGTATTTACATTTATCATTAGATGAATGCCTGCAAGAATGAGTTTTCATTTAGCTAGGTATTCTATTTGAGAGGAGCAGGGGATCTTTCCCATGCTAATGCTTTTTTTTTTTTTTTTTAAAAAAAAAAAGGGGTGGCCAGCAGGGAGAGGGAGGAGATTGTCCCCCTCTGCTCAGCTCTTGTGAGGCCCCATCTGGAGTACTGCGTCCAGGCCTGGGACCCCTAGCACAAGAAAGACACAGAGCTCTTGGAATGGGTCCAGAGAAGGACCACTGAGATGATCATAGGGCTGCAGCACCTCTCTTATGAATAAGGGTTGAGGGAACTCGGCTTGTTTAGCTTGGAGAAGAGAAGGCTCCGGGGAGACCTCATTGTGGCCTTCCAATACTTGAAGGGAGCATATAAACAGGAGGGGTACGGTTGTTTACGAGGGTAGATAGTGATAGGACGAGGGGGAGTGGTTTTAAACTGAGACAGGAGAGGTTTAGGTTAGATATTAGGAGGAAGTTTTCCACACAGAGGGTGGTGACGCACTGGAACAGGTTGCCCAAGGAGGTTGTGGATGCCCTGTCCCTGGAGGCATTCAAGGCCAGGCTGGATGTGGCTCTGGGCAGCCTGGTCTGGTGGCTGGCGACCCTGCCCATGGCAGGGGGGTTGAGACTAGATGGTCATTGTGGTCCTTTTCAGCCCAGGCCATTCTATTATTCTAACAAATACAAGAGAGCGATTTATAAAATGTTGAAGCATCATTCTAAATGGAAAAAAAAAAAAATGCAAAAACCGAAAACTGATTTTAAAGTAATTGAATCTCATTTATTCTCTTCATAGTCACTTTGCTATTTTTACAATCAGCTGATATTAATGTGGCTGTATTGTGTGAGAAGAGTATCGTACTATGAAATTTGTCACTTTTCTGCTTAAATAACTGCTTTCACAGCATTGTAGGTTTTTTAGTAGCAACATTCACACTGTGATTGATTTCCTGTTGCTTTGGAAGTCCTGGAGCATACCAGTTATGTTTCGCTAATGCGTGTTGATCAGTCTCTTAAGTCTTTAAATGCACTTTGTTTCTAGACTGCATTTTAACTTAAGAATAGTCTAGGATAGCGCACTGGTCCATAGAAGATCCTGTGAGCATCTTACAAAACGTTTCTTTATGAGAAACAAAATAAATATCCTTTTGAGTAGGGACACTTGTGAATTAGGAGGGCGATATGGGCTCTCTAAATCTTTTACCTATTGGAAATATATTAAAAGGAGTGATGAAGTGGAGGGCTTTTTTTCCCTTCCCACTGGAGTGACATGGCTAACTGGTAGGATTGCACTGCTTTCCTCTAATCTTGTCAGGTTTTGCTATTCTGTATCTTCTGTGCCTACCACAGTTCTCTACCCTGCCACCATTCCTAGCCTTTTTCCCACCTCAAGTTATCTGTTTTCTTCTGATTTCTCTTCTGTGTTTTTAGAATTCAGGCTTTCATCCTATTCTCTTTCTGTCTTATTCTCCTTCCTTCTGTAGTGCTGTAACTATTTGACTTGGTTCCTTTTGTTTCAGAAAAACGCTGTCTTAGAACAACTGACTAATCCTTTTTTTGTCTGTCATTTTGAGAACATGATGCAAATGCAGTAACGAACACTTGGTTTTGCCTTATTATTCTGTTGGAGTTCAAAAAATCATTGTCTATGCAGCTTTAGCACAAATTGAATTCATAGCAGTTTCATGTGTAAAAGGATGCTCATTAATGACAAGAAGAGAATGCCCTGTGTTTGCAAAGGGAGTTGAGGTTTAAAAAGACCATGGGAAGACAAGCAGGAGAAAAACAGTTCTTTGTTATTTAGACAGTACTAACTGTCTAAATAAATGTTTGCTCGATGGCAAGGGTAATTTTACGGTATAACTATAAACACTGACAGTCTTATCTTGCATGTTTTGTGGATATTCCTGAACCTTAAGCAAGGTTAGATGATGAGTATTGTCACTATTGTTTTTAGTTGGATTTTTTTCTTCTTTCTAGGTTGGAGCTGCTCTGAGGCCAGCATTTTCCCAAGACACACCATCTGATATAACTGCCAAGGCCTGCCAGGTACTGAAGAATATGTTCAGATGGTATAAGCTAAACTGAATACATTTTGTGCATTTATGCAGTAGATGCGTATGATTTTTCTGCATTATTCTTCCAACAAGAAGAAGAGAACAGTAGTAAATAGCTGGAAAATACTGTAAGCCTAAGCTGAGATTTTTTTGCAACGTCTTTAGAGTCATCTGATAATATGCTTTTTAGTCTTTCTGAAAATAGTTATATCTCCACGTCAATTCTACACTTGTTGATAACTGGAAAAGAAAAAGAAACCGAGAAAAAGAAAAAAAAAAAAAAAAAAAGAAAGAAAACGCTTAGTAAGACAAATGAGAATGTATGCATTCAGGTGCCTTTATCTGAACTGTACTCACTAATGGTGATTCAGGGTTGAAGGAGCAAAGCTGATCTTAGTCCTACTCTTGAATGGATTTTGAATTTGTAGCAGATTTTCAGCAGTCCTGTCCCTTCTATCTGCAGAGCCATGTGTGTAAATAAACCGTGTATTTGTTTTAAGTATATCCATCATTCCAGGCCTACCCTAAAGGAACTGGTTCTCTCAAAGCAAAATAAATTAGAGATAGGACAAGACTACCATCAGAAAAGTCTGTGAACTCTTTTTTTCCTACCACTCTTCCTCCTCCGCCTGCTGTGTTTTTTTTTGATTTTGCTGCTTTTTCTCATCCTTGCAGAATCACCACCAGAATTTGTTCTTTTTGGCGTAAGAGCAGCTGCATTTGTACCAAAAATCTTTTGTCTGGGTGTAAACACGTGTGAGAGGATGAATGCCAATGTATAGCACTAGACAGAAAGTTACGATCTGTTTGTTTGAGTTTTAAATGCCTGTTTTTAGTTTGTTCAATCTAAAAAGTAAAAAAAAAAAAAAAAAAAGGGCAGGAGTAGGGAGACGCCCAACTGTCTGACCTCCATGTCAGGTGCTGACTCATCTAGAATGTGATACTGTTTGTTTCATACCAGAGCCATATCTAAAACTTTTTATATTACTCATTTCTGGATGTTTTCTTAAAGTTGCTGATGATCTTGGAAGCTTTTCATTAGTATGGAGCTTAAACATGCAATTTGAGTTTTAAGTTCTTGAAGATACACCATTATGAACTGCTGTGCAATATGACCTTCACTGTGAATGTGAAAACACACTACTTGAATGATTTGACCAGACACGTGGGAACAGAATAAAAACTTTGTGATCATCTGTTTAGGGAGAATTTAGCTTGGAGAAGAGAAGGCTCCAGGGAGACCTCATTGTGGCCTTCCAGTACTTGAAGGGAGCATATAAACAGGAGGGGGAATGGCTGTTTACGAGGGTGGATAGTCATAGGACAAGGGGGAGTGGTTTTAAATTGAGACAGGGGAGGTTTAGGTTAGATATTAGGAGGAAGTTTTTCACTCAGAGGGTGGTGACGCACTGGAACGGGTTGCCCAAGGAGGTTGTGGATGCCCCATCCCTGGGAGGCATTCAAGGCCAGGCTGGATGTGGCTCTGGGCAGCCTGGTCTAGTGGTTGGCAACCCTGCACATAGCAGGGGGGTTGAAACTACATGATCATTGTGGTCCTTTTCAATCCAGGCCATTCTATGAATTGCAAACTATTTTCCATGTATACTGAATTTCGTTGTATCAGTAGCCATTGAAAACACAGCCTTTGTAACCATTCACCTGAACAATTCTGTTGTCCTGAGTGGAGAGAAGAAAGGAAAATATCAGGTTAGAATGGTTGAGATTTTGTTGTTTTATTTCTTTCTATAGTTTTTTTAATTTATGGAGTTATCTGTTTTTCTTGCTAATGGAGAATGATTCTAACCTTTGTTGTTTAGGTATGTAGCGCATGGATAGGAAGTGGGGTTGTAAGTGACCTGAATGATCTCCGCCGAGTTCACAACCTTCTTGTCTCTTCTCTGGATAAAGTGCAAGCAGGAAAAGGATCCTCCAGCCAGCTTTACCGGGAGAGTGCCACCACTATGGAAAAACTTGCAGTTCTGAAAGCATGGGCTGAGGTAACCATTTCCTATTATATCTTCAAGTGTTTGAAAAGATTTAACAAGCATCAAGCCCTTCTGGCTAGTCAGTCAGTTAGCCTTGTATCCGCCATCCTCCTTTCCTGCTGCAGTTCCACTCTTGGTGTGTTTTCATCTCAGTTTATTTCTTGATTCCTTTTTCCTGCCATTTTGTCTAGTGGTGCTTTTGTATTTTATTTTATTGCAGTACGTTCTCATACCCTTACAATGTATTTTCATAAAATATTGCAGCTAACCAACTAGGAGTTTTTTTGGAGTTCACAATAAATTGCAAGTTAGACATAGATATTGCTGGGGAATTGCTGGAACAGCTAAAACCTTAAGCTGTCTACAAAAGAAAGAAGCACTTATATTGTCTTGCTTCCTGAAATGTTATATGCATGCTTTAGAGCTACACGTCTAATCGCACAAATGATATTTTGATTTCTTTTGGAGTGGTACTTCGAGGACCTTTTCATTAAATTTTCTTGGAAATCTATTTTGAAATTGCAAAGGAAAGTGTCAACAATTCAGCCATGTAAACCTGTTAATCACCCCCATACTGTTACATTCAGCTTTGATATGGAGCACCTGTTGTGTGGAGTTACTAATTCAAAAAGTGCTTATTTTTACTGTGTTTTTCTGATACTTCTGCTTCCCATATTTGTGCGACAATCCTTTTATAGCATATTTCCAAGATGAAGGTATAAATGCTCTTGTATTCATGTAACCCACTTAAAGCCCATTTTAATCTTTATGTATATCGTACTAATCTGCTCTGAGAAAGTGACAATTGCTCTAAGGGAAAGGCTGCTGCTGCTTTTTTGTTTTGTTGTTTTGATTTCAGAATGTGAATTTTTCATGTGTCTGTTTCTCCCAGGTGTACGTTGTGGCTATGAAAATTAAGAAAGAAGCAGAGGCCAAACCCAAACGTGTTTTAAAGAGTACAGAGGAGGATGAGGATGATTTTGGTACAGTAGACGAGTTGCCACCTGACAGTTTGATAACACTTGTACAGCCTGAGTTGCCTTCGCTTAGCCGTCTCTGGTTAGCTGCGCTGAAAGATTATGCTCTTTTAACCCTACCAGCTGAATTTGCTACTCAGCTTCCACCAGATGGTAAATACTGAAATTAGTTTTTGCGTTGGTTTGAAGAACAAAGTAAACCTCCTAGCTGATGTATTTAAAATCCTTTAAATTGTTTGGCAGGCATGGTTTTTCATCTGTTAAACAAAATAATGCAAGTAATTTCTGTGTTTGTGTAATAGAAATGTATGCTGAAAGTTTGTGTGTTGGTTTTTGCTTCGATCTACAATGAAAAATTCTTTATGTGATTCACAAAGATGATTAAAAGCATACTTTTGTAGAAATAGTAATACTTTTACACCTGTAATACTTTGACATCAAATGCAAGAAGGTGTTTACTTTAAGGAAACACGGTCCATGAGATTACAGTGGATGCTGTCTTATAATATTTGAGTGATCTGTATGAAAAACACTGTAAGACCTGATGTGTTTGAGTGCCACTCTTGACTTTCTGCTTACTATTCCATCACGGCCGTTGCACTTTGTGAGATGTACTAATGCTCCTTCTTCAGAAAGTGTTGGAATGCACTGTCACTAAGAAGGGTTACGTCTGAATATCTACATGATTAAACACACTCTGAGTAAATAACTAAGAAATTTAGAGTACATGCTCTTTGTCTATTATTTGTAGAGAATTTACCTTTGCAGAGAATTTCAGAATTGATCTTTATCTTTCTTATTTAACAGGAGGAGCGTTTTACACTCCTGAAACAATTGATACAGCTAGACTGCATTATCGAAACTCTTGGGCTCCTATACTACATGCAGTGGCACTCTGGCTAAACAGTACAGGTTTTAGTGCTTCTGAGTCAACAGAAGAGACTGCTGCAGCAATGCCTAATTCACAGAAACGTGCCACATCTATTGTGTTAAACCAGACACCTGGAACTCCACCTACCACTAAATCTTTGCCAGAGTTGAACAAAGATCGAATGCACTTAATTTTGGGTAAGAGCTATGAATTTAGAGTGCAGTACCAGCATGTTATGTTACTAAATGATACGGGAATAAGAAAATTTGTTCTGTTTAAATTGAGGAATTTTATAATACATTATTTGTCTGGACAGTAATGTTTTGAAATATCTCTGTCTCTCTCTACCTCTTGTATATTTCACAGCTTTGACAGAGTATTTGTCAGTGTGATTATTATAGTTGTGATATAGTTCACTTCATCAGCTATACACAACATTCTTCTAATTACTGCTCTTTTCAGGTGTTAGCATACAGTTTCTCTGTTCCCCAAGACCTGAGGAGCCTGTTGAACATGTTACATCTTGTTTACAAGCACTTCATACTTTATTGGATTCCCCTTGTGCCAGGATCCATATTGCAGAGGATCAGGTACTGTATGAGCACGTTATGTCAGTTAGCTTTCCTGGGTCTTGATCTTTCATTTGTAATGATTACAAAACCTATAATTATTCTTGTGAGAGAGAAGTATCTGCTTGCTATAAGCAATTGATGTAACAATTGGGAATTGTTAAGCCCTAATTAGTATGTGTTTTGGTTTATTGTAGCTCCTTGGTGTTGAACTCCTGAGTGTGCTTCACCGACTCCTTCTGACTTGGGATCCTACTTCAGTCCAACTATTGGTTACAGGAGTTGTCCAGCAGATAGTAAGAGCAGCTCAGGATTATTTGCAAGAAAAAAGGAACACCCTAAGTAAGACTTTGAAAATATGGCTTGCTTTGCAGATTAAAGAAGCAATTGATTTTCATATTGGAAAAGGGTCTCAAATGCATTAGACTGGTTACACTGAGGAAGAAAATGCTGTGTATTCCACAGATGCTGTAGCTGTGTTCATAATATTACCTGCTGATTTCTTAACTCTTGTAAGATGTATTTTCCTCCTTCCCTCATAATTCCAGCGGTCCTTTTCATGTCTCACTTTCTTGAACAGGAGTGATGAAAATTACACTCAACAAACCACTCTAAGGTCTTAGTAATACCTAGCTTCATGGAATCATTAGGATTGGAAATGACCTCTAAGATCATCTAGTCCAGCTGTTTCATTGATGTTTATCTATTGATTGGGTCTTAGCCTTTCATTGACCTTTTTTCTGAAGTTTAGTGGTTCGGTCCCCTGTGTCGGGTCCTGTGGTGTGTCCCTGTCCATACTGGCAGGCATGAGGTGAGCTAATTGCTACTGGAACCAGTGTGGAAATTTGATTACTAACCAAGAGATCTTGTCTGGAAGTGGAGCAGACTGGCATCTTGTTTCTTTGCTGTCATGTAGGGTGTGTCTTCAACCAAAAGCTTTGAGAACAGAGTGTGCAAACAAGAGCAAGGAAAGACGTGCTTGTGCCACCCAGAAGTGCTTCTCATGACTGTATAAGACTGCTTGAGTCAGCATAATGATGGCAGTGACAGGCAGCAAGATACAGTCTGCTGATTGAGGAACAATCACCTCTGGCACATCAGAAATCTAATGACCTGCCTTGAAATTCAGATGAAACTCCTAGTGTGACTGTATTCAAAGTGCTTGTCCATGCAGGGCTAGAGGTGAGGTTGATCTCATATGTGGGATATGAAGGAAATGTGTGTGGAGGTAAGTAGACTGTGTAGTGTCTGGAAAGCCAAATGGGAGAAATGGCATATTCTTCACAAGGATCTTGCAAGGACAGGAGCCCGAGACGCATGTCTCACATAAGGATGGACAGCCAAAGGCTATGCTGGTATATGGAGCATGGGACTCCTACAGTGGTGGAGGCTGCAAGGTTGTGGCATCCAGCAACAAAAAGCTTTCTCTTATCTTCAGTCATCTGGTTAGAGAACATTGTAGGACTGTCAAGAGAAAAACAAAGTGTTGGAGTAGGCATCTGGGCCAGACATTCTTCTTTTCTGGCTCAGAGCTGGTACAAGTAAGAGGGACTGAAGGGTGATATAGCAGTCAAAGATTCTTCTTGTTTGCTACAGACTGCTTACTCAAGAAGAAGAGGTGGATCACAGAATCACAAGGTTGGAAATGACCTGCAAGATCATCCAGTCCAACCGCCTTCCCATTCCTATTAGTCCCACAAGCTACTAGACCATATCTCGTAGCTCCTCATCCAGGCGCCTCTTGAACACTGCCAGGGATGGCGACTCCACCACCTCCCTGGGCAGGCCATTCCAGTGCCTGACCACTCTCTGAGAGAAAAAGTTTCTCCTAATGTCCAACCTAAACCTCCTTTGGTACAACTTCTGGCCATTTCCTTGGGTCTTATTATTTGCCTGGGAGAAGAGGCCAGACCCTTTTTCATCACAACCTCCCTTCAGGAATTTGTAAAGTGCAATGAGGTCTCCCCTGAGCCTCCTCTTCTCCAGACTAAACAATCCCAGCTCCCTCAGCCACTCCTCATAAGGCTTGTGTTTCAGACCCCTCACCAGTTTCGTTGCCCTTCTCTGGACTCGCTCCAGGGCCTCAATGTCTCTCCTGTAGTGAGGGGCCAGTGAGTGAGGATGAAGCCATATTAAATCAACTGGAAGAAGCCTTCCAATCACAAGCCATGCGAGTCTCATGTTATCTTTTACCATCCAGGCATCTGTGGGAAGGGTAGCACTGCAGGGTGCTAGCAATCTGAGACTTTCAGGAGAGTATGGAGGTACAGATTGTTTTCTTTGTTTTTTTTTTTCCTCAGTATGAAAGCTGGGAAGACCAAATGAGAGACTTGCTCAGTGTGTCTACTGCTCACTTATACAGAAGTAGTAGCTGGGATTATGAAAGTTAGTAGTAGCTATTGCTGCAGCAGCCATGAGATAGTGAAGTTCAAGATCTTAAGGGAAATGAAGAATGCAAGTAGCAGAGCAGAAGTCTTGGGCAGGCTTCAACTTTTGCAGGGAGTCTGCAGACAAGATATTTGTCCCAAAAGGGCAAAGAAGAGAGAGATGTTTCATCTTCAGTGACAAAAAAAACTAACAAAAAAAACCAAAAACAGCTCTACCCAAAGTGCAGGACAGCAAACAAGAATGGCAGGTCTTAGCTGAAATGCATCAGGAAATGTATGGATAGTGGAAGTGGGGGCAAACTGCCCAGGAGGACTAATGAAGACATCTGCGCCAGTCTGGAGGGATGGATTTAGGAAAGCACAATCTATCTGGAGCTGAGACTCGTTATGGATGTCACACATGACAAGAAAGACCTGTATAGAAATGTTAACAAAAGGATCAAGAAAATTTTGACCAGCCATTGAAGGGTATGCCAGAGTATATAGGAAAAAATGGAGGCACTTATCTTTTTTAGCTTAGTCCTCAGAGGTCATTGTCTCTAGTGATAGAGTGGTGAACATCAGGTTAAGGACTGCTTAGGTAAAAGCTGGACATACTCTGGGACCAGATGGGATGCATCTAAGGTACCTGGCTGATGACGTGCTTAGGCTTCTGCAGTCCCTTTGAAAAGCTGTGATGCTCAAGAAAGGCTTCCAGTGAAGGGCAAAAAGGTGATGTTATTTCTGACCTAAAAAAAAAAAAACCACATGAAGGATGTTCTGGGATACTGTGGACCAGTAAGCTTGCCTTGTGTGTTGAAAGATTTTTTGGAGTTAGTCCCCTTGGAAATCATTTCAGAGTTCAAGAATGTGATTGGGAAAAGTTAGCATAAACTTAGTAAGGGTAAATAAAGCCTAATCGCCTTCTGTGATGAAATAACTGGCATTAGGTGTAGGGAGAGTGGTGGGTGATTACTGGATAATCTTGCAAAAGTTGTCTATATTGCTGAAAAACTGGAGAGATGTGGACTGGATATGTGGATCTGTGCATGTCTGCAATGTGGAATACTCAGTTACTGAGCTGCATTAGAAGAAAGTGGCCAGTCAATCAAGGGAAGTTTTCTTTTCACTTCAACCTGTGAAGCTATGTCTGGAGCAGTGTCTTGTTTTCTCAATCTCTTCTTTCCTATCCTGAGTAAGAGAGGTGTTGACAAAGTTCTAAGTCCCAGTGAAGGTTCATTAAGATGCTTGGGAAGATAAGAATGGCAGTATGAGCAAGCTGAACTTATTTAGACCACAGAAGAGAGAGTTAATAGGTGATTGAATGGCAGCCTCCCCTTCTTAAAGGAGACTTGAAGAAAAGAGCAAGCCAGACATTTCTAAAAGGCATACGATGAGATGACAAGAGGCAGTGGATAGAAGTTGCAGCAGAAATCCACATAGGATATGAGGAAAAAATGCGACACCATGGGAGTGATGAAATAGTAGAATATGTACCTAGAGATGTTACGGAATTTCCATGTATGGAGGTATGTCAAGCTTGACCAAGCAAGGCCCTGAGCAACCTATTCTAGCTTTGGAGTTGGAATAGGGAGCAGAAGATTGGACTCAGATGACTCATGGAGGTCCCTTTCACCTTCAGCTTTTTCTGAGATTCTCTGTTCAGCTGAGTTCTATTCCTTTACTTTTCCTTTTATTTAGCACCTGTGAAACTTATCCTCACTTCTACTAATGTGATATTTCAAGTTATGATGTTTTGCTTAGGATCTTTGTTAGAAAATTGTTTGCTTCTACTTTACATATGAGTACCCTTGATTAAAGGTATTAGCATCAGTCCAGATGCTGCTTTCTGAGGCACTTTTAGAAACCTCTTTTTACCAAGCATCTTTCTGTTCAGTCATTCTTTTACCATTTATTTAAAAATCTCGTATTGGCTGTACCATTTCACATCTTTGCTTGTTAAATTGGTTTCCAAGTGGCAACATGGCAAATACTTATTGTATCAGGTTAGGTTAGATCTGCCATGGTTTATTTTACTCCAAGGAGGAAAAGTAAAATCTAAAGGACATGTATCTTACTAAGGAAAACTACTATATTGCTCTGGCACTGTGTGCTGTTAGAAGACTTAGCTTTTACCCATTTTCTAAGTGAAAACAGAGAGGGGATTTTGTTAAGAATTTGAGGAACCAGCATAGCTAAAATGTAAGCTCTGTTCCTTCATGTGAATTAATGGAATTGTTTGCTATCGTCTGGTAAGTTGCCTTTTTCAAATCAGCGACTGTGAAAACTCTAGCAATCATTTAAATTCACAGGGGCCCTGTGAGAGTAGTTCAGGCCAGTTTTGATGTGCTGAATCTCTGTTACTGTTTTATGGGAGAAGGCAGGACTGCAGCTGGCTGAGTTGCCATTCAAAAGAGAGACTTTCTAAACTGAATGCACTGAAATTGAGGAGTTAGACATAGAATCCTACTATGCTTTTCTGTTCTCTCATTTCATGATCAGCTTAGGCTGAAATAAGATTTGTCAGTGTTGAACACTTAATTTATAGCCATTAAATTTAAAAAAAATACTGTAATGACTATTTGACAGTCATTGCCTTTAATTTTGCCGTTAGGATGAAAAAGAAAAACTTGCTGCATTTTTGTGTTACTACTTTTTTATTTCTAGTTCTGAATGGTTTTTTAAAGCTATTGCTGCAGTTACAATTATTCTAAAGCATCTTAAACCCCTTTAAGTCCTTCAAACTAGAACATTTATTTTGACATGAGCCATGTTTATGGTATCTTTGTTTGAAGTAGCTTTTCTCTTTGGATTTTTAACTTTCTTTTAGTGTTTTATGTAATCTTTGATATGGGATCTCTTTTTCTAACTGTATCCTCAGCCATTCTTTTGTTTTTTTCCAGATGAAGATGATATTGGAGAAAAAGAGAATCCTCTTGCTTTAGGAGAGGGAGGTGAGAGTGGTGGTCTTGTACCTGGAAAATCTCTAGTATTTGCAGCCATGGAATTGCTCATGTTTATCCTGGTACGGCACATGCCCCATCTAAGTTCCAAAGTGTCAGATTCTCCAAGTCACATTGCTGCCAAATCCCACCTTTCTGAGGAGAGTGCTCGTCTTGTGGCTGCCACTGTCACTATACTGTCCGACCTACCTTCTCTCTGTTCTCCAGCAGGTAAAGTATTGACAAAGTACTTGAATGGTTACTATACGGGATCTATTGAGCTTATGATACTAAAACAAAATTACATTTTTATATGATATTTAAAGGTCATCGGTTGAAAGTGTTGCTTAGGTTCTAGAATAAACTAGGAGCTCAGGCTTTTCCAGTGATTCAGCATTAAAAAAATGGCTTCAAGTTTGCACGTGTGCTGTAAGTTTGCTGAAGAAATGAGTTCTATATCCTTATGATGTTATTGTTTCTTTTTCCCCACTTCTTCATTTTTTTTCAGACCTCATGATTTTGAAGCCTTTTGACCAATTTTAATCATGTTGTAAAAGATTGTCATCTCAGAAGTAATTAAATTCTTGAGAAGTTCAGGAGAAGCAGAAGCTTGATGAAAAAGAATCACACTGAGGAAAAACTAGCACAATTTAGCTCTGCTGCACTTTGCTTTTCAGCCATTGGCTGTCAGTCATCCCAAAAGTAACTCTAAACTAAATAAAGCTTTCTTCTGTCCAGGGAGGCTGTCACAAAGGATATGCATAAACTGGGGTAATTGCACTTAGTGCAGTTCAGTAGTAAAGGACACAAATACCTGGGAAGTTTCTACAGATGTGGAAAAATGAGGCACAGAAAAGATTAAGGATTAAATATGGAAAGAGACTTAGCTGTCTGAAATGAGTTGTAGATTGATATTATGCACCTAAGCCCATTAGCACCCTTCTTTCATTCCTGCACTTGCTTGGAGTCTGTATGCCTTATTGAAACTCCTTTCAATGAAGTTCCCATGTGTCTAAAGTCAGATTGTGCTATTTGACCAGTTCTTCTTGAGTTTGCCCAACTTGCACCTTTAGGGCTCGTTGCACAAAACTTAACAGATTCCTTTTCTGATGAAATTAATAGCTATGATATATAGGAGGGAGGATCACTTTGTCTCTTTTATAGAGTAATCAAATGGTTACAAATTTTACCCAAGACATGAAACACTCTGAACTTCCTTCTCACTTCTGGGGCTTGTAATACACACCAGCTTCCTTGGAAAGTGCCTTGACTTGGATACCTGTTCACAGATCTGTTATTGTAGTTCTTTTTTTATAAGACCTTAGACACATACAAATCCTGTTTCAAGATATTTAACTCTCTGATGGCATCCATGAGAGAGTCTAACTCCTTTCTGCCATATAGGGCAAACCTAATAGCTAATGATACACTTCCAGAGTGCTGGTGAATGAATTTGGTGGTAAAATACTGAACTCCACATAGTGCTTTGTTATCTGAATTGCAGTTTGTCTTTCTAGCCATATATGTCCATTTTGGGAAAGCTGAAGAAGTTATCTACTGCACTGTTTGGAAATAACTTCAGAAATTCTACTTTGTCTTGTTTAGGTTGTATGACAGTCCTGCCTACTATCCTATTTCTGATTACGAGAGTATTGAAAGAAACAGCTGTAAAATCAGCAGACAATCAGGTCCCACCTCCAGTCAGTGCAGCGCTTCAAGGGATAAAAACTATTGTTACCCTTCCAACAGTCAAGACTGATGAAACTCAAAACCAGTGGGCAAGTCTTATCCGCAGTACTTTGGCATCGATCTTGGAATACTCACAACCTGGTAAGTGATTTCCCTGTGCGGAAAACCTAAAACAGAACTGGCTTTTGCTTTAATGAAAAAGCAAGTATTGTATCTGCCTATGATCTATCAGGTTGCATGCCTGATGGTTAAGAGTTAGAAGTGGTGATACATTGCTTCTAAAACTGAAATGGGAGGAAGATCTGAATGCACACAGCTTAACTAGCAGAATTTAGTAGGTTGTGTTGGAGACGAGCACAACGTTGACTAAGAAAATACAATTGTATGGTAGAAGTTTCCATCCCAGTTGTGTCCTTGTTGGGTCTTTGGCAGTATTGGTCATAACCTCCTATTAGAAATGTTGCCGTTTGCAACTCAGGGTATTTTGCTACATTAGTTCAGACTTCTCTCTTCTGGTTTGAATCCCATTATAAAGTAATAATTTTGTGCTTTAGATTTGCATTTGGGATAATTGTATCAGTCTTCATAGTTTCGATGCCTTGTTTCTGAACTTGAAATCTTCCTTCTGATATCTGTCAGCGTTTCTGACACTGAGTGAACATCTTGCAAGTAAAATCTGAATGAGTTCCAAGCTGAATTCACATCATTTCCTAGGCCATGCCTCAATTTCTCTGATTACTGGCAACTCTAAACATATTGTCAAGGCTGGAACAGGCCATAATTTCCACTCCTTTCCTTTTTCCACATGATACCGGCTAGCTTAAAGGAAAGGAGATTTTAGTTACCAAAACAGTGTTTGTAGAGAGAACTGATCTGTTTACCGAGGCTAATTGTTCAGTACAGTACCATGGACTCAACACCTTGAATTAAACCTCAAAAAAGCAGTCTGTATCTTATAAGTGCTTGCTGACAAGATTTGTGTAGTTTTAATGACAGCGAGTGTTAAAGTGAATGTGTATGAAGACAGCAATGGATAATTGTGGCAAGGTTCATGCTGGAGTAGGAGATTTGCAATTCTGATGCAAGCTTTCAGTGGTTAGAAAAAATCCTACTCCTGCCAAAAAAAAAAAGCCTGTTACCCACCGGCAGGATTTCTGCTGTGTCTTGTTTAGAGAACTACAGGCTACTTCTGCTGGCTCACATCTGTGCTTTGCCTTGCTCTTCAAAAAGTGAAAAAGATGTAGTCTCAGCTGCATGGTTAGCAAAGAGAGACACAAAGATTTGTCATTCGCTTAATGGCAGTCCAGCCAAAAAGACATCCCATTACATCCCTGAGGAACCATTTATAATCTGAAGAGAAGCTTGAATGGAGTTACTCATGTGAGATAGGTAATTGCAAATGATCCTGAAAATGTCTGAAGGGGAAGGATTGGTGCATTTGTGTTATCTGAGTCAAAATTCTAATTTGATCTGTCATATCAACTCTCGTCTTCCAGCCATTTGTTACTGTAGAGTTTCTCCAGTTCATCTTTCTACAAACATTACTGCCTTTATGCTTTATGCAGACTCTGAAATCTTGCAAGAGTGTAAATTTTCCTGTTCCTTTCCAGTCTTCTGTGACGTGAAACACACCACACAAGAATATAAGCGAGGTCTGCTGCATGCAGTTTTGTTTCATAATTCAAAAAACATTAAAACACCGCACAAAAAAAGCACCAACAGAACACCACCATGTTTTTCACTTAATGCTTGGAGTCATTTTCTGAAGTGAGTTTTCGCATCATGGCTAAGCCAATCTAACAACTAGCTGATAACTGTAAAAAGGATGTCATGCCATCCTTGGTTTTGCTGACTGTTTGGATGTAGCTGCTTTGATTCTGCTCTCCCTTGAGATTCTTAGCAATTTAGCCAACAAAACCAGCAGAAAAGTACTTAATTTTCTTTTCCCCTGTTGGTATGTCTTCAAGAATGATATCTATGAAGAGCTGGTGCAAGCAGAAGAAGGATGACAGTTGCAAGTACAGATGAATTTGAAAGGAAGGGAAGGTTAAAATAGGACTACCGTGGGTTTTCTTTTGGTGACAGGTAGATGTCAGATCAGCCTATCTGTTATGTGGAAGCTCATGGTAAGTGAGAGTTGTTGCTGTGCTGCTTATCAGTTTTTTACTCTGCTGAATCAGCTGAAGAGAACAAAAAAGGGAAGCCAACTGTATTTTTAATGGGAAAAAGATTTCAAAAATACATTTTCACTCTTTGTTTACACATGGGAAACAAAAATGTGGCTTGTTCAGAGAAAAAGCGTGGGTGATGTTTTTGGCTTGGTATTTGTTTTGGAAAGTTTTTGGAATCACTTTATTAGAAGAGCCTTTGGAAAAGGGTTGCTCAGCTTTAAATTTTCAGTCACAGTCAATAACAACAAAAAAGTGATTCAATAATCATAGAATCATAGGATTGCTCAGGTTGGAAAAGACCTTAAAGATCATTGAGTCTGACCACAACCTAACCATACTACCCTAACTCTAACAACCCTTCGCTAAATCATGTCCCTGAGCACCACATCCAAACGGTTTTTAAACCATTTAAATGAGTAAATGTGTACTTGTATGCAGTTTCAAGTCATTTCAAATACATTTCTTTTTAAGTTTATCTGCATTCACTGTGTTTTACTTAAATTCTGAATGCTTTTCAGAGTAATCTAACAACCTGTTTGTTTTTTTTTTTTCAGAAGCCTCTAAGCCTGTTCTCGATGAAGTAAGCGTGCTTACAGCTATTGCTCTCTTCCTTTGGTCAGCAAGCACTGAAATAATTGGAGTACAGTCTTTACAGAATGGATGCATAAACAGATTTAAAAATGCATTAAATTCCAGTGATCCTTGGGTAAGATCATGACACAGGAATTTGAATGATATACAGCTGGAAAAAATAGTAATTGTAATATATTTACTATGTTTCCTGAATGTTTTGTGGTGGCTTTACTTCAGAGACAGATCCTGCTTGTCAAAATAACTAGAATTTTTAATGGTGCATTATAGAAACTCCATAATGAACAAAAGAAACCAAACAAAGTGCTTTTTGGTATTGTCTGCTTGTGGCCTTGTGCCAGGTTTATGACGTGCAGCTTTTAGGAAGAAAAAATATCTTTGAAATGTTTAACAAATGAAAAAGAATGGTTATTGGAGAGCAGCAACAGTTTTACAGTAAAACTGACCTATTGTAATACAAACTAAACCATGCTTTCTGCAGATAAAATTACAGCCCACATTTCTGATTAACTTTGTTCTGTGCAAAACCTATGCTTATTTTATATGTTCGCACAAAATCCGGTTGAGAAAAATCTAATTCTGTGGTCACCATCAAAGGCATCTACAGCTTGTGAATCATCTTTCTTGATTTCTCTTCTGTCCTTTGGTTTGTCTTTATGAATCGTTTTCTAAATTATCTTCTTACTAATGTGAGAAACAAAAAAAGTTTTAGCCTAGTTTTGCTCAGTCAGATTAATACGCTTCATAGTTAAGCTTAAGTGTTCCAGCCATGTATGTATCAGTTTGGTTGAACAGCTATACAAATCAGCAGGTAAGAACTAAGAGTAAGTAAAATAAATCTATAGTGTTTCCTCAAGCAAGTACTGCAGAGATTTCTCAGAAGAAAATGCTGATGTGTTTAGGGTCACATCAAGGCATTTAGAATCTTCTTCAGAGCGAGAATTCTTCTCTTAATCAGGGCTGGCATTTTCCAGCAGGGGCAAGAAACTCAGTTGGTTCTTTGCTGAAGCCTAACTTTGAATGAAAAGCTGCTTAAGATTTTAGTGTGTGAATGGAAGTGTCAGCTCTGTGAAGTGGAAACTTTCACGTCTTACTCTCTCTCTCAGCTCTGAATAAACACACAAACAGTGAAAAGAAGTACATCTTTGCCCACCCTGCTGGAAAGCTTTCAGTGAGCAGGAGCTTGGCACTAATTCTGTAACTCACAGGAAGTGCTTTGACAGGAACCAGATTGTGTCCACTCTCCTCGCTGATGTGCAGAGCATATACTCCGTGATGCTTGTTGTTGGTTCATTGTAGTTTTTAAATATAAAACAGTCACTACTGGGTTCAGTTACTAGACACTTATTTACAATAGAAGCATTGAGCCAATTAGGAAACAAACAAACAAAACCCAACTCTTCTAAAGAAGTACCATTGTCTTAAAAAAAAGATACAGAAACATTTTTGAAACTACTACCACTTGGAGAAGGGACAGATACGCTGCTTAGTAGTGTCTTTAAGGCAAGTTCATTTCCTGGAGCTGTAGGCTCTCATTTTGATAGATCCTTCTCTCTTGATGCTAATTAGTAAGTTTTACAGGAGAGTGTGCCTTAGAAGAAGCCCTGGTTTTACCTCTCAGGAGTTCTTGGAAAGCTTCTGTGAATGTGGAGTAGTCAAAAGTTATATACATACACATAAAATTGAATACACTTCAGTGAAATTCTGCTGTCAGATGCAGTTGTAAAACTGCACCTACTTCAACTATGGATGCGTGTTAAAAAAAAAAACAAAGCAAAACCCCAGCAAAACAGCCCCTTACTCCTTATTTTTAAAGTTAATAACCTTAACAGCTAGTAAGGAGTTTTAAAAATGTAAGCAGAAAGAGGAGGGAATTACTTGGAGTGATATGGAGAGATAGGGGAATAATTTATTGAAAATGGCCAAAGATTTTTCTCCCAATGCCTTGCACAGCATATTTTCTACCATGGAGCTCTCTTAAAAAAGCATGGAAATGGTATTTGAGGAACTGTTATTATTTCAGGCTTTAAACATTAAGCTGAACAGAAAACTTGCAGTCATATATTAACAGCAAAGTGAGCTGCCTAACTTGTGTTTTCTTACTATTAACTTATATTATCTTTCCTTTTATTTAAAGTTTTCATTTATGCATCTCTTTTTTCAGTTATCCCCTCGCAGATCACTGTGTTTAACAATACTTGGGAATGTTCCCATTCAGAACATGCTTGATAACTCATCCTGTTCTAGCTTGAGTGTAGTTTGAAAACCTGCAGTGTTTTATCCTCTCACTTGCTGTGGGGCTTTACCTTTTCAAAGGGTCAGCATTGTTTGTGTGGCATTTTGGAGCAAGACTTTTGTGAACCCAACTCATGTGCATTCTAAGCAAGATTATCAGTAAGTCGTTTTCCCAAATGTTAACTTCAGTATTTCCTGCTTCTAGTAGGAAAAAGGAGGGCTGAGGAAGGTAGAGAAAAAGGAAGGATGGAAGGAGAGGGTTCTGTGATCCAGCTTACTCTATACCTACGTGTATATTTTTATGCTATTACCAGCACAAGAAGGAAGGATGTGCCTGCCACTTCTGGCCACAGCCTTGGCTTATGTTAGGGCAATAAGATCACTTTGAGATCTGAATCACTTTTATAGACCGTGTTGCTCATCTGAGACTGGAAAAGTATGTAATGATTTTGAAGATATGTCTACTCTTAATGTTGATAGTTATGAAACTTTAAAATGTAGTTATCTGTGGACCTGTGTGATTGTTTAGTATGACACTAACTGTCCCTTTCTTTTCTGAGTTCATGCTGACCACCATTTTATACTTGCAGCTAATTCTAATTGCCTTCTTTTATTGAAAACTGGGCTAGTATTATTTTAGCAAACAGCCTGTTTTGTTCTTTCCCTTATTCAGTATGTTTCCTTCCCACTTACTCTGTTTTGTTTTTTGTTTTTGAAATCACATGTATCTCACACAGATAGCTGATTGTATTAGAATTCCTTGAGTTAGCAAGTAACTTGGAGAACAATGTATTTATCTTGATTTGATTAGGTTCAAGCCAAGTGTTACCAGCTTCTACTTTCTGTGTTCCAACATACCAATCGCGCTCTGTCGACTCCATACATTCATTCATTGGCCCCTATAATGGTTGAGAAGTTGAAAGCTGTGGAAAGGAACCGCCCAACCAACAACCTGGAGCTTTTAGCAGTCCAGGAAGGAATTAAAGTCCTTGAAACATTGGTTGCCCTTGGTGAAGAGCAGAATAGTAAGTATTTTTTCTAGGTAAATGTGTGGTTGTAAAATAAAATGTTGAACATTAGAACTCTTGCAGATTGATGGCATACTCGCAAAAAAAAAAAGGTTTAATGCACTTTCATAATTCCATTACTGGAACTTGTGTATACACGAGCTCGCATAGCATGTACAGTGTGATATGCTGTAGCATTTCAGTTTCTGGTAATTCCGAAGCAAAATTTAAGTGTGAATTGAAGTAGTGGTGCTTTCTTGTATTTAAAAATGAGTAGGACATACTGTTAAAATTTACTTTTTCCCAATGTTAAATGCTATTTATTTTAGCATCGTTTTTATCGGGTTAGTTCTACCATCTCAACAAACCTTATTTAAAGAGACCAAGAAATAAATTGTATTGGTTGCGAAATTGAGGTTGTAGATGAAGCCTTCTGTTTACTTTGGTAGATAGAATATAGTCTTTAAAATTTATCTTTCTCTTCGCTTAGAATAGCTGAAACAATATAATAACTGAAAGATTTAGTCTGCAAATGTCTAACTTAATCAGCGTTTAAAGTCAACTGTAAAAATATTACTTTTTTACCCCCAATGTATTCCTGTTGATATTTCTCTTCATTGATCATGATAATGCTAAATGTATGTTCTCTTGAGTGCCATTGTGTTTCTGGCCTAGTTTCTAACCAATAAAATGGGAGAATAACTGAAGTGAATGAGAGGAAACATTTTTTGCTAATGCTGACAGGAGGCAAGAATATACGTGTTGTCAAAACCTCTAGGAGGAAATGATTAATATTCTAATAACCTACGGAATTTTCAATAGATGACTTACCATTAGTGTTAAAGTTTGCCGAAAGTTGCAGTTAACATGTTACATGTTTCAAGGCATACTTGTATCCAGGTTAGGAAGAAATACTCGCCCTACTGCTTTGGTTTTGTTGGTTATTGTTGCTGTTCTAAAGGTAAACTCTGTGCTAGTGGCAGTAGCCTCTAGCTACTTGGTCTTGTTAGCCCAAGTATTGTTACAGTGCTGTTTTTTGAAGTGGTAGCTTTCAAGATGGAGTTGCATAGTGAAAACAGTTCAGTTATGTTCAATGCGGAGGCTGCTTGTCCAGTTTGGTTGAATTGAAGTGTTTTAAAGTCTTTAATAGCCACCCTACATTTTAAGATCTGTTATCTGTGATCTGTAATTGGATTGTGCAAAGACATTTCTAAAGATGTCAGAAACAAAATAACTGTGATGAACAATAGTAGAGGTGAGAAGCACAAGCCTGATAGGCAAGATTGGAGTGACCAAATGACAGGAAGCACTCTTCATTTTGCTTATTTTTGATTTGATCATTTGTAATTACTGTGCTTATTGTCCATTCAGAAAACAAAATTTACATGTATCAGACTAGAAACTTTTTGTTACTAGTTCTTTTTGTTTCTTTCTGATCTGATTATTTTTTTTTTTCACGTTTAGGAGTCCAGTTGCTTGCGCTTCTTGTTCCCACTCTGATCTCCTATTTATTGAATGAAAATGCCTTTACTTCTGCATCTACAGCATCTAAAGACCTTCATGAGTTTGCACTTCAGAATTTGATGCACATTGGACCACTTTACCCACATGCTTTCAAGACCGTAATGGGAGCTGCGCCTGAATTAAAAACACGCCTAGAAACTGCAGTCCGAGCAAGTCAGGCCAGCAAGGCAAAAGCTGCTGCTAGGCAACCACCACCCACAGTACATTCCACCCCAACAATTAAACTGAAAACTAGCTTTTTTTGAATTACTTGTATTATGTTTGGACCGTTAAATTGTCTGAAGCGTTACATTATCCCTGATGTGTTACTGCACATAAGTCTGTAATTTTGTGTAATTTGTCTAATATATCTTTGGATTATTTGAAATCTGTGCATTACAAGGGAAGTGGTGTTACTTGTATTTGTATAGCTTTTTGAGAAATTGAGTGTGATCATATTTATGAATTTGCAATATAAATTATCCACAAAAAAAACCCACCCTGTTCTCCATCTCATGAAATCCTTTTATTTTTTAAAAGTACCCTTAACCTTTCTGAACGGTGTTTGAAATCTGGTGGCTGTTATTGTGCTAACACAGTGGGGATGCAAGGAAGAAGGGAAACCGTTATGCTGCACTTACTGTGTACATGAGGAACATCAAGAGTAGAAATATGCACTCTTTCCTTTTAAAACAAACTAGGGAAGAGGAGTGCCAGACCGTGTAGAACACTTCTGCTTGCATGAGAGGGGGAGAAGAAAAAAAAAAAACTAGACAACTTTCAGCCTTTCTCAAGGAAAACAGTCAAGCATGCTGTGTAATGAGTTGTCTTTCCTTTATGTGGTGTATCTTTCTTTTGGGTCCATTTTAATGCTTGAATAAAGCATTGCAAGAGTCTAATCCCCTATTTCCTTTAAGATAACTTAAAAAAACAAAAACAAAACAGTGCATTGGAAATTTATTTGATAAAGACAACTGCCTGCTGTCTGCATTTGTGTTGCTGTAGAACGTGGCCCTTGGAAGGTGCAATGTTAGCAGTCTCTCTATTCTGCCAGACACTGGTTGAATTCGATGGCTATGTGTACTGCATGTTGTTCAGATTCCAAGATATTCACTTCTCCAATGGTATCAAAATTTTGCAGGAAGATGTAGTCCTTGATAAAGTTTGCAGAACCAAATGACTTTGCACCTGTGCTGACTTGTAAGCGAGCAGAACACAAGAGTGAGCGAGGCCCTCCAATTTTACCTTCTCCTACCTAGCTTTTCTTTTCTTTTTTTATATATGCATGGCCTCCCCTCACATTTGAGTGCGTTTGATTTGTTGTCTTTGGATCTTAAAGATAGCTCAAGTGCTGTACTAAACTGTACAGAACAAGAGCGCAACTCCCAGTGGTCATCTCTGCCTTCTGCCACACCTCCCCCTTCTGTTAGCAGAGGTACAGAATCATGTATTTTCTCATGTATACAAGCCTGACCCACATGAAGATTTTGACACTGCTATTGAATTTACAGAGTTCCATACGGATCTTTCTATGCATATTGCTTTATAGAGAAAAGTTTCATAATTGGAAGACTGGGCTTGGACTACTGGGTTTCATGTCTGATATTTTTCTGGATATAACAGGGCTCTGTAAAAACTGTGTGTATTTCAGGAGCTTCT
Source organism: Pavo muticus (assembly GCA_016647715.1). Lineage (NCBI taxonomy): Eukaryota > Metazoa > Chordata > Aves > Galliformes > Phasianidae > Pavo > Pavo muticus. The sequence continues at coordinate 14,310 of JACDJE010000288.1, read as the reverse complement.
ACTTGAACCCAAATATAACAAAGGGATAGAAAATAGAAATGAGCATGGTTAATAGTTGATTGAAATATTTGTAGATTGTTATTTTTGCATAGTTGCTTGCTTCTCATCTCCCATAACAGCTTATGTAACCCTTTGGGTACCTATGCAAAGTGAAAGGTAATGTTCTCTTGCCCTGCTGTATTGGATATGTGTAAAACGTATAACATAAATCTGAAAGCCTTTTACTTCAGACTGATTATTTTAGTACTAAAGTGAGAACAAGAAGTTTGCACCAAGGCAAGAGGTGCAAAACTAATATTTCAAATGTCTTTTTCATAAGCATGTAAATATTAACTTTCAAGTCTTTTCCATTTCCTACTACAGTTAGAGATGCATGCAGCAGTGAAAATCATACTATGTTGTACAGGAGGAAAGGGATTTCACTATTCTCATCCTGTCATCTTTGTGTAGCAGGATTTAAATTCATCAAAGTTTATCACTTTCCAGTAAGTGTTTCAAATATTACAATGCTCTTTTGCTCAGCAGTTGTTTCGAACCCCGTAAATGTTTGAGAAAGTTCCATTAAAGTGTTACAGAAACTCGCATTGTAGAATTGATCACAAAATATTTGCAATTAAAAATAAGGGAAGTCAAGATGTTCTCTTTCTTGATAGTCCAGTAGCTGATGACTGGTGTTTGCTGGGAAGTTTTTTTTTTGTCTATAATCAAGTTTGTCTTTACCTTAATTTTTTTTTATCTCATCCCTTTGATGTTTTGCTCACATTCTAGGTAATAATGAGATGCTGAACACTCAGAAAAGGGGTGGGGCGAAGTGTAGTAATCAAGTATGGTGAAGAAGTCTGTAGAAAAACAATAACAATGTTAGTGGAAGGGAAAATAGTCCTGGGCAGTTGCAGAGGGATTGGGAAAGGAGAGGTTTTTTTTGCACACTATGTGACTGTGTACAACAGGTGCAAACCTTAATTTGTGTATGTGCCTCTCCTGTTTCTGGGCTTCGTTTGGTTTTCTTGCTCCAGACGCAACAAGTATAACTGCATGATTTTACATCGTAATTTTTGCATCAAACTTCATTTGATTAAAAAACGAAACTTGAAATGTTGGTAGCGCTTCTTGCTCTTCCTTCTGTTTTTTAATCACCCTCCTTTTCATCTCTTTCCTCGCTGCTGGCCTTTTTACTGTATGTTTTCATGAAGCTTGTTGCTGTTTCCCCTTCACTTCTTTCCTCTCTCACCACTGTTTCCTTCCTTTCTCAGTGAGCCGTGATGTTCTGCCCTGTTTCTTCAAAAAGTTTCCCCCAGAGAGCATTCCCTGTGTTGGGTTCTTATTCCTCTCTGGTCCCGGATCCCTTCTGTCAGTTCCCCGTGTTTATCATTACCCTCTTTAAAAGTGCTAAGAGGTTACCCACCCACCGCAGTCACACCTCCTCAGGGCTGGTTACAAAGCAACAAGTGTGAGTTCAGAGCAGCCAGAAAGAAACAGGAAGCGCTGCTTGAGCAAGCAGAGTTGCGCGTGGCCTGCTTCTCTGTGCTGCAGGCTGAGCATGGCTCACAGCACGCAGTGTCTTGGCCACACCGAGCTCCTCCTGCATCACTTCTCACATGGAGCTGATGGTGCTTATGTAGGACATGGCAGTGGTGTGCGTCTCTTTAGAAAGCTCTAGTGCTAATAGAGCAGAGCAAACCATCTTTGTATGCCTAACAGCTTGTGCCCTCAGCCCATAGTGTCAGTATCAGCCTCAGGAAGTCTTGTTTATCTTTTCAGAAGAGGTAGTGTGGCCGTTTCTGAGAAATGCTGTTGTACTCTCCTTGTCAGTGTTCTGATGGGTAGGGAAGGGAAACTGAAGTGCTCCTGGTATGGACTTGTAGCTTTCAGCGCTCTGGCAGAAGTGTGTGGATGTGGCACTGAGGGACACAGTTAGTGGGCATGGCGGGGGTAGGTTGGTGGTTGGACTAGATGGTCTTAGAGTCTTTTCCAACCTTAATGATTCTATAAGCATAAGATCAGTGCTCAGAATGTAGCCAAAACAGAAAGGAATTCAACAGCAAGGAGTTGAAATGGTGGGATGTGATGGAGGGTTGTGGAGCTGCTGCAGGACGCAGCCCTTGTTATGTCCCTAAGGTGGGCTGCAAGCGTGCCAAAACCACTCAAACCACGCTCTGAGGTGCAGATCTTTTTAAATCAAAGAAGCAGGGCTCCGAGCTCTCCTCGATCCCCCGAACGGCAGTGCGTGGGGAGGAGGTTCGCTCGGTGCGGCCTCGGCCCTGATCTGGCAGCAGGGAGGAGCCCCAGCAGCCGCTGCCTCCTCTCCTCTTCCCGCCCGCGCCGCGTGCTGCCGCCCCACAGAACTACGTTTCCCAGAGTGCCGCGCGGGCGGCAGCGCGAAGCTCTCTGAGTTGTCCCCTGCGGGCCGCGGTAGCAGCCGGCGGGGGCGGCTGTCAGGCGGTGACGGCGGCGGGCGGGCGGGACGCGCCCAGGTTGTGCCGCTGCCGGGACGCGGCT
>JACDJE010000288.1:0-11602 GCA_016647715.1 Pavo muticus | reverse complement strand
CGGCGGAGGGGTCTCCGCCGGCGGCGCCGCCGCGCCGGTGTCGGCGTCGCGGGCTCAGTACAGTGTGCCGGGCATCCTGCATTTCCTGCAGCACGAGTGGGGCCGCTTCGAGGCGGAGCGCGCCGAGTGGGAGGCGGAGCGGGCGGAGCTGCAGGTAACGCCGCCACCCCAGCCCCCTCCCCGCGCCCCGCTGCGCCCCCAGCCCGCGGGGAGAGCGCCGCCCCCCGGCCCCGGTTTCTCACCGCCTCCCGGAGGGGTGTGACATGGCGGCGGCCTGCGGGGGGCGGCCGGGTGGGCCCTGGCCGGGAGGAGTCGGCCCCGCAGCCCCAGGGCCGAGGGGCGCGTTGCGAGGGCGCCGATAGCGATCTTGTGGTTTAGGGAAGTTGTGAAGTGCCGGCCTGCAGCCACCGCGGTCGGGCGCTCCGGGATGCGCGCCTCGTATTAACGCTAATAACAGCGGGCGGCGCGGCCTGCGCCGCGGTGCTGCTCCGGCTTTGTTCACGAGGAAATCTCGGTTGTAAATCTTAACCGCCCGCAGTGCCGGGAGCCCCTTGTGGGTCCTTCCCAGCGCCGTGCTCGGGGCAGGGAGCGCTTCCTCCTGGGTCTCCTTCCCTTCTTCTTCCTTCCTGGCAGCTCTGTTCTTTCTGTTCCTTTCCTTGAAAGTGCCGTCTTTGTCGAGAGTCTTAAGTCTCTTTAACAGCAAGAACCACTTATCTCTTTCGTTGTTGTTGTTTTATTTTTCTTAATTTTTGTTTCAAGTTAAGAGGAAAGTGAGTTCCTTAGCCGTACTTCCAATGGTAACATCAGGCAAACCCTCTCTGAGGGGAGTGGTGGCACTGCCGTTCCTCACCAAGGGCTGCTCCCCTTGTAGGAGTGCAAAGGAAGTGGCCATGAGCACAGGAGAGATGTGGTCTGTGTTTTAGCTTCAGTGATTTGGTGAAAGATTTGCTCGTAACATGGTTAGCGGGCACAGTGGTGGTGGGTTTGTGGTTGGACTAGATGATCTTAGTGGTCTTTTCCAACCTTATTATTCTATGATTCTATATTTTGTTCACAATATCCGGTAAATATGATGTGGAGAGTAACTAGCTTAGCTGAATATAATAAGAACATTACATGTCGCTCCCTAAGGTATTTATGAGACTCCACTGGGTGTTTTTTCATCACTGATACAGATCTCAAAGAGTGCTCTGGAGGAAAATGTGTTCCTTGAGACCAGAGCGGTTCTGCCAGTACCCAGCAGCAGCAGAGCTGTGTGTGCCCTCGGTGCCCCTCCAGAGGCCACTCCTGCTTCCCCAGTGTCCCTCTGGGGAGCAGTGGGTGTCAGAGGTGAGCTAGCAGGAGAGGGGCCAAGCATATGCATGATGTACCAAAGACATGCGCTGTCAGCGGCAGGGCAGGAACACAACCCCAATACAAGCTGTTTGCTTGAACTCCATCGGCTCTTGCCAAAATGTCTCAATAAAGCTATAATTAGCTGTGACTGGCATCACCACAAGCTGCAACAGCATTTATCTGCTGCAGAGTCATGTTCAGGAAGGTGCAAAATTCTTGGCTGTCCCTGCAGGCATCGGGTGTGTGACGTCTGCCGTGACCGTTCTCAGCTGAATGCTCTTTGATCCATGTGAGAGGTTTGTGTTGTGGCTTCAGCAGCAGCAAGGGGGCTCTGAGCGATGGTTCATGCACAGCCCCACGATGAGCAGCGTTAATTAAAGGCAGATTCCACATTCCTCCTGAAGCCCTTCATTGGCCTGGATGCTGTGGAGTGCTTAACAGAATAATGGCAGTCGGAGGTCACACAGTTTCTGTCTCTCGAGATAAAGATGCAGTTCTCCTGGTTGTACTCCAAGGTCTTCTGGCCAGTGTAAATTAAATGCTAGGCTGTCTGCTCTCTTGGGAGGCCATGTGGCAGAGATCCTGCTTTGTACAGTGTTCTCTGTGCGCCATACATTTTATTTGTAGTGCATCTTGCTCCTTAGAGGCAGACTTCTGATCTCTGGCTCCTTACCGCCATGATACTTAAGACCCTCAGATGTTGCTCTGCTTGGCTGCTGCTCTGCTCTCGACAGTTAGTTAAGCTATACTCTTTCTGAAAAACACCTTGTAAGTCAATCCAACTGTGATTTCCTGTCTTCCTTTTCTTCCCCTCTGGACTTCTTTTTCTTTGCCTTTTTTTCCCCTTCCTTTGCAATTACTTGTGTGGAGTTCCACGTGATGCTCAGGTAGCATACCTTCCTGTTGCACTGCGGGCTGCCTGCTCAGGTGACACACAGCCTTGCTACAGTTCAGAAAAACGCATGAGTTGATATGCCGGGCAACTGGTTCTGTTCATACTTGCTGGCCTAGTTGCTGCTTTTCCAAGGTTTTTCTGCCTGTTTGCCTGTTCTGCCTATAATTTGCTTTCCCTGGCAAATATCCATGTTTACTCTGATTTTCTAATTATTTTTCTTTAATCTTTAAAAATGGTTCTTGCCTCTGTTATATAATCTTCCCCCTTCAGAGGCCTTCAATATTTATATCTCTGTGAGTACCATCAGCAAGCTGCATGTTTTGAGGCAGACTGAAAGCAGTCGCACAGGGCTCCCCTCGATGCTTATCTGTTAATTATGTATTTCATTATTAACACTTGCTTCTTGTTTATGGTACTTCAACATCTGCAGATTGAAGAACTCTCCCAAGAATAAGCTTTCGTGGTGCCTCGTAGTGGTAATTCACTGAGTGCTGACTTGATGAATTTTCCTTCTAGTGTTAACAAACCGTGTGCTTAGTGCTGTCGTTTATTTTCGCATCTTTTCAGAAAGCAGTAACTTTCTTTTTCCCACGTTCCATAGCAGCTGCTTGGGAGAGTTGACAAGAAAGGGTTTCCTGTTCTGCAAAGTGCTTCAGCTCCAATTTTTTTTTTTTCATTCTCCATTTTCCTGGCCTGTGTTTCCAAGGCATTCCAGAGTTGCCATTGTGTGTCAAAGCAGCCCACCGCAAAACAGCCGATAACCGATGTGGAGGTGGATGCAGTACAGAGGGCTGGAGGCACGCAGGCCTGGCCCTGCAACTTGCTGGTGCCCGGCCTCAGCCGTAGGCCTCTCAGCTGGCAGCCCTGCCTGGCCGTGTGCCCACTCAGGGGGAGCTGGGGAGTGCCCTGTGGGGCTGGGAGCTGGGCCGCCTCCTGGGGTACGTGTGTGGGGGTACAGCTGTGTTGTGGTGAGAAATACCATCTTTCAAAGTAACGCGTGTGTTACTGTGGAAATTTTGCTTTGGACAAATGAACATCTTGCTGGCAAAGATGCTGATCTGTAGATTTTTGACTGGCGTTTCTCAGTGTGTTTCACAACTGCTTTAAATTGCAGCAAACTGCTATGCTGTATGTAAGTGGATGCATAGGCGTCCCGCATCCTGCTGAGCTTTCTCACTCCTGTTCTGTCCGTGGATGGGGATGTCATTTCCTCTGACTGTTTCGGAGCAGTGGGACCCGGCATGGTTATCAGCATTGTTCTGACCAGGGAAACTTCCCTTTGGGAAGGTGTGCAAAGAAGTTACAGAGGATGAGTGAATATGCTGGGTTTGTATTTGCACAGCTCTGTTGAGAATAACCCACGTCAGAGAGTGCCAAAAGGAGAGGGAAAAAGAAAAAAAAATAGGGAAAAAGTTATGAAATGAGATAAAATGTGGCTAAACGATAGCAAGCAACAATAACAAAAAGAGTGTGATGGAAATAACAGATGAACCCTTGAGATTGGCTGTGGAAATCAGATTTGGCAGTAGCAGCTCTGGGGGCACTGGGGTGGCCCTCCCTGCTGCACTGCTGCTCTGAGGCAAAAGGCAGTGGCGGAACAAGGGCCGTGTCCTCGCCTCTGCTGGGCTGCAGTCATGGGGAGAAGGGGTATGGCGGGCACATGGCTCGGCTATTTATAGCGTGGTTTGGGGCACGGGTTACATGGTTCAGAAATAGTTGGTATTTACTGCTAGTTGGCCTCCTTATTTGTGAGGTTTCAGTTAGAAATCGTTCTGGTGGCGGTACTAAGTACTGCTCAGAGGAAAAGAAGTGAGCGCTGAGCTGATGGTATCAGCCGTTTGGTTAAAGGAAAACTCCCGAGGAGTTTCACGTGGTCTTGCCAATAAAATGAAGTCGTGCTTGAAGAAGTTCTGTTGTAGGATTTTCATATAGGAGCAAGTACGTAAAATCTCTGGGATTCGTGGAGAAAGATGAACTGGCAGAAGTGCGGATGTCTTTGATAAAATGTTTCTTCTCGTATGGCATTTGTTACAAAGAAAACAGGGGTTAATATTTGATTTCCCTCCTCTCCAAAAGGACAGTATTTTCAAGTTTATTGCTTCAAACACATCAGATAAATGAAAAGTGGATGGAAATAAACAAGACTGAGGCGTGTTTAGTTGGGAAAGTAGCGCTAAATGGGTCTCAGAGACTACCAGGTGTTCTTTCTTTTGATAACTTCTTTTAGCAAACTTTCTAGTCTGTAAATTCATGTGAAGAATTTCTTCACGTGAATTCATGGGAGAAGCTTCCATGTTCCTTTTTTCCTGTTTGTTTGCTTACATACGTGACTGCCAGCAAGGCTCCGTGTTCTCATTGATAAGCTGTCGTGACTTGTCTTATTCAAACCAGGAGGACTGGTGGGAGTAGATGCTGAGTGACTGAAGAGCTGCAATACCCAAATTTATAGCTTTTGTGCAGAAGTAGAATGTAAATACAGTCTGAGTGAGACCGGTTCTTTGCAGGTCTGTACTTGAGTTTTAGAGACTGTTGATCTGTTTAATTGCATAAACGATGCCAGTTTTTCCCAGCACCGTGCTTTCTTCTCTCAACTCTTATAACTTGTAACTTCGTTCAAGTGTATAAAAATGTTTCTTAAATGGATACACCCCTTTAGGAAGGTGCTGCTGTAAGTGTGAACGTGGTATGAACAGAACATATAATTTTCCAAGCCTGGAATGGCTTACTGTTGTCTCCAGGTGGCCTTTGCGTTTTCCTAAAACTGTTATACTTCAGACAAATATTTGCTGCTTTTCATGATTTGCTATGCAATCGCTGAATTGATGCCAGAGTAAAAATTAGACAGTTTATATTGTTCTAGGTGCAAAACTTTGTTTTTTTCCATGTCGGGTTAGCATATGGTGGAGGATCACACATGCCTTTATGAAGGCGCATCTATAATCTAAATTGGCATATCTGTGCTCCTCCAACTGTAGCCGTTGCTTTTATGCTGTAGGTCTTGGCACATGTCACTTTTATTGCATAAGGGCTAAGTAACTTTGCACTGTTTGAACAAGAAGTTGCAAATGTAACTCAGCCTTTATCTACGTTTCGGTAGACACTGAAAGTTTCTAGAGCAGGCTGTGTAGAATTCCCTAAGGAAGATCGCATATATCCGAGGAGCCTTGTGGTTCACCTTAATTTAATGCTGAAGGAAATAAGGCTGTAGAAATGTGAAGTCTCAGGTAAAAGCGATACCTATACACAGTTCGGTGAGAAAATAGGTATTGGTCAGCAACCTACAGGTGCATTTTGTCTCGCTAGGCTGTGAGGCCTTGTAAGGTCCTTCTTTCTAAGTTTGTTAGCTAAGAAGTGGGAAGAACTTAGAAATAGGTGAAGGATTGTCATGTTTTGTTTTTTAAATGCTGTGAAGTGGTTGAGGTGGCTCTTCTGGAGCGCTCCGGATCCACCCTTTGCAGGCAGTACGGTAGAAATGAAATATTCTTAAATGGGAAAGTAGAGACTGCCTTCATTGTAGTGACCTGCTCAGTATGTGGCTGTTGCTTGATTCATCTGGAGGGTTTCATTTTCCTCTTTGAGGAGAGTTTGCTAATACTAACCAATACGGAATATATTGAAAACAGTGCGGGGATAAAGAAGTTAATGAAAGACTGCACTGTGGAAAGATTGCATTTTTCTGCCCTTAGCCGAGGATGTGTTTCTTCTGAGGGCAGTCGCATAGGGCAGGATTGCAAAAGCATCGCATAAAACTGGCACGCATCCTGTTCATAACCGTGCTTGTAAGCAGGAGGTGAGGACACAATTAGTTGTTCTTCTGTCTGCTCCAGCTGATACGGTTCAGGGTGGTGGTTGGTGCATGCTTGAGCACACGGGGTAGCTGTTCTGAACTCAGCAGCCAAAACCAGTGGTGTGCCCGCTGCCTTTGCAAATGCTCGTGTGGTTAAGTCTGCTTCATGCCTCTTTTTATTACTGGAGCTGCTGCCTTTCTCCTTCAGATGCGGTAACCAAGCGATGCCTTCGGACCGCAAGGTTCCATGGTTTCAGTTCAGATGTGGCCAGCCATCTGTTTATCAGTCTTGGTGCTGATTGCTGTTGCTGCATTTCTGCCTTCCTGTATGTGGGATCCTCTACAGCAAGCGAAAGGCTATGTGTCTGAGCATTTGGGCCTCATAACATGCTGCTGTTCTGTGACAAGGCACCACGGCGCTGCCTGCAGAGCTGCATCACCTCTGAAACACCATCTCTTTGTCTTTCCATCAGTTTACGTGGAGCATGCCCCTGTGACTCAAAAGAAAAATAAAAGTTAATTCTCACCACTTAAGTGTACTGCAGAAAGGATTAAAGGATTAAAGAGATTTCTTACTTCTGAAGAATGATTAAATGAGCGGAATATATATTGCTTGACTAACTCAGCAAATACTTCAGTGTTTGCAGTTGCTAGAGTAGTGAAAGGCGGCACTAAAGAGTGGATGAAAGACAGACTGGCTATCTATCTGCAAAGACATATGTGTCGTAAAGCACTTCAAGCTGTAGAAAGAGAAGTATTCCTGTCGGGTGAGATGCTTAAATTACTAATCAGGCTGTTGCCAGGAATAAATTACTACATCACCTTTGATTCTGGGTGACCGACAAGGAGTTTTAAATTGACTGATGATAACATATTGTTTCTGAAGCAATGTTTTCGAAGAGATGAAGAATATAAGCGTGTGGCTTTTGCAACCCTTTCCTTACCGTAAGCCGTATCTCTCATCTCTTTTGGGTGGTTTAACTTTTTCACTGCTTAGCTCTGATGCTGGTTTTGGAGTGAACTGATGCCATTTTCTGAGTAAGAGATCTTCAAATACGGGGCACAAGTGTGTTTTAACCTGCTGCAGCTTTGCACTGCAGCAAATGACTGCAGGCGTGCGTAGAAGCATCCTAGCTCTGTTTGCGCAGAGGACCGGCAGTTGGAAATTGGTGGGTGTGAAGTTTCAACATTTCTCAAGCGTGGCTCTTGAAGCATTGTTTAGCACTGGTACTAGGCTGCTGCTGTTCCCCCCATCGTGCATACGCTCAGCTGCACTTGGTTTTTCTCTCTCCTCTCCCTGACTCTTCAGGGCATGCCTACACCTATTTACAAGTGTGCTTGATGTGTTGTGCATCCGTAATCTGAAAGCCTGAGCTCACCTGACAGCCTACAGAGTTGTTCTGGTAAATCTCGGTAGACCGGTTAGTGCAGCTGTTGCAGACTGATTCATCAGTGTAGGTATTTTGTTATTTTACCTATTTACATATTTTTACAATACTTTTCTCAGTGTTTTCCATTCCTTGCTCTTTTTCTTCCAACCTGTTAAGACCACCTTACTGAGTGTCAGAAGCAGTACACGTAGGATTGCTTGCCTTAATAGCTTTTACTTTGCCAAAATGATGTCTGTCAACCTTGCAGTGCCCCAAAAATTTGAAGCTATACTTATTTCAAAATATTAAGAGAGACATCTTTAAGAAAAGAATGGAAAGTGTTTTGGTAGTTCTTGAGTTTGACTGACTAAAAGGCCTCCCAACCTTTTAACTTGAAATAGCTGTTAAATCCATAAACAGAGAGAAATTGGTAGTAAACACAAACAATTTGTTTAGCAGCTGTGGCATTATTTCCATGTAAACAGTTTCTGCTGGAAGTGATTTTTTTTTTTTGTTAATTCTTTGTTGTTCCTTAATATCAAGATGTCAGCCTAAAAAGGTGCACAGGTTTTTTGACATCCATAACACCGTGGGTGGTGATTCCAGGAAGTGTAAATCCCAGCTTGTTTCTTAAAACACTGGTCAAATCCAGACTTTATTAAGATGCAATGTAATTATTTGATTATATTTTTTTGGCTATTACGTCTGCATTAAAAAGGCAACCACTTGAACTATAGTAATAATAATAGTTCTTCTAGCCCAGTGCTAACTGGGTTGCCTCACCCTTCTGTCCCCTTCACAGGAAAGTGACCTTAGAGCCTTCTGGGGAACTTCTTAAAACCGTAACGCACCATCATGTTTTGTCCTGTTTTTTTTTCTCTTAAAAATGAATGTTGTTTTTAAAATCTCATGGTGGAGAGGTGAAACAGTTAAGATAGCTACAGTGCTACTAATTTAGACCAGATGCCCTTGAAACTTGAAACTTTTGTTGCAATTGGCAATACCAAAAGCTTTCATAGATGAAAAAGGAAAGAAAAAAAAAAGGATTGTCCAATAGTAGCACAAACAGACTGTTGCAAGTATTTAATACTATCCTGACTCTTGATTCTGCTTCAGCAGATGAGCTGTACCACAGTGACTCCTAGCACTTAGCCTGGATTACACCAGAGGTTGATGCCGCTGCAATTCTGTGCTGCTGAGCTAGCAAGCCGGCCAACTTGTGGGGATCTGTGCCCCACCCATAGGGCAAGAAGCAGCACGGGTTTTACGTGCTCCCATAGGCAGTTTTAGAGGTTTCTTATGACTAGTTTACCACTTAATGCATGTTAACCTTACTAGCTAGAAGGTCAGTTGTTACAAAACCTGTTTGTTAGGCATACTTGTGAATTCTTGACATTTTTGGCAAGCCTTCCTAGGAGTGGCCAAAAGCAGAAGCACAAAGCATCACAGATTATTCAGAACTGAGGCATTTCTCCTTCACTTTTTAGCTGTCAGATAGTTCCCACCTGAGCTTTGACTTGCACTAACGCTTCTACAACGGGGAGCTGCCTGTGCAGTCCGAATTTGTTTATAAATTTCTGCCAATTGTGCTGAAATAATAAGAAAGCTGTAGTTGTCATGTCGTCATATCAGCACTGAGATGGCTTACGCTTTAAATGTTTGCATATTTATAGGGGAAATTGGTTAAGTATTTTGATCAGAAATTATGAACTTGGAATTACAACCTTTTTGTGTGAGACTGAGAAAATACTGCTCCATCTCATAATTTGTCATACATATGCTTTGATGGGTGGGTTGGACTAGATGATCTCTAGAGGTCCCTTCCAGCCCCTACAGTTCTGTGATTCTGTGATACGTGTATAAATATGTATATATATATCTATGAATAATTCATTATTATTCATTTATATTACAAATTGTTTCATGTATGATATGAACATTTAAGTTCCCTCTGCACACTTTCAGTTAATTTTGACTGTAGAGAAAGAAGTCTGCATATGGACTGCTGCAGTATAGTGCATAAGATGTCAGTTGCTATTTTTTATGCTGTCTGTCCTCACGTCCTCAGCTTCACCTTAATATTATCACGAAGAATTTCTTAACTTTGAAGTTTCTTCATGTCTTAGTGACATAAAAATTTGAGCTAAGGCATGTAAATAATGATTTAAGACTGACTTGACTACAATTATCCTATATGCATATAAGTGAGGAATAAGGATTACTAATGTCCTGTGAGAAAGAAGGGGGAAAGCTGTCCTTACTTTTGGTGCTATGAAAATGACGTGAAATGAAAGCATCTCATTTTAGGAGCCAGAATATCAAAAATAACGCTTCAGAAAACTCCACAGTTGTGCTGCAGGGCTCAGGGAGAGGGCACAGGTTGTTCCCACGCCTTCTTGTGCACTCCTGCATTTCTTGATTTGACAATAAAACGACTGACCTGAAAGGAGTGTAGTGACTGTGGAAGATTCTGGCAGTAAGCCTGTGCGGGGTGCAAAGGCAGCTCGTGGGCCTCTGAGTCCAGCCTGCTGTTGTTGCTGCCTGCTTTTTAAGTGCAAACCACAAGGATTTCGTGTTCCTAGGCCTGCAAGGGAAGTTGTAAGACATGAGTGACAGCATTGACATACCTCTAACAGTAAAAGAGATTCAAAGAATCAATTAAATTTCTTCCATGGGCTTTTCGTGTGTAAAATGTGAGCTGTGCCCGGGCTGGCTGTTTCTGTCCAGCTTCTAGGTACACAGGCTGTGTTCCTCTTGTGCTGGAAATGCCTGCAGGTAGCTATAGGTCCTTACAACACGTGTCCTGGTGCCATCGGGCAATCCTTTTCATTCCATCCAAATGCATATTTACATAATATACTCCTTTCCATTTATTGGATAGTATGCTTTGATGTCATCTCACTTGCTTGGTTGGAATGGCACTTGCATATTTCTGTTGGGCGTGTTTGGAGACAGGTAGATAGAAATTACTATCAGGGTGCATCAGTCTGTGCCTTGTAACCTGGGGGGCTGTACAGCTATTGCAAACCAAGTTGTACACTGAGATGTTGCCGAGAGGGATGGAGCTGAAATGTCACAGTAGACAATGGTGGCTCCTGAGCAGTTCTGCGACTTGCCTGGCACTGAGCGTACAGTGAGCATTAAATTTGATTCTAGCCTTTTGCTCAGTTCAGGTTGAGTGCTGAGTGAGAAGAAGCTTGCTGCCAGAGTGACGGGGCCTTCCGTTTAATTCAGCTGAGGATTTCTGGGGAGTTGAGTACATTTTCCCTGGTGAAGATGAAGACTGAGCCCTTTGGAGATTAGCCAGCATTTGTAACACATCGCAAACTGGCTGCTGTAGTTGGGGACTGGTAGTAATGCTTCTTCAGGTGTTTGTGGTGCTATTTACTGGCTCTATTTGAGCAATGAAATTATGTCAGCTGCTGAAGCTGACCACCAGCAAATGCAATAAAAACCTGAAGTCAGATAAGTTATTCTTTAGCAGCAATAGTCTCATTTAATTACAATATCTGAGGACTGCTTTCAAAATTGTGATGAGGACAGGATAATTTTGTTTCTCCCATACTTCCCCTGCGAGACTGGTACAGACTGCAATACCTGCAAAGAACACTTGACTTGCTTATAGTGAGTATTTGTGGAAAATAAAAGCTTATTAGTCATCATATTCAACAGCTGGGGGTCTTGACCAGTTGCCTTTTATGCTGTTCAAGCTTTCCAGGACATACATTTATGACTTTGCTGCAGAGGATGCTGCTGACACTGAACATGGCGGGCAGCTTGAATGGGTGAGGCTGAGGTACGAAGTGGTGGCTGTCCAGAGGTGTTTCTGTCTGAAGTGTACTTTGTGAGTTGAGAGAGCACGAGAGTCTGTCTTTTATAATGAACTTGACTTAAATATGAAGTATAGAATCAGGTAGTTCTGCCTTTATGATTAGGAATAAATCTTATGTGTATCATTGTTGCCTATTGAAAGGGGGTTTTCATGGGTTACTAAGTACTGTCCACTGAGAACTGATAAAGGTTAGGTGTCTGTTTTCCACTTCTATTTACTTTCATGCCATATCTCTCCCCTTGCCTCTCACCAAAATATCTTCCTCTGTTTCCTACTTTTCTCTCTGTTAAAGTACTTCTGGAGAGCTTTCTTTAACCCATTTTAGTAAGTGTTATAATTATATATATAAATTATATATATAAATATATAATAATATAATATAA
>JACDJE010000322.1:983058-1044332 GCA_016647715.1 Pavo muticus | reverse complement strand
GGGCTGAAAATCATCCAAAACAAAACAGGAATCAGCAACTGAGACCAATTGGTTAAACCAACAGAGCACTCACTCGGGTGTTCACGGAGTCAATTATCCACATCCCATTTAGAGTGCACTTCAAAAGGCCGCACTTCGGAAGGAGGAGGGAAGGAAACGCGATAGGGTCTATATTTGGCTCTCTGATCTCCCAACAAGGCATAATCGGTTTTTAATTTTTGCAAGGAGATCTCTTCCCTTTAGCTAACTGCTGGGCACATGAGATCCAAGCCATACTCCTCCCTCCTCCTGTATCACTCAGGACAAAATTTGTGGCTGACAAATTTTGCTCTCTGTTAATTTATGTGACCCCACAGCCTCTAAATCATGCCCTTAATGAGCCTGATCCCTGCTGGTCTGCAGAGGGCTGGAGCTGAAGGACGATAAACAATCTTCCCTGTGTCATGCTAGAAGGCAAAGAAGCCGATTCCTCCCCTGTGCTGTGTCAGCCCTGTGGGAAAAGAACAACAAAAAGCAGTAACAATTTATTTACATCATTTGATACTCAATAAGAAGAAGGCAAATAATGGATTTCTCAAGTGGCTGAGCTGAAGTAAATAAGAAAAGGGGAAAAAATTGACTTAAACCAACATCTGAATTATTTCTGTGACGTTTGACAAATTAAAGCACTAAAAAGCTTTGGGTTCAAGGCAAACTACTTCATTCAACCTCAAAAGATTTATTCTCATTTTGGGATTCTAATTTTTGATTTATTTTTCTTTTTTGTTGTTGTTGTTGTTAAAGAAGATTTCAAGTCTATTTCAAATGAAAAATGTCACTGCAGGGAAAAACAAGTCAGATTTTGAATCTAGATGAAACATTTTAACATTTCCAAGGCACGGCGCTTCATTTCAGTGTCTATGTGAAATGTTTCATCATTTTCTGATCTTTTTTCTTGCGCGTTTGGACAAAAATCTTCATAGATAACTCCTTCCAGTCAACTCAATGTGAATCTAAGCACATATTTTGAATCTGAAAGAGTATATTCACTAAGTTACCCATTTCTGGCATGCTTTGCTTGTTATAAAGACCTCACCTAACGTCCTTCCAGCTGCCCTTATTAAAATGAGACAGCAAACGACAAAACAACACCTAGAACATACTAGGTGGAAGAGGCTCCAGGATGCGCATCCTCCTCACCCCCAAGCACTACAAAGCCAACTGGGGGTTCCCATGGAGACCCCAGGCAGAGGCAGTGGCCTCCTCCTCCCATCCCAGCTTGCTTTGGGCTCTTCTTGCTGCCTTCCCTCCCCAGCAATGGGGATGAAAGTGTCTGAGCAGGCTTCCGTTGCTGAGGGCACAACTCCAGAGGCCAGAGAAGGAGCGGGATGTGGTGGTGGCAGTGCAGGGTCAGCTCGTTACACAGATGCACACAGACAACCTGGAGCTCATTACAGATTAGTCAAGTCCTGGCCAAATTCAATAAGCCTGTTCAGAAGCTTAAGGTTAAGTAAACCCTGGCCTGGAGGCAGGCCTGAGCACGGAGCGAAATAATGCAAAATGGAAAACTACCTTAAGAAACAGCTCCCCGAAGGCTGTCACGTACTGTGCTCTGCTTGTGATTAGAGACTTTAATTATGAAGGTGGATACTGAAGGCTTAAAGTGCTTTCTTTTCCTAAATAAGTAGGTCCACACATTCCTGCCTGAAAAGCCACAGAGAGGCATTTACTGAGATGTGCTTGCAGAGGAACAGCTGGAAGCGTTTGTCTTGCAGCACGCTGCCCAGCTCTGACCCCAGCATTTCCAAGATCCTGTGTGATGCGCCATGTGGAGAGCCAAAAAGTAATTACAGAGCCTTGGCATAATTATCTCCTCTCTCTCACTTTCCCTCTTCTTCTGGCACAAGCTCCAAGATCCAGCCATTCCCACTGGCCACCACCGAGACCCCTCCCAGTGCAGGGTCCCAGCGTGGGCACTGGAGGTACCTGGGGACATCAGCATGGAGGAGGCAGAGACAGTTTCTACAGCCCAGTCCCACAGATAAAACTTCACTCTTTCTTGACACGGTTGTATATTCTCCCTCCAAACTCTTAGCCAAGGACAAGGTACAAGAGCAGGATTTATGGGCTGGGGACAAGCCATGTCACTTCGGTAGCTCTCAAAAATTGTAGTCAATCAGGTTGGTGGCCTAAAACAAATTCATTTCTATAAATGTCTGTACACCCAAGTACTGTCCAGTAGAGGACTGAAATTCTCTCCTGAAGCCCTTGCAACACTGTCCTTTCCCCACCCGTGGAAGAAATTTGTCTTTGGATGGTCTGGTGGCCACCAAACTCACCCAAACCCTCTACCAATCACAAGAACAGCAGCTTCCCACACCAAGGGAAATTCAACTCACTGTGAGCTGGAACTCAAGGCTGTGCAATGCAGGAGCAGATTTCCACCAGCACAGCCCCAGCCCTTGAGGAGATGGGGGTCTGGAGAGCCAGGAATGCAAAGCACTGACAGGCAGAGCTGCGCTGGCAGGTTCTGAGAACAAACATAACCTTTGCTGAACTCGTACAGATACAAAAACGCTTTCACATTTTTTCAGGACATCTTTTGCTTCACTATTGGGTGCGCATACTTCAGCTGGAAGGCTAGGAAGGAACAGAAATAAAGGGGAAGGGCTGCAGGGGGGAAAACGGAGGTGGGTGGGTTGAGAACAGATGGGTTGCCTGACTGGTACCTTGGCACTGATGTACCCATGGAATCAAACGGATCACATTTCAGTTGCCCTTTTCTTTGTCACCCCCACAGCTCCTGCCTGACCTGCTGGCCCCATGATGGTCACATCCATCTGTCCCAGAGCACACCAGAGCCCCATCTCAGCCCCAGCACCCCAAACAAGGGGATTTGAGTAGGCAGTTCTTGGATGCGTGCAGGTCAATGATTATACAGTGATAAAAATACAGCTATTATGGACTCAACACCATAACTTCATCTCTAAATTCCAGCTTGACACATCTGTCAACAGATGAGTTTCCTTCACTCTGCTGCTGTTGTGAAAATGGGTTCAATGCCAAAAAGCACAGAACAAAACCCCTGGGTTAAAGAGATCGCACAGCCCCAGTAAAAGAAAAAAGAAGCCGGGTCCCAAAAATGGAGCTGGGTGCCACAGCTGGCATCTTCCCAGCAAGAGCAAGAGCACAAGAGCAGAGCTGAGCTCCTCTCTGCTGTCTCCAACCCCGGCTTCCTGGAGAGTCAGCTTTGTAAGTCAGGGCAAGCTGCAGAAGTGCGTTTAAATGCATCACTGTTGCAAGGAACAAGAAGTAGAAATATTTTATTTTATAGAAAGAAGAAAAACAAGACCTTGGCAAGACGTAGAAGGGAGAAGGATCAGAGCATTTTTAAAGGAAGGAGGAAAGGAGTTCCCTTGTCCAAGACCTTCTCTGCACCCATAATAAGCGTGGCAAACCCAAAATGAGAGATTATATAAAGTCCGTAATTGAAGGAGTGAAAGCCACGGTTAAAACAATCTAAAAAGACCAAGCCCTGAGAAATGCAACCCGAATCCCTTATCTTTTGATGGAAAAGAATGTGCTCCCTTAGATTAATGACGTGTTTACCCAAAAGGAAATCACCACCCTTCTGAAGCAGCGAGTGTTTGTTCCTCCCAAGTCCCTGTTTTCTGATCCAGCGCTGATCTCCCAAACCTCCTGTTTAAAGCCAGCACACAATGCAGCTTCCTGCAGCGGCGGCCCCGATCGATCCCAGCCTTAACCCTCTCCCAAAAACCACCCTCAGCTGCACCTGCTGGGGAAGATCAGGGGGTGTTTGGGTCCTGCCTCAGCACAGGGATAGGCATTTGCAGCGTGGCTGCCAGCAATGCTGCTGCAGAGCAAGCAATCAGCCCAAATATTATTATTACATTTTTTGCAATATATCAGCAGGAATATTTCTGTGTTGAGCAGACAAACGAGCGTGCAGCGTGACAGCATTTGCAAAGGGAAGCGTGGGGATTCAGCAGAGCATCCTGCTGCCTTGTCTGGGGTGCTCTGAAAAAGGCTGACTGCTGGATGCTGCAATGTGCCGGTGTGTTGTGACAGGCATGGAGAAGCACAGATCAGGGCACTGGAAACTCACACCAGAGCAAAGATGTGCAGTGGGTCAACTCTGTAAAACACACACACACAAAAAAAAGCAACCCACAATATAAGGAGACAAGCCAAAAACACACACGGGGACTACCAGTTCCTTGTATTCATGGTAAATCCAAGCATTTCACAGAATCACAGAATGGTTTGGGTTGGAAGGCACCTTTGAGATCATCCAGTTCCAACCCCTTGCTATCAGCAGCAATACCTCCCTCTAGACCAAGTTGCTCACAGCCCCATCCAGCCTGGCCTTGAATGCTTCCAGAGATGGGGCATCCACAACCACACTGGGCAACCTGTTCCAGTGTCTCACCACCCTCACAGGATTTGCATCCTTTTTGTCTGCCCAGTGATCCCACAAGGGTCCAAGGGTGAGTGACCTGCAATAAATGCACCCCATGGGTGCCACCTCTCATCTCCTTATGTCACAGGGACCTTGGGACATCCCAGCCAGAAGAGCTACCAGGTGATGGGTATCTTCCTCCTCCAGAGTTCAACAGGTCTGCAACAGCAGGTGCCAGCCAGCAGCTCAAAATAGCACAGAAGCCATAATAAACAAAGGGAGCTGCTTAAATCAGTCCCTGATGTTTGTGCTGATGGAGCAATGTTCATCCTTGGGATGCCATCCCCTCTTGCAGCCAGGCAAGAGCCCTGTAGGGAACACTCGTTCCTGCCCCACTCCTGCTGCAGTGCCCCAGGGACCAGCACCCACCTGCTTCATCCCCAACTGGCTCCTGGGGCACAGAGACATGGAAAACCAATGACATAAGCCTGTGAGAGGAGCTGGTACAGTCATTTGGCATCTATGCTGGCTGTGCAGGTTGGTGGTTTTTAACTGTTTTTCGCAAAAAGGCAACAAAAAAAACCCAACAAAAGACATTTGCTGCAGGTAGAAAATCTGAAATCTTGGTTAGGAGGAAAAAAAAAAAAAGGTTTTAACGTGGGTATTTATAAAGTCCACTTATGTTTTATATTACTTAATGCTAAGCATCAGTCTTGCCATAATATATAAAATACTTCCATGACTACTTTATGTCTTGATGTGGTATCCGCTACCTGGCTTGTTCAGCAGTATTCAAACCTGCCAGAGGAAATGGTTTTGCTCATTACAAGGAGTAAGAGAAGTAAAACGTCCCTTGCTTCACCTTTTTCTAGGAAAATATTTTGCATAAGTGGGATACTTTATTTTGAGCGGTATTTCTTGGAAGCCATACCCAGAATCCCTGTTGTGGGTGGCTCTGCAGAACTTCTCAGATGAAAAATCCCAGCTTTAAGAAAGCAGAATTTGGGCTGAGCAGAGGCACAATTGGAGGAAAACGAACGGCACTGGAGCTGCAGAGGCGATGACACACATCCTCTGGGCTAGCTGGAGTGACCCCGTTCCTAGCTCAGAGCTGCGCTGCCTGCTGCCAGGGACAAAACCCAACCCACGTCAATTGAATCCAGTGCCTGATTTAATGGTTGGCAGCCCTGCCCATGGCAGAGGGGTTGGAATCAGGTGGCGTTTGAGGTCCTTTCCAACCCAAGCCATTTTATGATTCCATGAATCCCCACCTTCCTGCAGACAGTAGTTGGCCAGAGTGGAACAAAATCAACCAGATCCTGCTGTGATCTGCGCACTCTTGTGCTATCCTCATGACTAGAGCATCCCATGTTCCCAAGTTACAGATATGTTATCTAGATGACAATGGTATTTAAAAGAGAACTATTCAATTTGTTGATTTTTTTTTTGATTCTGCACCCAAACTAATAGTTTGATTTTTTTCTTATTTTATTCTGGGGAGGTTTTCATTATCCTTGATAGAATTCACACATCTACAGCTCAAAGTCCAGCTTCAGAACTGTGAATCAAACAGTGTTTGATTTTGGAGAGGCTAAGCAAGACACTGTCACCTTAAAGGATTTTTTGTTGTCGTTTGTAACCATGCACTGAATTCAGTTTAAATGGGAGAATACATTTTCCCTATTAAACGCATATTTTTCAATGATCACAGTTTTTCTTTGATAGAAAAGAAAACCAAGGAGAACCAGCAGGTCCCTGCACATACAACTGGGCTGAAATCTCTCACCTACAGCCAAAAAAGGCCACGAACTGTTAACAGAAGCCAGCTGGGAAGACGATGAGCAGTAGATAAGAACCCATATCCTGCATGAAGTTTCCTCTGCAGCCCAGGACAGGGATGCAAATTAGAAGCGAAGTGGCTGCAGAAAGAATCCAATATCCAGAAACCATCTTTTTTAGTTAAACCCCTTAATAAGGAAAGCTGATTCAGGGCACAGCTGAACTGTGACAGGAATTAAACACTGCAGGGATGGAATACAAGGAGGCACAAAATCTCCATCATTTGAAAAGAATCATGTAATGGCACACACACACACACACACGCACACACAAAAATCAATGCAATTAAATAAAGCTGCCTAGTTTAAACACAGTGACAGGGAGTGATGGAGGGATTATGGGATGTTAACGGGTCCAGACCTTCTTGTGAGGTCCCTAGCATTAAACAAGCGGCTGCTAAAACAGAGAGCCCAGAGATTTTATCGGAGAAAGCCCATGGGAAGGCAATGCCTAATAAGGGACAAATCCCAGGCATTGTGCTGCAGCCAAGCCAACTCCCTGCCCAGGTTGGGGATCCGCCAACAGGCAGCATGGTCAGCAAGAGCATCCACCAACGAAGCCACTGAGGTGTTTTAGGGTTTAGTTGGAAGCTCGATGGAGATGAGCTTAGCAGTGCCTCACAGGGAAACAGCAAAGGAAGTAAAGGTTAAACGAACCATGTAGAAAATCCCCATGATAAATCATGAGGGTTATCTCCTATCCTGCAGCAGGAGGCTACAGCAGCAGTCTTTATCACACCAGTACTATCACAGGCTGAACCAACAGCCTGATTCCTACTGCTGCTGCCATTAAATGAGTTAAAAACTAACACCTATAAGATAAAAGCAAACCCTCTGCTGCTCCAGGGATGGACCTGAGCCAGCTCTGTCTCCCAGCCTGCCCCTGAGGGCAGTGGCATGCTTTAGGGTATCGATCAACATTAGGACCGTCCCTTACACTACACACTCTAAGGATGACATTTGCTCCCGTATGGACAAAACTCAAGGGGAGCACCACAGGTGTTCAGCGAGGTTCAGTACAGAAAAAAGGATATCAGCAGGCTCTCAAGTCCTTGGGAGACCCAAAGCTTCGGCAGCAGGAATCAGGGGACAGCCTGGGATAGCTGCAACTGGAGCACTGAATCCCCTTATAACCTGCTTTCCAGCCAGGCTGCTTGAGGCCCGGCCAGCAGGGCCAGGGCAAGAGAACAGCAATCCAGGTGCAGATTCTGAAGAAAAGCCATAAGAAAGGAAAAAGCGGCATCTTGCAGGACCCTGAGCTCTCATCCCCTCCTCACCACCACTGAGGGAGACGCTGCTGGGGACACAATGGAAACACATCATGCAGAAAACTGACAGGTCAAGCTACATTTTCTATTATCTCTTCTTTTTTTTTTAAACCAAATTGCCTTAAATACTACTTCAGAGAGACTGGTGTAGCTTTCCTGCCCGTACCTAAACAAGCCCCCCTAACAATGTTATCACTTTTCAAAACACATCTGTGCCGCAGCTCCTAGCCCAGACAATTGGCAGGTAACCAGTTAATAAATTTCTTCGCCAGACTGTTGAATAGGCTGGCCCCTGCTCAAAGGTGATGTCACTCCAATTCAATGTGCTATAATTGGAAAAACCTGGGGAAAGCAATCGCGTGTTTTTTAATAAATAAAGATCGCATTAGCAGCCTCCTGCTTTTATTCACCACCAGCTCTACCTTGTTCAGTAGCAAAGTGGGATTTTCTGCTGCCACTCACTCCGTGATTCCTACTTGGAATATGATGCCAGTTTCCAGATGTGTTTCAAGCCAGGAAGTCAGCAATCAGCCTGGATAAAGCCTCTGGGATTAGCTGCAGATCATCTTCTGACACACACATCCTTCCTGCACCCTCTCTTAGAAAACTGGGGCACACCCCTCGTGCCCAAAAATACAATAGAGAATAGGCCAGGCCAAGCAAAAGCCTCTGATTAGGAAGCTTTGATCATTTCCATGTTAAATATATGTGAATACATTTAATTGATTCAATCCATCAAAGTCTCCAAAGCACTGCTTTAGGGATCTTTACAGCACCGGCGTGTTTACAAACACGTCATTTTAACAGCTGCAGGTTCCCTTCCTGCTAAAGCAGCCCCATGCAAATGTCCCCTCTGGTCCCATCCCCTGGCAGGAGGGAGAGCATTAGCTCTCCCAGGCAGCCACGGGACACCCAAGGAGGAGAAATCCTTCACAAGGCTCATCCTTAGAGGAAGAAGTGAGGATAAACGTTTTTCTGAGCTTCGTGAGAACACTGTCAGAAAGCTACAACAGAAGCGGGTGACACGAAGGATGTGGTTTGTGTTGAGAATAATCCCAACCAGCAGCTCTCTGGCAGCAGCACGCCCAGGGGCTGCAGGGGGTTGGATGCAAGCAGGGGTTATGCCCAGGGCCTTAGAGGGCTCCAAAGCCTCCGAGCAGCTCCAGCATGATGAGGGACTGCCTGGGCTCCACCAGCAGAGAGGCTCAGCTCCCGGACAAGCTGCAGGAGGGGAGCCCCAGCCCAAGCAATCCTCAGGCCTTGTTCACTCAACCAGACCCCCACCCTCCCATTATCTAACACCCTGCCAACAGAATCCTTATTTTTAATTTTTTCCCTCTTCTAAGAACATTAAAGAAGCTGCTTTGGGGGCACTTTTGCTTGTATTGCAACTCCTTTCATCTCACCACCAAAACAAAGCACGACCCAATTAACACCAGATCTCCCCCCAAATAACCCCACCCCTCCCCATTTGCTCCCACAGAGCCGCTGGGCTGTAGCAGGGTACCTGTGAGCAACTGCCAAAACAGGAAAGCAGGCGCCTAATTGAAGGGAGTATTTGGGAGTCACCCTAGACAAAAATTAGCAGAGATATGCTAGGAAAATAAAAGTGTGGGCACTAACAGCGGTCTTATCTTCTTTTTCCATGACTCTAATGCTCAGTACGTGAAGAGGCCAAAAAGCTTCACACGATGTTCTGAGGAGTTGGTTGTGGACAGACAGCATCCTCTCTTTTATGTTCACTGCTCCTCCCCGAAGCAACACAGACTGGTTTTGAAGCACTGACCTACAGAATTAAAATACTGATGTATGCAAGCCAAGAAACCCCAGCACTGCCGTTCTGCCTGCAACGCGTTATTCGGCAGCATAGCGGACACAAGGTCCCATCTGTCTGCTCTCAATTCACCTGCATTAGGTTTGGCAAGAAGAGAAAGCCATGAGGAGACAGAGGGGGAGGCAACATGGGGTTGACCATTTCTGGAGATGACACTGAACTTAGGTTGGCTTAGAGCCCGACAGAAAGATGGCATGGGAGCCCCTCTCCTTACCACCTACCCCTCTCCTTACCATCTACCCCTCACAGTGATCTGGGACCAGGGCCCATCACTGCGGAAGCACTGGCTGGGTCCAATGGGGAAATTTAGAATTCCATGGCCCCCAGAGGAGGCTATGGGTCTTGGGACCATGCCAATGTTTGGGGCTAAGGAGGAGGGACGCTGCAGCCTGGTGGTGCCTGGGCAAGGCAAGTCTGCTTCTGAGTGTCAGCGATTCTCACTTTTCTTTTTGTTTGCTTGTTTGTTTCCCCGTGCACTTAAATACACAAACACTCGCTTTTCCTGCCCTTGCTCTTTACAGCTTCTCCTCCATGCAGTGCCTCTCGGGATTCCTGGCTCTACTCCGAGGCCAAACCCTGCAGCCTCGGCAGGGACAGCCACATCTGGAGAAGGGACCACGGCCCCGAGTGCTCCCCACAGCAGGACAAGCCACGGTGAGGGAAAGGAGAAAGCAGCGGGAAGTCCTGCTGAGAACCCCTTTTGTCTAAATAGGGCCTGTCCTCGGACTAAAAATAAAGGCTAACCACAGGAAGGGAGTGAGAGCTTGGCCCACATCCCGTGTTGTGCACGCCTGGGTGTGAGGTTGAGGAACGGGGGGGACAAGCGAGGGGACCCCACCCAGCGCAACCACACATGGGCTCGGGCGCCAGGCCTTTGGGATGGACAGGCACACTCATGGAGGTTACTCAAACCCAAGCAGACGGTGCTTGGTGGCGGCACAGATCTTCAGCATCTTCCCTGACCTGCTCACACCCCTCCCAGCACGGGTGGGAAGGCATTCTGCTAACTGGTGTGCAGCAGAGGCCCAGGCCCACAGAGGCCACACTCACTGTTGGTGCTGACGCACCACTCAGAGGCCTGCTGGGGAAATGCAGCACCCAGCCTGAGCTCAGACCATCCTCCCAAACAGGAGCTGAATTTAAAAAAAAATCACAAAAGCTAACAAAAAACCCTCATTCTCTTTCCTTGTAGGTCTCTGGACCTATACAAAGGTCACCCCTGAGCACGAAGGGAATGCAAACCCTCATGGTTACCTTTAGAAAAGAGCTTCCATGCACAGCAGCTGCTTGGAGCAGGCTAGCTGCTTTCCCTGCAAGACATGCCAACTATTCCACACTGAGCACATGCTAAATATGAAATGCAGATGCCTTTCCACGAGCTGCTTTAGCAGGTTTCTTGAACTTTCCCCCCTTAAGATGCTTTTTGATGCAGCAGAACTCAAGAAAAAGGTGACACCTTCTGTTTACTCAGCTAATTACACTTAATGACTGCTGCAGGGCTGGCTGCAGTTCTCATGAGCTCCACATAGCTTGCTGTGGGCTCCCGAACAGCACCTCTAGAGATAAGGACACAGAGAGGGGAAGTGAGCTCAGGGAACTCCATCCCTCTGCCTTGCCCATGCCCAGCTGCCCCCACTGCCTGCCTCATGCTGGGGACTCCACAGCAGGGCAGCTGTCAGGCTGGGGAAAGGTAATACAGGATACTCTTCGAAACCCCAGCAACTCCCTTCTCCATACCACTAGCCTCTGCCCTGGGCAAGGAATTCAGCAATGCTTCCTTAGCTGTGCAGCCCAGAGCTAGCATTGGCTGCACACCACACTGCCAAGGCTTAAAGGATGCCCCAGGCCTCCAGAGAAAAAACTCCTCCATATAAATTTGTAATGGTCCTGGGCAATCTGCCCTAAGAGGCTCTGCTCCTAAGAGGAGCCACATTTGATAGCCTTGAGCTCTACCTCTGCCTGGATGTATACCCTCACAAAGATTCCTATGCAGAAAACCCCAAAAGAACCAACATCTGTTTCCCCAGTGCTCAGGACCGTCAGCTTTACCTGGATCGAGGTGCGAAAAGGACCCGATGACAAAATCCAGTGTCGAGACAGCCAGCAGGAAGAGCAGCAGGAGCTGGAGGCGGATGATCCACTTCACCCCTGCCAGGTTGATCCCAAGCAGCCCCAGAAGCACCGCCAGGGAAATGCCCCGCACCGCCCAGATGTTGCTGAGGTTCAGTACATCCGCAATGGACTCTGCAAAGCCAGTGATGTACATGGCACCTGCAACACACTGAAGGACAGCGGTCTGTGAGCATCCCGTGGGTGCAGTGCCCGCAGCAGGGCTCAGCCGGAGATTTGTTGCCACGCTGCAATGTTTAAAGGTGACTCTGGCCTACAGGCACTGAACCTTACTGCCACAACAGAGGACACTGCTGGGTAAACACAGTAGCAACCAGCAGCTTTCCACTGGCTTTAAAATCTACCCCCAATTAACATTCCAAGAGAAACCACCCTGGCTTACCCAAGGAAAAAGAGGATGAGTCAACCTTTTTAGCTTCTTCTATTTCTCTGAAAGAAAGGCTCCTAGTCAAACACCTGCCTGAAGAGCAGCCACATGCTTCTCCCCTCCCTGCTCCCTAGGGTTTACTTTTAACTCTGTATTTAGCTTGGATGTAAAGCCTGATGCTTCACTGGCTCCCTGTCTTGTTCCTGGAAGGGAGCCTGCACATTTGAGGAGTGCAGCCTGTGCTCCCCAAGCACTTGGGAAAGCTGTTTATTTCCCTTGCTCTTCCTGGGTGGCCAGCAGTCTATAGGATGGGACATCCGCAGTGTAAGAAAACAGCTGCAGGTTCAGCCCTCAGATCACCCTGCAGGGCAGCAATCCCAATTCCAGAGGTTTCCAGGATGGGTATTTCAGCAACGTTCCCTTTCAGCACACAGCATACCTGGCAAACCAAGCCAGGGTATGCAGCTGCACATCAGCACCAGTAAAGGTTGTTAGGAGGACACTCAGAAAGGAGCAGAGCAGGAGAGAGCTTCAACACCTCAAACATCCTTGAAGCCTTCCCTTCAATAAAACATGACATCTCCAGCAGATTAGGGGTCAGGTGCCTGCGAAGTCCCCACTCCACCTTGCACAGTAACAAGCCACCACCCCAGTGGCCCTGCAACAAGAGGTTCTTTCTTGGGGCTTGAACTACCTATCTTGAAATCAGAACAGAATTTCTAGGCTGAATGCTTGCAGAAATCAGTTCCTTAAGAGCCTTTGCAAGACACACACTTTGCTGGGTGAAGAACATAACTGATTTGAAACACCCAAACGAGTGCTAGCTTTACCTTTGCTTTCAGCAGAAAGCTATTTTAGGGCTACAAAACCTTTCTTTCTTTGAACAGTCCTTACTGTGAGCCACTCCAGAAAAGGAGAATGCTGAGAAGAGCACCAAACCCCAGCCCTGCCTCCCAAGTTGCCATGACCAAGCACATGCTGGAATCTGGAGGATCTGGTATAGGCATGCCGGACCTGATTAGGGGAGATTCAGGTTGAATGTTAGAAAAAATTTCTTCTCAGCAACAGTGGAGATGCACTGGAATGGGCTGCCCAGGGATGGGGTGGAGTCACCATCCCTGGAGGTGTTCAAGAACCATGGAGATGTGGCACTGAAGGACATGGTTAGCGGGCATGGTAGGGGATGGGTTCGGGTTGAACTTGATGATCTTAGTGGTCTTTTCCAATCTTTATGATCCTGTGATGAAGCATTTCTTCCAGATCATCATGAGAGGACCCCACGCTGGGTCCCAGCCCATCTCTGCAACATGCCTTAGGATGCTGAGCAACCTCTCATTGCTGAAGGCAACAGGACCACGTACCCAGTTCCTGCACCACTTCTGACCAGTCACAGCTCTCTGTGTGCAGCTTGCAGCAGAGGTGCAGCTCACAGAGGTGCAGAAAAAGGCAGAAAAAGTCCGCTGAGCACAGCCAAAGAGAAGGGAAACACATCAGCTTTCGGGAGCACGCAAAGCATTTCTCCGCAAGCTGCCAATTCCCACCCCGCAGCCCCCATGCATGCTGGACGCCTCGCTACAGGATGGGGCTGCCAGAGGCCAGGTTTTACGACCCCTGGGAGAGGCTGCAACCTGATTGCTTTCCCAGACAGGGTCCACTCGGAGAGCAGGAGTGGAAAATATTACAGGAAGGATTCTCATGTGTGGCCCATTTCCATAACTTGGCTTATAACTGCATTCAATTTGTATTTTATGGACACTTGCTTTTAATCTGAAGTGAAAGGAGAAGAGGGGATTCTTTTTGGTTTGTGTTTTTTTAAGGGTTTTCAGAGATTGCTGCAAGTCAGTCATTTAAAAACAAACTTCAATAAAAATTCTTCCCCGCTCACCACACTTCAGACTGTTCATAACATCTTTACAGGGGGAGGGGGTTAAGTTACCACAGATTTAAGAGATTACTTTCCACTCTTTATGTTTACTACACATGCGTCTCAGTGCTCCGACACCACGGCTCCTCAGGGCCATTCAGAAAACACAGAAGTTGTGACTCTCTTCTCCAGACACCACTTAGCTGTGCCCTTACTTCTGCCCAGCTCCCATCATACACCAGCTCCACTTCTGCCCCATTTGGAGAAGCCAGGTCCACGTGTATCCCCACATCCCCAAGTGAGCACATCCAGGCCAATGTAGCAGCCCGGAGGGCTCTCTGCTTTAGGTGGCCACCCTGGCCACTGCCTTTCAGTTGGATTTATGTCTCCTTAAGGGCAAGGCATGTCTTGCCACCAAGGGTACTTTGGGAATGGAAGGGATGTTCTGCACAAAAACCAACTCCTCTGCCATTTTAACCATGCCAAGTGCCATTTGGCCTGCCTTTACGGATGCATTTAGAAAGACTGATAATTTTTTCTTTTTAATTATCTTTTTGTGTTTCTAATTACCTGGCCAAAAATATAAAGGAGCCCAATGGTCCCCCCGACTTGACCTCCAAGGACGGTAGAGATCATGGAGTAGACGCCTCCACTTCCAATGCTGCATTTCTCACAGACCCCAATTCCAGATAGGACTGTCACCAGAGCAACCAGGACCACAAAGGACACCAGAAACATGCCCATCACAACACCAGTGTTTCCCTGCAATGAGAAAATAATAACAAAAACCAACTCACACAAGAAAAATTGGTTGAGTCAGAAATAGGACCCAGCTACTTCTAGTTACTTGTGATCAATGGCTATGGAGTCATTACAGATGAAATGGAAGAACAAAACCTCAACACACACCCTAATTATATAATTAATGTAACCGATTGCTAAATTCACAGATCCTATTGATGCCCTTTTGAAGGAGAGCTGCCTCGTCCTGCGGCTGGACAGACCCTTCCACGATAAGGCTGTGCTCCATCACTGGGCTCCTGCATGAATCACTGATTCCGTCCTCTGGCTGAGAAACGATGATGTCAAACAATGACTCAACGACCACGGGGAGGGGGTTGCTGCCACTGCCACGTTTCATTATGTTTGAGAATGAAATATTAACCGAAAACAAACAAACAGAACAATTTCAGAACAAAAAGTAGTTTCAAAACCAAACGTTTGGGATTTGTGACAACTGATTTATTAAAAGCATCACGCCGGAGTTTTAATTTATCACAACGTTTACCTTTAAAAGCTCTAATCCTCCCAAACAATAACAAAGAACAAAACCCCCAGGGAAACACTGCCTGGAAGACAAATAATGCGCTCATAGGCCACCGCACGCGGGGCTTTATCTGCCCGAGGTATGCAAAGTAGCAGGTGGCTCTCACACTCAATTTCCTCACACGCATTTTGTGCGGAGGATTTCGCCCTGCTGATAAAAACTTCCTTCCTGCTCCAGGCAGAGGAAGCGCCAGGGAGGAGCAGCTGCAGCCAAAGGTGTAGGGTGAGCAGCAAAGCCTGTGTGCAGCACAGGGTATGCTGCTTGAGGCACTCCATTTGTGGCTGCATTTCCTACGTGCAGTGAAAGCATGCCTTCCACAGAGCCAAGGAGAAGGCATTTAGTTCCTCCATGCAAATTCAAGCGCCTCTTCCGCACTCAGGACCTTCCAAACCTCTCTCTCATGTCTGTAATTTATTTTCCAAAAGTTATGCTCCGTGCTCCAGCCCACCTTCCCCTGCTGACAAATCGCTTAGTCCAGCACACAGCCAGCCCAACTGCATCATCAGAAGCCTGCGTTCATCCCAGTGCCCAGTTCACGTCTGGCCTCCCTTCCTCTGCCTCGACTCGTATTTCAGGCCCTGTCCCATCGCTCCTCTCTAGCCTTGCTCCCTCTCCTCCCACTCCGGTAGTTTCTGAGGTCATGCTAGCCTTGATACGGGTTTGTTTATTACCAGCACTGCTTCTCATCCTTGGGGCTGGTTGAAATCCCACATCTCTTTTTCTTTTTTTCTTTTTTTTTTTTTTCTGCTTTTTGCAAAACAACAGAAACATATCCAGGATGTTACTATCATCATAAAATCCTATTTTGGTTCAGCATCCTGCGGCCTTTGACGAGGCTTTATCTGGTCAGTGGGGAACAGAGCCAAGATTTGTTACAAATGCAGCTGCTGGTGGGGTCAGCCCCACAGCCCAATACAACCCGACACTTCTTTAAAAGGACAATTGTTCCTCTTCCTCCATAGCTTACCCTAAGGTTAAAAGGGTTAATAAATACGACACGCTTCAGTTAAAAAGAAAAACAAAGCACACACATGCAAACATACACACGGCCTTGGGCTTTTCCAGATCCTGGAGGAGGCTCAGGCAAGCGCAGTAGCTGGTTAATGGACAACACGGGGGTTTAGGGCTAATAAAGGTTTAACATCAGGGCCAGGAGAGACCTAACTCCTTCCTACAGAACACCAGTGGGAGGAAGGCAGAACTGGGAGGCAAAAGCCCTGATTATTTATTCAAGCACGCTGGAAGGATGCAGTGTAAGTGGGCAGTGCAGCAGTTACTGAACACTTGTGGAAGACTGCTGTCCCCTGCAACTGCAGGCGTTACCAACCCCAGCTCTGGAAGCTTACAGCAAAAGCCTGATGGCAAATGGATCCACATATGTGCGTCCTCTGCCACGTATGCTCTGCCAGCCCTGACTTCTCCTCCCTTCCCTTTCACGCTGTCTTCCAGCTGTTCCAGTTTTTATTTACTTACTTACTTTATTTTCATTTGTGCTCTTTCCAGCAGTAATTTGCTTTCAGAGGAGACATGTAGGAAATCAGATCAAGAAAAGTGGAGCGAGGAGAATCATCCCGGCTTCTTCAGACTCCAGTTCCCACCGAAAAGCACAAGCCATGTTTCAGCTGGAAGAGGCGAGGCTAAGAGCACAGCACCCATGCGCTGACCCACCAGGGATCAGTGGAATGCAGAGCTGGGGTTTGCACCGTGCTGCCAGCGAGGGAACAGCCCCATCGCATCCCAGCTGCCATATGGATTCACCTGATTCTGTAGCTCTTTCTTCGCTGTGGGTCCCAATATTCCCTCTAGATGCCTTCAGTGAAGCAGTGTTCAATATAGAGTGCAAGTTTCTTCCCACTCCTCTTGGAAGATGTCCACTGTGCCTGTGACACGAACTTGTGCTTGTGATGCAAACTGAGCCTGAAGCTCAAATTCCACTATTCCCTGGACATGCCTTCCTTTCACTGAGGGGAAATTTTAAGGGACAGCACAACAAATTGCAGCAGGAACAGTCCCACACTGCAGTGCAAGAGAGAAGAGGCAGGCTCCAACCCTGGGCAAGTCATTGGGTCCATACATGGGAGCCTCTTTGGCAGCTATGACACTTCCACCTGGCTGAGGACTGCTCATCTGAGACACACTGGGGACCCCAAGTAAGGCAGATATGTTTGGAAGAGATCTGCTTTGGTGGTACTGGGAAGATTTTAAATTAGCTCTACCTACAGTAATGTGCTTTGCCTGAAAAGCAATTCTTCTGCTTCAACAACGCGACATCAGGATGTCCCTGTTTACTGCCCAGGCCAGTAACTGTGGTGCTGCTTTTCCTAATCTGAAAGCTAAAATAGGAACACTTAAAAAAACCACTTTCCATTTTCATGGAACCTTCTAAAAAGCTAAGAAACAGCAGAGGACTTCACCAACTCACTGCCTATGAGCATCACAAAACCAAGAACACTCAGGTTCTGATGGAGTAGAGAGGTGAGGAGAAAATGATCTATTCCCATTCCCATGTCCAATCGAATCAGCCCTTACTCACCACAAGCCATCCTGTCCTCAGGAAAAGAACCACTCCAAAAATGTTGATCATGCAGGAGGTAAAGACGCCATCCCACGTCCCAAAAAGCACCGGCTCCCACACAAACAGCTGGATCTTCCACCAGGGCCTGCTCTGTGTTTGGGATCCCTGCAGGAAAGCAAAGCCTTCAGTTTCATCTCTTATGCTCTACAGGCAGGCTGCAGAAGCGGTGTGAAGGTCAGTGACCATTACAGCCACATGGCTTGCCACCAATGAAAGCCAAGATGTGACTTGCTCCAACTTTGGAAGTGCTGTGTTTTGGGAGGCCAGGTTGGATGGGGTTTTGGGCAATCTGACCTAGTAGGTGGCAACTAGCCCATGGCATGGGGTTGGAACTGGATGAGCTTTGAGGTCCCCATCAAGAAGAACAGGCTTGCTGCAGCGTCTCTTGGAGTAGAAGACAAACCAAGTTGGATAGACTGGGGCTGGAAGAATAGGTTCAAATAGCTCTGTCATCACACAAAGCCAATAGATTAGGGATGAGAACACTGAGTTTCTAGAGGAGATAAAGGGACACATGCAGATTTCAGAGCTGCTGAAGCCAACAGCTGAAACCTTGGGGGACGTGCAGCTGGGCTGCAAGGGGAGCTGGCTCCCACGTACCTGCTGGGCCTCCTCGTGGAACAGCTCCTGCACATGGCCCTCACCTCTGGCACCATGTGGGATGTTCATCGTGCCCTTACACTGCCTTTGCCCTGCAGCTGGTGGGTCTGAGCCCAGCACGTCAGCTCTTCTGCTCTGTCAAGCTCCTGCAGCACTCGATCCCCCGCTGTAGGTTCATGGTCTTACTGCACTTCCTGTGGAAGGAGGACAGACTGAAGGCACTGCTGCTTTTTCTCAGCCTGCAGAAGCATGAGGCTGTAAACCAACCAGAGCTGATAGCCAACGCTGAACCACAGAGCGCAACACCACCGCAATACACTCTCAGCTCTAACACTTAACAGCCCTTGGTGGGCTTTGCTCAGTCCTTTCCTGCTCCTGGCAACCCCAGCATCCTCCAGCACTAGCTTCACAGCTTCCTTATGTGCTGTCTGGGAGAAGTATTTCCTTTCACTTGGCTTTAAATCTGGTGCCTGCTCATTCTATTCCATTCTCGTTATGACATGAGACATACAGAGCACTTCCCAGCACCACTAACAGTTGCACAGCACTTATCACCTTCCCCTCCGCTGCACTGTTTTGCAGACTAGAGCCCTGCCTCTATATTCTCTGCCTGACAGAGGGCTCTGCTACCCCCCCCCTCTTCCAGTGCAGTGCAAGGATGGTAAGGAAAGGTTGTGGTGAGGTGCAAGTTGGCCTCTTCTCCCTGGTAAAAGCCATAGGACAAGAGATAACGGCCTTAAGTTGAGCCAGGGGAGGTTCAGGTTGCATATTAGGAACTATTTCTTCCCAGAAAGAATGGAACAGCACTGGCACAGGCTGCCAAGGGAGGTGGTGGAGTCACTGTCCCTGGAAGTGTTCGAGAACCATGGAGATGTGGCACTGAGGGATGTGGTCAGTGGGCATTGGTTGATGGTTGGTCTCAATAATTTTAGAGGTCATTTCCGACCTTAATGATTCTATGACC
Source organism: Pavo muticus (assembly GCA_016647715.1). Classification (NCBI taxonomy): domain Eukaryota; kingdom Metazoa; phylum Chordata; class Aves; order Galliformes; family Phasianidae; genus Pavo; species Pavo muticus. The sequence continues at coordinate 1,025,166 of JACDJE010000322.1, read as the reverse complement.
CTACCAGAAGGGAAAAGCTGGCACAAGCACTTCGCTGAGGGTTTCATTCCTGGAGTTGACCCAGTATGAACCACTGCCTCCTAGATACCTACAGCCACACAGTTGAGGGCTTCCTTCCTTTTTCTCAGAGTTAGAAGGCTCTAAATCCATATGCAGGCAGTGTTCTCCTAACATCACCCCCTCTTCTATTATTTGATTCTACAGCTACTTACACACCTGGATGGATGCATTACACACCTGCATGGATGCATTCCTTTAGCCTATTGAGCAACTGAGGCAAGCACCACACACAGGCAGGGCATAAACTACAAGAGTGAGAGGCAAGCACACAGCCATGGCAATCAGAACGACAGAACCCTTTCTAATTCAGGAGTTAATTGATATTACTCCTCCTGAAGCTTCTACTGAAGACACCAAGCAGTCTGTGAAAAAAAAAACCCACCTGACTGCAGGGCCCTGAGTGAGACAGGAATGTAAAGGAAATAAGGCCGCAGAACACTGCTGCACATGGCAGCTCCCAACCTGCTCAAGGTTGTTCACCTGTTATTCACTTACCCCAACAGCCATAAACACTGTGTGAGCACAGCCCCACACGCCACAAGCGCTGGGACCCCCACGGGGCCCCGCACTGAGTACCCCAACGTGGTGGTATCAACTGCTCAGCACTGCTGGGGAAGCAGCCCCGGTCCATCTCACTGCTGCAGCTTCCTTTTCCTATTTCCTTCTTTTATTTTCCTTCCCTCCCCTACTTTTTTTTTCCTTTCCCCTCTTCCTCTGCCCCTCATTTGCTTGCCTTTCCCCCTTTCTGCCTCTTTTTTTGCTTCCTTTTCCTCCTTTTTCCCTCCTTTTTTGCTTCCTTTTCCTCCTTTTTGCCTCTATTTTTGCTTCCTTTTCCCCCATTTTTGCCTTTTTTTTTTTTTTGCTTTCTTTTTCCCCCACTTATGCCTCTTTTTTTTGCTTTCTCTTCCCCCCTTCCCTATCCCCACCCGTAGCGCAGTCCCAGCCCCCAGTACCTCCCACCCTCGCCCCCGTGTCTCCCCCCGGCCCCACCGCTCACCTGCCGCCCGCAGCCGTCCCCGGCACCGCCTCCTCTCGCCGGGGGGGCCCAGGAGGCCGCCACGTGTGCCGGGGCACACCCTCCGCCCGCCCTCCTCCTTTACCTCGGGAGTCGGCCCGAGTCAGGCAGCAGCAAACAGCGTGCAGGTAGGTAGGGCATCCGTGCCGAGGTGCCGGAGGGACGGCCGCCAGCACGGGGCAGTGGCGCTGCAGTTTTGCACGGGAGCGGCCGCCTCCCGCTTCCACGTCCCCGCATAGAGAATCGGCCGATCGATGGGCTGATCGTCGAGTCCAACTCCTGGCTCCACGCAGGGCCGCCTGAAAGTCAGACCGTCTGACCGAGAGCTCCGTTTGCTTCCAAAAGCAAGCAAATTCCGGCTATTTCAAGACGGCTCGGTAATAAGGCAAGGCAATGATTTTCCAGCGTGCCTACAGAGATAAAGCACAACCCTAACCTTAACCCTTCACTTTGCAGAAACAGCAAGAGTTGGGGCCCAGACAGTAGGATGGAGCCGATGGGGAGGGCAAAGAGGTGCCCAGACAGGAGGATGGAGCCGGATGGGGAGGGCAAAGAGATTCCTGGAATATTTCTGGAACTCCTTCCAAGAGGACACACTGAGGGGTACCTGCTAGCAGGCTGGGCCAGGTCCTCCCATGGCATGGGCCAGTGCTCCCGGTGCAAAAATGCAGACTGACATATGCTCCTCTGAGAGTTAGCAAGTCACTGTCATGTGCAAAGCGCTTTGTTTTCATTAAAGAAATATGAGTGTACAGAGGTAACCGGAACACCAGAGCAGCAGCTCGAAGTAAACTAAGCACACTCCGTGTGGCAGTACATAGGTCATTTAGCAAGAAGGGATGTGCATTTAGGTCCACAGGGCTGGGAGATGATGGAGTTGCAGGAATGTTGGATGATGCTAATTTCTGCCACCACCCACCCCACTCACAGAACCCTGCTGCCCTTCCCAGCATGGCAGCTGCCGGGCACACGCAGCTCGCACCTCTCATGGCACAGTGTTGGGAATCAGCTGCACAGTATGAGTTGCATCACCTAGTGGCCTACAGACACATCCTATGCCAACAGTAAAGCGGGGTGTTCAACCAAGAGGGTCCTCCTGAAGCAGAGTTCTGTCCACAGAGAGCCAGCGTTTTCCTGAGTTCATTTATGTGCTAAACTGCACCAAAATTGCTTCTAAAGTGCATTTTCCCTAATGCTGCACAGTGTTCCTCCATATCCAATGTCAGAGGGCTCATGGGCAAGGAACTGCAGTGCTCTCCTCCTGTGTTCAACCAGGTGACCTCTGCTCAATGCTACTCTAAGGCAACAAATATAGCCTTGGAGAAATGAAAATCCACAAACCCGCTTCCTTCTGATCCCTGTTCTGGAGGAAGGCAGAACTCACTGGCACACAGCTTACCTTGCCCTTCTTTTTCCTTCTTTTGGAACCACAACTTTCTTAGACTGATCTGATCTATAATTAGACAGCTTTGTAACAAAGAAGCTTTTGGGAACTGGCAAAGCAAATGGAGCAAAACCCAAATCTTGAGAGACAAACCAGCCAGCATCCTCCTGCTGCCAAGGGCATCCTCTGCGTTGTTCCTACACCTCACACCGTGATCACCATTACCTTGAAATACCCCCAGCACTTCTGGCTGTTAATCCACCATCTCCCATGATTTCCTATACCCACATGGAACAGCTGCAAGTCAGGCAGCAGCCTCCACTCACCGGGTGGGAGCAGGTACAAGGCAAGGGGAGCTGCCTGGTGACTCCAAGCAGAAAACCAGCAGCTTCTGGTACAGCCGGCCAACACCCAGAAGGATAAATATAGGAGTAATGTTTTTTTTGCATGTCATGGACTGCAGGAGATCCCCGCCGCCTCCCCACTTTGAGATGGCACCTCACCAAACCCTCAGATGCACTTTCTGCCAGCATGTATGCGCCAGGCCGCCTTTGGGACTCAGAATACAGATGCTGCACTGGGGACGTGGCGGACCTGAAGCTCAACCTGGCAAGGTGGAAGGGCAGTGCAGGGCAGCTTACCTGTGGGACTGCTGCTCCTGGGAGGGCTCCAGCTCCTGTTCCAGCTCCCTTCTCGCAGCTCCACGTCTTGACAGCTAAAGCAGACAAAAGAGCAGATGGCATTCTACAGGCAACTGTCTTCTGCTGATCTGGGAAGCGCAATGCACAGGACAGCTGACCACTCAGACACTCTTCCATCCCATCTCCCTAAATCCAAAGTCCCACCTCCAGATCTCTCTGTCATGAACCGCCCCGGAGCTACAAAACAGTTCATCCCGTGCAGTGCAAGGAAAATATTCCAACAGACAGGTATTTTTTCAACTCTTTAAATAAACAACCAGAACTCTGAGCAGAGAGGACCGTTTCCTCCTCCTAGCAGAAAATACAGCTACGTGGATTCTTTTTTCTCACTGAACACAAAATGGAAGCTCTGGCAATTCTTTTCAACATGAAAGCATTGCAAAATGCCCTGTTTTTCAGTATTGCTTTAGTATCCTGACACTGTAAAAGTCAACAGGCGGAAACTATCAGCGTTGGCTTTCTTATTTCCACCAACACACGGCCGAGCAAGCCGGTGCCACTTACCAGGGCACTTCACACAGCACACCCTCACCTTAACACTGCTCAACCTAAAACAATTGAGAGTAATCATTACACGAGATGAATGTCAACACAGAACTTCAAGTTCTTTAAAAGCTATTTTAAAAACAATACCAAAGCAGGCACTGTAGAATAAGGTTGAAACGAAGGCCTATCGAATTACACTGCTGTGTTCCTTCTGTATTTCAGAAGCAGGTGAAAGCAGTGCGAGGCAGCGAGGCTCATGGCCTCACACTCCTGAAGGGGCAGGAATGCGGGCAGCCCCTCTCTAGCGTCCAGAAGTTCCCCCAAAGGAAAGCTACCCAACGCTACGTGCTCCTACCCAAGTGACTCTATTGCCACAGTAGCACAGTCTTCTATGAGGTCCAAGGTTAGAATTAAGGCCAGATATTCCACTTCCTATAAACGGAGGTGACAAGACAGAGATCCAAAGGAGGAGAAAACCCACAGAAACTTTGTACGTTTCAATCAAACCCTTCAGTACTCAATGGCTGCAGTCACCCCCTTGCGTTCCTACACAACAACCTGCGTCTTCGCCAGCCTCCATCTGCCTCAATGAGATTTTGTTTGAAATTCACCAACGTGAAAAATACCGCTAAAAGTCTATTCAGAAAACAGTATTCTATATTTTTATTTTTCAAACAGCAAGTGACCACATTTAAAATGCATCATTTGCAAATATAAATTATCAAACTATTAGTTTAATTAAAAATAAAGCGAAAACATAACTTCCCTTAGTATCACAATACATAGGAGGGTATTATAAGCCCCGAGTGACTAAGTTAACCGTAAGAAAACAATTATGTCAAAAGTGATGGAACTCATTAAGTCACCGAATGAATAAATCAGTCCTAAGAATACAATACCATTCACCGTGATTATGTAAAAAAGCCATCTTTCATTGTATTATACAGATAAAACAATCCGATCCTTCATGCCACGTTTTGTAAACCATGATATAAATTACACTCACAGTCAAAGGAACAGATAAGAGTAACTCCCAAAATACTTTAAGTTGCTTTTAGGGCAGAAATAAAGGCAGAAATAGAATCATTTAAAATATATCAAGTTTAACCAAAACATTTATTTGGTCAAGCCTGCTATCCAAATAGTTTTGTTTCCTGCAAAACTATTTTTGTCTTTTTGAATTATGAAATTTATACGTTTCTTTTACATACTAAACATAAGTCATGTGTTGAGCTACATTAAATCCTTTTACGCTTGTATCACTTTTGCCAGGAGACCCATGCATCTCACGTATGTACACACACACACACATACACACACACACTCTTTGTATTCCCCCTCTCCCAGGAATACAGACAGACTCCCATCCTGGTTTCTGTCATAAAGAATATACAAATTTCATCCCTTCCCGGTTCCTACAAAGCCATCTCCTATCTATATACACACTTCTACTGACGGAATTCAGGTTATGATCTTTTGCCTAATAATAAACGGACGGAATAGATGTCGTAGGATAAAGAAATACTGTATAATTATTGAAATAAACCTATTATCCTAAATTTATCTATATGGATCTTTCTGTTTATTAGTTGAAGTACGAAGAAGGCATACGGACTTGAGATCAGAAAACGCACCGTAACAGCGTTCCACTAGATATGTATCACCAGGTTGTCTTCTGTACACTCAGACTTTGTACTGATTGCTCTGTCTCCAAATCCATCACGTTTCCAGATCCGACTCAGCACTACATAGTATGCCTTCAACATAAAAGGAGGTCACTTGCTTTATTGAACACCAAGCTCCCTTCCAGACAGCATTAAAAGAAAGACAAGACTACACAGACAAAGTCCAGTATAATTCATTTCTGACAAGGAAAATTTCAACCCCTCATACTGTTGCAAAATTCCTCCTACTGAAATGCTTTACTACAATAATAATAAAAAGCATACATTACATATAAAAGATACCAGTGTACTAAAAGTGACAGAAGTGGACTAGCAAATCCTTCAAAGCACATATTATATAAATGACTAGCATTTAAAAACATTTTCTTTTCTATAAAATGTAGGTCATATACATTTATAAATCGGGGTGGGGGGTTCTAAAGCAGTGACGACTGCGTTCAGATAGTTTCGCTGCTCTGTACAGTCTAATCCCTACTCGATTCAAACTATAAGTTTGACGTTTAGTTTATTTATCAGAATAAACTCATCATCTCATAGCTCATAATTGGAAAAATACGCAACTCAACTGAACACGTGACTTGTAAGTTCACTGTTTAACTGCATATGAAATACGGAGAGAACTGCTCCTTTCTACCGGAGGCCCAAGTCTCCTCAGTTCAGTATCAGGACTTAAAGACTCCAAATTTAAGCAGAGGAATTGTCAGGAATCAGCACAGAAGCAGAATAGTATCTCTCCTCCTTTAGAGACACAGCTATTCAACTTTTGCAGTCTTCCTCCTCTCGCAGAAGTGCAGCCAAGCCATTCCTTTCTTACTCAAAGCGTGCACGGATGAAGCCATGGATCTAAAGGCTGTCCTCTCTGTGACTGAGATTGTGCTGTGTAAACAACGTTACATACTCCAGCAGGAGGACGTTTGAATTTATTTGTAAAAAACGATTAAGAATATTCCTTAACTCAAGGCTATTAACTCCCCAAAGGTATTTTTGGAACTTATCCTTATGCTACTCGTAAAGTTAGCACTGTCGTGTATTATTGCTTACAACATCGTACGCCTTCCAACAGAGCGGTACTGCCATCAGTCCGGATCTATTTACAGCACTTGTTGTTTCTTCCTTAAACAGGCTATAAAAACATTACATACTTTACAGACAATACAAATTTCCACATCGGTACTCAATTCAAACAAATGGAATGCATAACAATAATAAACATCATAAAGGAAGACTGACATAAGTCCTTGATTGTCAAGACACATTTATATTTATATATAAACTCTAACTGTGCAGAATCAAAGATTCGATCATAGGTACATCCTTATTTGATAAATCATATTTACAGCATGATATTGCATAAAAAAATAAAATAATGTTGTTTACACAATATTACCTTTCCATCCATTGGATTAAGGAGAGCAAGAAACAACTCTTAGAAATGTTTGCTTGCCTCGGTTTGTGTTTCCTACCAAAAGTTACAATTTCAAAAAGGAAACATAAGGTTCTTCACGCAGAGTAGAGCAAAAGCGGCTATAAAGGTATTTCCCTGACACAAAGCAATTTAAACTTGAACAAAGGTTGCAGTTTTAACTTAGAGACAACTCTTCTCATTAGCAGTAATACTTTCCTAGTACTTGCCCCTTGCGAAGTGAGCTTCAGCTAAATGCATTACATGCCTAACACAAACATGCATTACCGTAAGTCAAACGAACTTTCGAAGTTACAAGGCTTCATCTCCGTAACACAGTTAAAACTAGCAGAGTGTAACACGATGAGCTCGCTTCGGTACCAGCCATGTAATCTGAAAGTTCACACGTGTACTGGTACCGACTGCAGAAGCAGATTCCTGCCTGTTAGATTTGTCAAACGTATTCCCTGGAGCATCAGGGTTTTCCCTGCAATTCATAACGGTATTGAAACAAGCCAACAAAGAAGAATTAAAAAAAAAAACAAAAGCTCTCAAAACCAAGAATATTTAGTTAGCAAATATACATACATAAAGAAATCCAATGCTGCCAAGTTCAGAGTGAATTCACCCAAATATTCTGGTTCGTTTCAAATAGTTACTACGCGTGATACAAACACCATGAAAACATTCTGAACAAGCATGGAATATCACTTATATGTCCAGGTGGAAAGTTGTCATAGGAGAACATGAATGCTTCCAAAAGTTACAGTAGAACCCCAATAATTCGCAGCAATGACTCGGAAACCCTTCAGAAATCACAATTTTGGAAGTAGTGAAGAAGCAGGCAATGAAAGCAAGGATGTCACATCACAAAAGTACTTTGTTCATTTATTTTGACAACCGTGGTTTAGTTTGCAATGCTTCTTGTACCTCCCAGTATACTGGCATAGGTTCTGTAGTATACTTGGGTGAAGCAGTACAGTATTACTCGTACGAGACTTCGCTACTGTACTTCTTAGCACATCGCAGAGAGGTGGGAAGAGAGAGAGCATAGGGGACATATAAACCTATGGGATGCTCTGTTTAGCTGTCAGCGAATTAGCAAGATTTTACTGTACTTCTCAATTAACAATGAAAAGTTCCCTTCATCCAAGAAACAGACAAGTACAATAGAAAAATAATGCAAGTGTTAATTCGTGCGGATGCTTTCTTGTCCTATTTTCTTCCTGAAACACAATTTTCCTCCAGACAATACTAGGAGACACGAGATCGTTAACAGAATTCCTTTATCGTCCAATTTGTTTATGTGTTTTGTAAACCAGTGTACAGCGATACACGTTGCTAATCCTTCTCTCTAAACCTGGTCACCTGTGATTAACTCATTCTCAAATCAAAAGAAGAAAATGTAAATGCTTATTAGGATACCATTGCAAGCTGATTCCTTCATCGTCTGTCACGTGAACGGTAAAATATACCAAAGGACTCATGCTAAAAGGGACACTGTCAAGTAATTTAGGTCCAAAATATGGCCTACGAGTATGTGTCTATATATATAGACATATATGTATATATATAGGTTGGTAGTAAACATGATCCATTTCCTCTTTTTTCCAAAAAATCATCGTTGCTCTATGGAGAGGAGAGCCACAAAAGGTCCCCCCTTACATACACACGCCTGCAGTCTGCACAACCCTTCAGAAAGAACCTGTGTTGCTCGCTCCGTGCAATACAAATGCTAACCCCACCTTCTGCTGAGCGACCAAGGCAGTACAAGAAGAGAACTAACAGCAACGTCGCTGCTTTTTCAGCTCTTTTGGACATCCACGGAAAACTAACAGAAACGAACACCGACCTGTTTGAAACGAAGAACATGCATCTGGAGCAGATTAGAGCAGCAGAACTTTAGCAGTAGAAAATCTTATTAAATAATGTAATTATTGACGAAGCGCAAGCTTTTACACTGAGCAGTCTCCCAGAACTACATACAGACTTTTTCCAGAACGAAAGGGCATGCACTCAGGAAATGACAGCAGTGTATTTGGTTAACTCCTCCGTCACAGAAAGCTTCAAGCATCGGCAGATCAAGTACTCGAGAATCCTAGAGATATTCCCCACAGGCTACACTGGGACTTCACAGCCTGTCCTAAGGCACTGAGGATAGCTGTAATGGCTCATCAGCAGACTGGAGAAGGAACTACGACAGAAGGAATAACATTTTCTCAGATGACTCCCACTTTGCTCTGGGGGAGAGTGAGTTCCTTCCCTCTGTACAGCAGCTTGCTCGCTCACGTACCCAAGCAGCCATTTGTTAAGAGCGAAGATGGCGCGGAGCAACAGCGCTCCCTCCTACTCCTCCATCACTTCCTCACAGCAGAGAATCAACGCAGTGACTTTCATTAAATAAAAGTGAGTCAATCTGCTTTGGGAGATTCAGGCTTTTTATTCCTTTTACTTTCCTACCAGACCAGACTAGTGCAGTAATAATCTAGTTGCCCTCCCCCGGCCACCCCTCCCCCCTCACACTTGTTTCTCTTTGTTTTTCTTTTGGCATTTGCTGCTTGTCATATTTATAACAAATAGTACTAGTAATGGTCACCTACTTGCAGCAACAGGACGTTGGAACAAAGATGTCAACAACATATTAAGCAGGCAGCACAAGCTAGGATGTCATGGAAATAGAACAATGAGAACAAAACAGGTGTAACAGGAGGTGGCTTCGAGGCTATGGGGGCCATATTTATTACATCTGTGCAAAGCAGAATGGAAAGCCAAAAAAAGAAACCAACAAAAACCAACCAACTGACCATAAAGGAAGAAAAACAGAGACATGAATCAGGTTGAAAATATTCTTTCCAATAATTTTTGTTTTACATATATCATTAATAGTCCACAAGGAATTTACTCTTCTCCCTCGATGCACATTCTTTTTTTTAACTCAGGGCCAAATATTCAGACCAAATTACTGGTAAGTGATAACATGCAGAAACACCTTATATTAAACACACAAGTCAAAACATGATCTGTTTTCCTATACAAAAATATTTAGTGAGAATTTTATGCAATTCGTATTTCCTGACAATGCAGGAAGCAAGCCATGGATTACAAACATGCCTTCTCCCTGAATTGTACCAAGTGAAGTTAGTGCTTTACTAGTGATACCATAAGGGGGAAAACAAAAAAAGAGTGCGTAAAATCAGCTTCCTATCAAAAAGAAGGAAAAAAAAAGAAAAATATTGCTACTGTTTTCAGAAGAGGTGGGGACTATTTTGTGCCCTGCTCGAGTCCCTTCAAAAGACAAGATATATTTTATAGCTCCTTGAGATGCAGTATTTTCTCCTACCTGATGGCTTCATCTGAGAAATACCAGCTAGCAATAGTGCTGTAAAAGAATGTTTGCAATCCTATAAAAAAAACATACATATATATATACATACATATATATATATATATATATTCACACACACACACACGGGTCTGCGTGTGCATGTTTTTCCCTGGTTAATCAGCCTACATTAGGCTTAAACTGCCTTAAACTACCAGACAGTGTCCCTTTAGGGAAGGTGCAATATTATGAACATACAGTTCAAAAATCTGTAAATTGTTAACTTAAACTACACAATAGTTATGCTACTCAAATCTTACCACCTTAAAAATGCACACAGAACTACTTATCGTACCATACTGTATACTTCAAGACAAAGTACTATTCAAAAAACCATATTCGTGGGACAGGGATAAACTTTGTAGTTTATTTATATTGTGAAATGCAATGAAAACTTCTGATCGCTCATCTATGTTGAGAAAGAAATCCTGTTCGCTAGCATTACTCAACAGTTTGGGTTGGTAAAACTGCATTGACGTGCTCGAACCAAACATTAAGAAGATGCATGAAATCTGAATGCCCACTTCTTCAGCTTACGGGGATATTTTGATTAATTTGATGAGCTGAACTGTCAGAATTCTAGACAGAGAATTAAGACAGAAGCTCAGGATACCCAATCTCGCTGTATATTGGAAGCAGTAATTGGAGCTGTATGAGATGAAAATGATGCAACCATATCAAACCTAAAAATCTAAATTTTTTTCTTTTTTTTTTGAGAAATCAAATCTATCAAATAGACTAAGTGCTCTATGTTAATCATGAGTATGTAGGGTAAGGTACAGTTAAGCTTTTAAATCTTGGAATACACAGTTTGTGTAAGCATTATGTAACTGGGAATGTTATCTACAGAATACTTTAACTAAAACTTCAAAATCTTGATATCTGCATATGAAAAAGTCATTAAAAAGTTACATCTAGATTCAGCTGTACAAAGAAATACACGTTACTTCAGGAACGAAGTAAATGCATTAGCAGTTATGTATTTGCTTAAAAAATTGTGTAAAGAATTTTCAATCAATTCGACTTTGAAATAGTAGAGTTAGTCTACCAGAATTCATTCCTTCCTCCAAACACAACTCAAGGTAATGGAAAGCAGAAACAAAGGGCGTATGATCTAAAATTATCTTCTGAGAGAGATGGAAGAGAGAGTGTTTTTCTAGAAAATGCCATCTTTTAAAGCCATATCTGCTTGACTTTGAAACTGGTAGTTTATTCTGTGTGTTTAGTACATGTTGATTCCCTGATGAAGAGCAATGACTACACTGACAAGCTTGAAAATGACAATATGGATAGTAGCAGACAATAAACTGTCTTCCCAAAGCACACGAGGAAACCAGTAAGGAAGCAATCATGGGGGAAAAGTCTTACCTGGGGATTCTGTTTATTTTAAATTTTATAGAAGTTAAAATAATTACTGGATTCAAACAAGTGAATGATAACCTGCCTTTGATAGGGGCAACGACGTGAGGCAGATCAATTACTGGTTACTAACCAGGAAAAAGAAAATAAAAAATAAAAAGCAGTTATTGGTCTTGCTAATATCAGCTTACTTTTGTTTTAACATAGCGCTCTTAAAAGCTGTACAGAACTCCATCTTACACAGAGCAACCCCCTTTTGACAAACGTGTTCTAAAGTGCCAGTATTATTTACAAAGATTTCTTAGCCAAAAGTCTGGCCTGTTGTGGCATCAGGTGAAGAAGTCATCCCAGCTCTGCTATCATTTACATTCACCAAGGGAAATTCTGGGAAGTCAGCACTTGTCCCTGGTCCCCGAAGGTTCACCTGTCCATTGGCAGTGCTAAATTGAGATGATATTCCAGCTCTTGCCCCATGGTACTGAGCTCTGAAGGGCTGCTCAAAGGAGCTAATTTGATATGCTTGATGAACAGGCTGTGCCTCTGCTTTCTTCTGAGAAGTTACTTGTTCCAAGAAGTCCTGCGTAGAGGAGGAGGAAGAATGATTTGCCTCGTCACCTGAAAATGGAAAGGGGTGCTGCGAATCACCAACCATTAGTCCAAAATGAGACTTGTCTGGAGTTGTTCTTAATGGAGAGTTCATTCCCGAGCGAAAGCTGTTGACGGGTATAGACGTGTAGACCTGCTTCTCTATGGAAGGAAATGCTGGCTGGGTTGTAAGAGTCTGGTTATCAGTCACAAAATTAAGGCTTGGGTTGTTCAAATAGGCATCATTTTGGCTAGTTCTGTCCAAAGCTTGTTGTAAAAACTTTGAGTATTCCTGTAACATACTAGCTTTATCTGATGAGGAAGCTTGAGAGCTTGTTCCAACTGTCTCAGACTGGGTGACCTCAGATACTTCAGAAGAATTGATTGATATACTGGAGGTCACCTCAGTGTCAGCCACACTGAAGGAGATCTCGTGTTGTCCGTTAGCCTTGTGTGAATAATGATCTAACAGAGTTTGCAGTACCTCATCTGGAATGACATTTTTGTCATGGCTGCCTTTAATTTCAACATTCAGTGCCTGTGTGTCTAATATCGAAGCTGTGGCAGTTTCATCAATGACGCTCGCCACAGCTGCCTGTGTTACAGAAGGCTGAGATGCTATGGTACTTACATTCAAGGCATATTCTCTACTGTTGTTACTAGCTGCTTGTAGATACCTCTTCTTCTTTAAAAACTGCATTGCATCATCATAGTTAGTGCTGCTGTGTACAGGTTTACTGGGCCCTTCTTGTAATGTGTCAACTTGATCGATGTCAGCATTACCTTCAGAGTCCAGTAAACTTTGTTTATCCACAAGGTCAAAGGTATACTTTGAAACCTTGCTGTCTTCATACGTAGATAAAGGTGAAATGCTTTGACTTTGCTCGAGTGGCTGTTTAAGACTCCTCTTGCTGTTAACTTTCTTGAGAACGAGCTTGGGTGGGTGGATTTCTCCAGAATTTGCTTCTTCTAAGTGCGACCCACCGACAGAAGAATGTGGCATCTCGACAGCATATTCTGCTACCATATATTCATCTTTTACTTTCGTACTAGCAGAATACAAAGGCAAATAGTCATTTTTGTCCTTCTTCTGTTCTGATTTATCCGTACTGTCCTTATCTCCAGATTTTGTTTTCTCTGTTTTCTGCCTTTTCTTCTTTGGCAAGGAGCTGTCTTTCATAGGCGTAGAGAAACCAGAATCTTCCTCCGATGGCAAAAAGCCAACTTTGGTGGCACTTCTGTTCGGTTTCTTGTCACGGTTCTCATGGCACATACGTTTATGTTTCAGCACACGATCGGTCCTGGAGAAATACTGCAGAACACATATTTTGGTGATTAGAGAAGAATCAATGCTTTACTGCTAAGAAACGAATTCTAACAGATTTACTTGTAGGCTATCCCATTTTAGTAACTTCAACAGAAGCGTCAAACAACATCGTATATATCAACAGTCAACCTCGGACAGTTGCGACTGCTCCACCTAGGCACCAAGACAGCTCACTGTAACTGAACAAAACATGATTTTATATCTGTACGGGACTACAGTAGCTGGAGAAATTCCCATGTGTACCACTTGGGAACTGGCAAGTATTTCATCTTTTAACTGTGAAAGGTTTCACTCCATCATCTTACCTGCAAACAATACTCGCACTGGTAAGGCTTCTCTCCACTGTGAGTTCTTTTGTGCCTTTCCATGTGATACTTCTGAATAAACCTCATACCACATTCATCACAACGAAATGGCTTCTCACCTGATAAAAAACATGTAGCAACATTAATCTAAAAAAACCCATCAATGTTCTTCCACACAATTACCAGGACAAACATTACATTCTCTATTAGCAGTAATAAAGTAGAGGGCTTAGTCTGTTGCTATTGTAAAACAGCATAGGGCTTGCTCACAGTTCTCAGCACTGAAGCTGAGGCTTCAAATTTAATATAAATCTTTACAGAAAAAAAACACCTTTAAAATTCTCTTCCCCCTGTTTCTAATGTAGATGCACACGTCTGTCTTAAACCTAACAAATGAAGAACAACAAAGATAACCTTCCCAAATGTTGCCACATAATCTCAAGGCAGAGGATTATATAAAAACACCTTAATTCTCTCACCAACTCATTTAACTCTATCCTATCCCTCCTAGAAGAGAATTATGCATTTTTAAGCTTTCAATTGAGAAGTTTTGAAGGATACTTGCTATTTCCTTTATTTTTTTCTTTCCCCTTATCTGTACGTGAAATAGAAATAACTATCTTGATTCCAGGAATATGCAGATTATTTCTGTTTTTCTGAGGTAATTCTATTCTTAAAAATTGTTTTATTAGATTGTAGACAACAATGATTCATAACACATAGTATATAACATGACAACTAGTAATTAGTAACGTGATATTAATTTTGTTAAATTTTACTTTGTTACTGTCTGTTTTCTGTCTAGAACAGAGAAATTTAGCCACATCCTTCTATAAAAGGAAATACGGTAGATATGACTGTGCCTTAAAATAAGATGCCAGTATTTATAGAAACTAGAATGGAAAATAGCTGCATCACCCACACATTTGCTCCACGTCAGATCATGAATGTCCCCAGTTTCAACCTTCTTAATTCTAAGCAACTTCTAAATCTCTCTCCCTCTCTCTCTGGAAGCCTATCTCCCATTTCCAGTTATTAATTCCTACCTCACAATGTGATTTCTCAACCAAGCGCTTTCCTGGATGAAATAATTCCAATTTATTCTCCCTTAAACCAAATTATCTCCCCACCTAAGACCTCTCAGTTACTACCCATTCTTTTTCTACTGGCTCACAACCTCAGCACCTTCACTCTTCGTTCACGTTCAGTTGGAGAGCAGCTTTTACCATTCCTTGCTTATTAATAACCACCATAAAATTTTGCTTTTCTCAGCACCTCACGCATCCCTCACTGGAACTGTCTACAAGCAAATCCTTCTCTCTGGTCTACTCTTTTATTTTCAAACTCCATCTTCACTTTTCCTGTCCTGTTCTCTTCAGCTGCTAGGCGTACCTACTACTACGGTGTTTTTATGTGCACTGAGCCTGGTGAGACTTTCTGCATCAAATTCAAATCCCTGCCTTCACTTTCAAAAAAGATGAGGCCTCACTGTTCTACTGTTCTACACACCAAACTCTTCAATTCCCAAAGGCTACTAAATCCTTTTTTACATTATGTTTTATTTCATTTTTTCTCTACTATTCCACCTCATGTTTCTTTTAAATCAGCCCTTTGAACAACTCTTGTTACGCTGTCTGAGTTACCTTTCAGCCTCTTAAACCTTCAGTGGCACACTTACCTTCAGCCCCACACCCATCTCTGGAAGGGAGCGGTCCCAGAATCCTTAACATTTACCTACTCAAACTGGCTATTCAGTGGCAAAAGACTAACTGCTCTGTTTCCTACCCAAGGTTCAAATTGGGTTAAAAAGGGGTTTCAGCTGTTTCCTCGCAGAGTATTCCCATACCAATGGCAAGGTGGCAGAAGCAAACCTCTGCCAGACCTTGTACCACTGCAACATGGTTTCCAAATTTGTGGTGTGGAAAAGGAGCAGACTGCAGGAGTTATTTTGGAGACTTTGAGGGTGTATCAAAAGGCACTGCTGGCCACACCTCCGTAAGAACAAAAGCTTGGGGACACTGCACAGAAAATAACACTTTCCAGTTGAATTCCAGAACAGCCTGGAAAGTAAAATCAAGAAACGCTTCGTGGAACTGATAGCATACTTAATTCTTGCTTCAATCTTCATAAGGAAGATATAATAGCACCATTCTTTTCCTAGCAGAAGCCTGAAACTTCAGATGCCTTCTGAAATTTGGTTTTACTTTTAAAACAAGATAAACTGGAAATGTAGAGCATTAATAATGACCTTTTGGTCGCATAGGGAGGATCTAAAACTTATACTTCTGAAATGAGTGAGTGGGAAAGATTCAGATGTAGAAAAAACATTAAAAAAAAAAATCAAACTATATGCATTATTTACAAAAACAGTCTGTATTTTGTGTCCACATTGGAAATGTGTTAAAACTGAGTGCGAGAGCTGTTGGCAAAGTGTGGCTCTGAATACTGTATAAAGTCTCTAACGATTAGAGCAGCAAACCTCCAGGGCAGTTTAAAATCTAAACAGGCAAAATACAAATGATAAAATACAAAAGAAGGCAATAAAAAGCTTCACGATGGAACAATGAGGCATTTGGATGATTAGCCCCAGTGTTGCCTTCTGTGTTTAAAATGGAGAGTAGGGTGGGTTACAGAATTATGACACATGAATGCACGAGTAGGTAAGGTATGCAGAAATATTTCTCAGCAAAAATAAAGCAGACACTTGGAAAAAAAAAAAAACACAAACATTTGATATCTTCACGAGCCCAGTAAGCTCAAAAGATGAAAGAATTCGTGTACCAAGGACTGTCCCTTTTCTCCTAACTGAGACAGCAATTTGCTGCATCACTAGTGGCAAGGTTAGCAGCAAGGCTCTGGGACTGCCGCCCTCCTCTTCATCCAATTGCTTCTAGGAAGCGAATTTTGTATTAATGTAATGTCTGCTTTTAGATGCAACTACTTAATTATTTACACAGAATAAGGCTGTTCATTGATTGCTTCCTACCTCCATCATAACATTTCATTTGACTTCAAATTACCCTGGAACTAGCGGGAGCACCTGTAAATTCAGGCCTCGTAAGAGACATCAAACGGGGCTTCTAAGTGTAACCACCATCTCTGATTATCTTAAAATAACACACTTGAAAAGTTGATAAATGCCTTCTGAACAAAAATCTGGTCTTCATCAATGTTTTGAGCACAGCACAAGAACTGGTGCAGAAAAACAACCACTCGTGGGAATAAAAATGCAAAATCAGTATATATGCAAAAGAATATTCAAGGCATATTTCTTAAAGAGTACGAGTGATACAAAGAGAGCTTTCCTTTGCTTCCACCCAAGCAAAAACCCAGGCCCACCTTTCGCCTTACTGTTGCATCAACTAACTGAAAACTCCCCTCTTGTGCTTTCCTGGATGGGTTCAGTTATGCAGCTCTGCACAACACAGTAACACCACACAGACAGCTATGGCCCCGCTGTGAATACTGTCGTACAGGAGTGAAAACACAGATGGGTATGCAGAATGACAATTAGCCGTGCTACAAGTGGGCCAAGCCCTCAAACAGAGCACTGGGCAAATATTTACTAACTAAATGAAACTGAAAAAGAAACCCCCCTTTTTTTCCCCTTTCTTTTACTGGGGAGGGAGGGGGTGATGAGAGAGGGGGGAGGTACTAAAAAGAAAAAAAATAATAATAAATCAGTGTTGTTGGTTGTTTTTTATTTTTTAAACAAGTCCTACAACATCCAGTAACTACCACTAAAAACGTGAGATGATTGCCTACTGGAAACTAGCTCAATAAAAGGAAAATTGCACTCCTGGAAGCTGGGTCTTGAGTGATTTCTCCTAAGCATTTACTACTTGTCATCTAGGAAAACACCCACAATTCAGCCATTCAGACACAACCATCATTTTTAATTTGCCCAAACTATACCTCAGGATGCTGAGGAAAAGAGAAAAACAGTTATCTAAAGATTATGATAACAATAGAGTTAATTTGTTAAATGGCTGCTTTCTCTCTGCTAAGCAAAAAACGGTGTATGTGAGAGCTAGTAAAAAACCAGCAGCCCCACCACCATGCCCAACCCTCCTCCAAAGCTTACAGTCAAGGCAGCACAACTGTCATTAGAGCTAGAAACTGAATTTCAAAAGGTAATCAAATTCAGTTATGAAATATTTGCAGTCAAGCGTTAATTACCTCCATTGCCCAGACTCGCATTTTCAAAGCCACGTACAGGGAATAATCATCATGAAAAAAAAATCTTCTGAAAAACGTGGAAAAAAAGACCCTACACTTCAATTTCTGTCTTTTCTTTTGGGGTGGGAGGCGGACAGACAGACAAACGAGGATGAATGAGCATTCTTTTCAAGAATAATATCTACACAAAGTGAAGGCAGCATGGTTCACCAATTCAGAGCCAGAGGAAAGACTATGAACAGGACAAAGACACTGGACAGAAGAATGGAGGACTCTTCTGTGGCTGACTGGCTGTAGGAAACCTACTTAGTCTGGACTCGTGGCAACTTAGGATACAAAAATCCCATAAACAACAGGGCATTTGTGCATGTAACTCCCTGTACACTGCTCTGAAAATTCATTTTGCAGAGACTTTTCTCCCTCTCAGCTCACACACATGCACACACTGCACTGCGTGTTAGTAGCTTTCGTATCCACTTAAATGCTACAGCCAAGAAACACTGTGCACATTCACCAGCTCTGCTTTTCTGTAAAAGAGGCTGAGAAGTTGGCATCTAGTCCAAAGGGACCATACTACAAAATATTTAAAGAGGGATTGAAAGGCCATGCACCAAAATGCCAAAAACCCAACGAAGCCAAACCTGTTAAAGAACGTGGTTTTGTGCAGTGCAACAAAATGAGAATAATAAAAAAATAAACGTGTATGAACTTTAACTCTCTTTGGCTTAAAACTCTGGGCCTTGTTTGACCTACATCGCGTATTTTAAACTAAGGCTCTTATTTTCAGAACAGTTCTGAATTAAACCTTTCAAAAAAGAAAAACAAAAAAGCTGAAAGTAAAGCTGACCCTACTACCTTTGGGGTTGGGCATTTTGGCCATTTCAGTCCTGGCACTTATCCATTGAATTCCCAAAGAAACTGGAATTAAAAAACAAACATCTCCCAAGCCGTGATTTGGAACCCGCGCTGTCCAAATTAACTTGATGCAACAAAAGGTAAACTGCTTACCAAACCTTGACTTCTATGAACGCACAGATTTCAAAATTTATCACTCTGGGATTATTTATAGACTTTCAAAATTGCCTGTTAGAGTTTACACTCACTTTACAGCCAAACAAAAGTGGAGCAAGTCAAAAGCACAAAGCTGATTTATTTTCTAAAGTTTTATAACATTTGTTAAGTCAAACCAAACTACAACAGGGTTTTAGGCTGCATACTTCTTAGGAGAAACCTTGCCTGAGTGGGGAAACAGTTTTTAAGCACGCCAGTAAAGAGACTCAAGGCACTATACTCACCAGTATGAATCTTCTCATGCCTCTGTAGCAGGTACTTCTGTATGAAACGCATGTCGCACTGACTGCACTGAAATGGTTTTTCACCTTGAACAATATAATTCCACATCCATAAGTTAATAACTACACACTGTTGTTTCTGATAACTACTTTTGAGGAATATTAAAATCTCTATTAAAAAAAACCAGCATCTGAGCGAATTCCAAAAGTACTCTAGTACCAAAAAAACATTAGCCTTACTACGTATGTGAACTCCAGAATGCTTTCCATGATCCTAAGATTCACATTAAGTCTAGCATGGAAGAGTGATCTGAAATGGCTTTAATTTCCTCGTGAACAAGATCAATCACGATGCTGGCATAAGACTGCATTCGGGATACTGGCAAGCTATTATAATGGTAAGTACCTTTTTCACTTCTCCGAACCAGAGAGATACCTCATCAGGCAAATAAGCAGCCGGAACACATTTTACAAAGGGGTCAATTTTGGCACTTAGGCTACAAGTCAACCCATTACTTTCTGATAAAGAAAGAAAAGAAACCTTGTAAACAGTTAAGTCTTCAGTTTGTTAAACATTTGCTGTTTTTTTTTTCCCCTGGTATTCTTTTGACACTTTGGTGCATGGAATCTCTAAGCTTAGATGCCAAGTTAGCTACAGTCTTAAATGTGAAATTCGCATAGAGCTGAAAACATTTTTAACATAAGTAAACAACTCTTTATATAGTAGAAAAGACAAATTTGAAGTCAAGCAGTACCTGTATGAATGAAGACATGTCTCTGTAAATGGTAGTTGGTTCTAAAGGCAGCATTGCAATGCTCACAAACATGAGATTTGTGGGTTTTCAGACCAAGTGATCCATCCTCATTTATTGTAAGGATCTATTTTAAAAAGAGTAAAATTTGTTCTCACACTACCCTCTAAAGTTGTCTTATTAACTACAAAAAAAATAAAAAACATTAATTTTTTTTTTGATGCAGAAAATGTTGATTTTTCAGGTAAAACAATACTAATTTCTATACAGCTACGTGACAGGCTTTCAGCTTACATTTCCAATTGCAGTCCAATCCAACTGGTGTCTCACTGTACATTAAGACAGGACGGAGGCAAAAGCAGCTCATGGAAAATCAGCTTAGAGTTTCCCTATTCGCAGTTGAGTCATTTTAGATGCTACTGTTTACTTTGCCCGTCTGTTGGAATGGATGCAAAGTAACCAAACCACCTCTGGGCGCTGAACCACGGATAATCATATTTTCAAGCAAGAATTTATATTCTTTTTTTTTCAAATCACGATTGCAATTTGCTAAGAGACATATAAATCATGTAGGATAGACAAACCAATTACCTACATCTGCATAACAACAGCGATCTCGGAGACAACATTGTATTTTAAAAACCAAAACCCCAAAGCCAACCAACCAAGCCAATGGTATCATCCTTCAGCCAAGTTTTTCACTCAGTAAAATATGGCTCCCTCGATAGACACGTTAGAACATCTCTTTGACAAATTCAGCTTTCCACACTCGATTGCTTTGGTGTCAAAGCAGCTATTTTCATTTAAGGTTGGAAAAATGAACTGAAAAAAAAGTATTTACACTGCATCTATCTCATTCAATAAAGCTCATTACAGGTTTTCTCTTAATTTGTCAAAAAGAATAGGAAAAAAAAAAAAAACCCACACCCAAACCCTCTACTATCTCTGGCAAGAGCGTAAGAAAACCAGTATATACATTACGTTTCCAAAAGGCTTGCTTAGCTGGAAATAGAACTATAAAGAAGCACTTCAGAAACCTTCAGTAAAAGAGTTTAGTCCCTTGTTATTAAAAAATAAAATAGAAGTCTGCTGGGGAAAGACATCTGCGTTTTGATTAGTTATGATGTTTAAGGTTTTATGATAATGATAATGATGATCAAGGGAGCCAGAATAAATGAAATAATCTCTCTGCAATAGTAGCAAATGCTGTAAGGTTCTACTTCAAACAATTTTTAGTTCTGCTGCATCCCAATTCAGCAAAAGGGAAAGTCTCAGCTAACAAATTCTTGTGCATTCACTCTGAAGGACAAGCACATTCATACGTGTGGAAGAGTGGCATGTTACAGCTCCAGTAAGCCTCTGATACAGAGGGACAGAAAAATTCTGCCCTGCAACAGCGCTCAACTAATGAAAAGCTGACTGATAGAATCAAAATAAACTTAAATACCTCTTAGGATTTCTTTTCACATCTTGAAATATTTTAAATAATCATGCAGAAAATAGGCTTAATTTCACAGTTGCGCTAACCCTGGGCTTTTCTACTGCATCCATTCATTGCACATCTCTTAATTCAAGAACGTTAACTTTGTCAGTGCAGTTTTCACTACAAAAGTAACAAAAAGGTGTAAATGCCTGTGTGCGTGTGTATGTGTGCACGTGTGCATGTGTGTGTGTGCATGGAGGGGGGACAAGAAGATAGGATTCAGAAAAGCAACTGACTTTTTATGCATGTGATGGCTACATTGATATAAAATTTAAAGTGTTTCCACGTATTAATTGACTTCCATTTGTAAAAGTCCCAGCTGCTGTTTGGATAGAAAAATCAAGCCATTACTCTGGGAGCGCTAACTTAAGCTGGAGTAGACTCTCACCTACGTCAGTCCTTTAGCTTCTTTCTGCCATTCTACTCTGACAAGCTTAAAAAAAAAAGGGAAGAGAGATAGGAAAAAAAAAACAACTGTTTAACAATTCTCCTGATCGTTTTTCAATCTTTTGTTATCTCAAAAGAATGACATTGACAGATTGGAAGATAAAAAGGAAGCATGCAAGTACGTGCCTGTAGAAAGAGGGACACATGCCTCTTCTACCTTGCAGTGTTTCCATGGAAGTGATCTTTGGAGGGTATTCAACCTAGATCTCCTTTTTCTATCAAAGGGACAAACATCCTGATGCAAAGGATTTGGAACTTGCTTCCACACCCAATCTGAAACAATCTGTCAGCTTTACAGGTACACTACAAACTCCACCAAATTTGGAGGTGCTTTGAAGAGGACTCGAGGGTCCCCAGCAGGAATTTCTGGAATTTGTCTTGGTGCTAGGTTGAGTTTTCCTTTTATGGGTACACAGCCTAGGTTGATTTCAGAGTAGGCTTAATTAATGCTTCTGTGTGACCTCACTTTTGCCTTTCAGAGCATCCAGCATAGGTTCTATTTTAAATATGAAGACTGATTTGGAGAGTTACGAGAAGGTCTGCCACGGCTACCTCATGAGGTGAAATGACTCTGTTTTTATCTGAAGGGGGTCTCAGAAGAAAGCCTATGTTTTCAGACATACGGGGACACATACTCTTCATGAATGGATCTACAAAACAATTTCTGAAGTAACAAACCAGCAGCTCTCATAAGGATCTCCTGATATAAATAAATACATATATGAAGATGATTATGACCACAGAAATATTCCCTACCAGTAGATTATTTTTTGTATATTAGTCAACTTTTTAGAGTTTTCCAAACTACCATTTTAGATTTCTTTTTAAAAACTTTTCACTATGCGTAAAGCATATGAAATTATCAGGCTCAAAGAAAAGCACAACTACTGTTAGACTGATACAGAGTAATGATTTATAGGTCATCTACAAAGCTCCTGACTCATCATTTTAAAAAAATATTTGGAGAGAACTCCCTGGAGAGACAGATGTTAAAATACGTCAAGGGTTCACGTTGCTAAAAAGAGTTCAAAGAAAAACACTGTTATATCAGGTTTTGTTTGGGGTCTCTAGGAAACTTCAGACCTGCATCTTTACTGAGCAAACAAACAATTTCCAGCCTAACTACTTCAAATGCTAATGAAATTAGTCATAGTAAACCAAATCTTCAGGTTCTTTTAATCTTGGTTTTGCCAAATCAATGTCTTACTTTTGCTGGTGAACGCTGTTTTCTTTTCTTCTTTTTCTGCAAATCTACTGGCTCTCGTATTTGTTTTTTGTCTCGTTTCTGTTGTTCAGATGCATCAGTAAAGGTAATTTCTTGCTTTACACTGATCTGTTAAGATACCAAGTGCCAGTTTCAGGTAAGGTTCTCACTACAGAAAAGCAATTTTTCAATTTTAGAAGATGACAAACTGCTGAAACAGAAAACCTTTTGCTAGAGGGAATTATCTTGTGGCTTCATTCTTTCAGAGATTTAAGTGAAAGGAATAATAAATATCTAAGTAAAAAGGGCATAGTTAATTTTTACAGTGACATTTTGATGTATCCTTTCATTCATCTCCCAAAGTCTTTTTTCCTTCTGATCTGTGATGATTTTGAGATCAATCTTTATATTAAAATCACTTCCATCTGTAAAACCATTCAGCTTTTCACACCTATTTTACTTTAGTCTGCGTACTGTCAATGCAAGATTTAACTGAACAGTTTATTATATATTTAAGACAGAAATGTTTTTAAAGAGAACAAAAATATTGCTAACGAAGGGTTTGGTGTTGTTTTTTGGTTTGTTTTTTTTTTTTCCAAAAAGCATTTCTCGAGGTAAACTTTAATGAAGAGCAAGATACTCTTACATTTTTCTAACAGCTGAACTGCCTGATCTCCGGCTAACAGAGTAGTGTTTTAACAACGCTACCTTTCTAAGGATTATTCTTCGTATATAAGGCTATCTACTTTTAAGGTCCTTGCAATTATCCTTTATGTCTGACGGGTAACAGTGATGATGTGCTGCTTTACAGACGCTCTGCTTTCAAAAGGAAGTCATCTGTATTCGCTCTGGGAAAGATGAGGTACGGCTTCTGTTAGATATCGAGGAGGGGCATATTTATGGTCATGTATGAAGTGTCACAGTCCAACCTGCAGTGTGAATGCAATTGCTAAGCGTCCACATACTTGGAAAACATATAAGAAAATGCTTCCTATATCAAAATAAACTAAACAGTACTACCAACAGCATAAACAGTATGCACCTTTCCTTAACGCTATTTATTCCGGTCTATAGTTACCCTGGAACATTAAATATATTAAGAAGAGCACATTTTAACTCGCTAATTCTACGGTAACAGCCTGATTATAAAATATTTATAAAACAGATACTTGAAGATTATATTTAATTGGAAAAAACTGTCCACAGACAGAGGCAAACGACATCTTTGTAAACAGCATCCTTTCATAAATATTTTGATAATCAAAATCCAAACAAGCAATTAACAGATTCTTGCCAGAGTAGGATAAGACTACCAGATCAAGTTCCCTAGTAAATTCTCCAATATTTCACAAATAAATTGCTTACAGGGACATTAACAGCATACTGCAGCCCTTGAGGAAGTCTATCTTGCGTATCCATGTCATCATCATTTTTTACCGTCTCCTCATGGACCATGAGTTCATCATGTGAAATCATCTCTTGCTGTCGAAGTTCACTTTCCTGTAACACTTCGTCTGGTGCAAGAATTTCCTGGTGCGCCATAGTCCGATCTTGAAGCACTGCCTCTTGCCGTTCTCCCGACACTCCGGACTGGTCAGATACTGCACCCATCCCTACCATAGCCCTGGATGACTGCATCTGGTCTATGCCACCACATTTAAGAAATAATCCTCCCAGCTTGTCTTCAATGTTCATTCTTAAGTGCAATAACCTACAAAGAAAGTTTTAATAGTAAACATCTACAATTGGTGCTCTTGCTTAAAGTTTTTACTTAAGAACATTTTATAAGAACTCAGTCAGCGCTCAACACACACGCATGCACTCCACTCCTAAAATTGATATCCAAACAGAAGTGAAAAACTGGACACTTCAACACTAAACATTCTCCTTTCACACACATGCATGTGGACACAAATGAACACTTTTGAACAAAAGGTTTATAACAAAGTGCCTTTAAGTTGCTGGCAAAACTGGGAGGTATAATGAGAGCTAATTCCTCCTCCTTATTCCTTAGAAAACTGTTTTTTGTTTTCTGTTTTTTTTTAAGGTTAAGGTTGGCAGGACAGTTCAGCTGTCCCTCACAAACTTCAGTATTGTGCAACGCAGAGACCAGCTGACTATTGTAGCAAAGACAGTAAGNCCCCCCCCCCTTTCCCCCCCCTCATTTTTATTCTGTTTCAATTATCTGAGAAATGCCACTGTCAGGTTGGTCCCATTCTCCCTATTTCCTTGTTCTTTAAGTGCTCTTTCACCACCACTACCCCAAACCATACTAGAGAAGCTGGAACATCTTAACAACTCGAAGTGAGAGGAAAAGGCAACTTTCTGTCTCAACATGTATGCCACAGAAGGACTACAGAGAAGTAAGGTTTGTTTATGAAAAGGACATTCATTTCCACACCCGCTAAGCTGGCGCGTTAGTCAGGAAACATTTATTCCAGTCAGGAATAGCAATACCATTACACTGATTCATGAAACACAGAGATACAGAACTCCAACAAGTGTCATGACTTTACTAACTGCTTTTTACTACAGGGCAGCAGGCATCTGTGGCTGGAAGCAGCAGCACAGAGCAGGCCCAACAGAAGCACACGACAGACATCTGGGGGGCACCAGGCCCAACACTGCCACCGCGTGAGGAAAGGGGTTGTCCCGCTCTGCTCTGTGCGGCCTCACCTCAGCGCTGGCTGCAGGTTTGGGTGCCACAGTACAAAAAGGACATAAAACTATTAGTGTCCAAAGGATAGCCACAAAGATGGTGAAGGGCCTATAGGGAAAGACATATGAGGAGCAGCTGAGGTCCCTGGGTGTGCTCAGCCCAGAGCAGAGGAGCTGAGGAGAGGCCTCATGGTGGCTGCAGCTCTCACAGAGAGCGGAGGGCAGCACTGAGCTCTGCTGTCTGTGACAGCGACGGGGCCAGAAGGAACAGCATGGAGCTGTGTCAGGGGAGGAGCAGCTGGGGGTGAGCGAAAGGTTCTGCACCAGAGAGTGGTGGGCATGGAACAGGCTGCCCAGGGCAGAGGGCATGGCCCCAAGTGCCGGAGTTCAAAGATTGTCTTGGTACTGCTCTCAGACACAGGCTCTAATTTTTGGATAGCCCTGTGCAGAGCCAGGAGCTGGGCTCGATGATCCTCGTGCAACCCATCCAACCCATGATTCTATTATCTTGGGGAGCACAGCAACAGCAGCAGCACCTTTGATTTTGATGCATTTAGAATAGAAATGTGAGGTTGGTATGTTACCATTCAACAGCCTCAAATTCTGTCCCCTAAGCGTGCAGCAAGGTGAAATGCTCCATTCCCATTCCAACTTCAAGTGCGAGGCTACGCTTCCCTCCATACAGCTCCAGCTAACAACTTGTAATCAAAGCAATCAAGTCTGCCTGGAGCTGCCCAAGCCATCACCCTGCAAAACCACACACCCATACCTACTGCCAGCCGACAGCCTGTCAGTTTGCTAAATCATTGCATCAAACAAACACACATCACATATTTAAATTACTTTCTTTGGCGTGGTCACTTTCCAAAGCATTTTCTTCATCAGGAAAATCTTCTGAAAATTCTCAGTGCATCTTAAACCTTTGCAAAGCTGTGTTTATACCAAACCACAGTGAGTTCACAAGAAACAGCAATCTTTCTTCATTCAGGTGAGATCCTGCAGTTCTTGGTAGGAATGCGTGCCACAAGCAGAACCAGCTGAAAAGGACTGGGAAGTTCTGCTAGATGATAATTTGTTTCAGTAACTATTACTTCTCAACCTTCTGAAAGTAAAATTCACTCCCTGTTTCTTAAAAAAAAAAAAATCCACTTTAACACCTTCTAGTAGCAACTCATGTCATCTAACACAGAAGCGCAACAGCATTTGTCTCTATTCCCTACGATGAGAGGTTCTAAATTTCTGCCTATCATCAAGAGGCTGACAATCAGGATGGTCTGACTTCTCCAAGTTCCAAGTATTTAAAAGGCGTGTCAAAAAAGCAGCTTTTCAGGCAATTAGAGATCTTTCTACGGAGCCTTACTTTGCTGAAAGTCAGGAGAACACAGTCACCAAGCTAAACCCATTTAAATATGACAATGCCATCAACAATACTAATTATCTCCCTTCTTACACCAAAAAAAACCACAACAAACAACATTTTAGAGACCAAAAAAAGAGGAGCTTTTTTGTGACAGGAAGAGAAAAATATTTAAGAATACTTTTGCTTTCAATTTGTCCATTTTTCTTCTGCAATTTTAACACAAGGATGTTTGATGCCTTTGAAATCTTACTCTTGATTTTCTCAGCATCTGTCTTCAAATACAGACAGCAATTCCTTAACGCCGTGAGTGAGTTCAGGTAGCACTAGGTGACAAGCTTACTCCCAGTTAATCTACTTTATAGTCAGAGAATGAGGTTTCACACCTCCAAGAGAAAACGCATGGCTGGTATGCCACACAGCCACCCAGAGACATGATATAATCCACGAAGTATTTGGGGGAGCTAACTGGGAAATATAAATGATAGTTTCTCAGCTATAATACAACTAAAAACCTGGCACAGCATAAAAACTGGGTGTTTTTTCCCCAAGAATGTAGGTCCCCCAGAGAGATCCCGCAACAGTAGACCTTAGTGATCCTAAAAGAAGAAAGAGGGTGAATTTATCATCTGAGCAGTGTGGAGGATCCTGTGTTAAGAAATGCAGGAAGGAACTGAAGTTCTGGGCAATCTGTCACCCGTGGAATCATTATTTGATAAAGGATGGCACAAAGGAGCTAAGGTTTCTTAGGTAGGGCGCTTTAAAAATACAGCATGGAAGGCAGACTCCAAGGAAAACAAGCAGATACATTTAATCTTTCAGTCTTTAACCCGAGTTTATTCACATTCAGGATTACACAGATCACCATCCTCTATGCCTTTACAGTATCAAGTGTGAGAACATGGTGGCCCTGATTTGTCTGCTCCAGGTACTGCCGGAAACAGTTGCTCCATACGGAGGATTCTGCCCTATCACTCTGAAATTAGGTATGAATTGAGGAAATCCTGGATGAAAGCAATTTCCTGGCAGGAAGGTAGGCAGACAAATGAAAACAGAGAAACCCAGGCTTTTAATACAAAAGAGCTGCTACTTTCACCAAGAGAGGTGGGCAGGCTCATGACATGCAGAATGACAGGAGAGCTGGCAAGGGGGAACAGCTGCCCAGAAGACAGTCCAGCACCAGGTGGCATTTATTGGACTTATTAGTTCTCTGAATTGGCAACGATACTGAAACTTTTTTCTCACCCTGCCTAGCAGACTTAGTAGTCATGCAAATGAAAGCACTCTGCTGTTTTCCAGTCATGATCTTGAGTCATATCGGATGCTGCTACTGTGAGTGTACTGCTTATTAAATCAGGCTTTCAAACATCTGGCTTTTCATAGAAAAATAATGAGAAATCATACTGTTAGGCTGCTCAGGCTGCATATTCTAAGTGATAAAACACCGTAAGCCTTATGAAACCAAGGTACTGCTTTAAAATGAAGAAAAGCAAATAAAAATAAGCTATTAATCCAAATGAGAAGCATCCCAATTGCAGCGAGCTCAGTAAAACAAGAGTAATTTGTCAGCTGGCACCTTTCAGCTCACACAAAAAGAATCCTTCCACTTAAATCGAAGATGAGGAGAGATGCGTTCTTGGAACAGTGACAGCGTGATAAAGAAAATGTAAGTTAAAAGCATTCAAACAAGCTCACTTTACTAAGCCTGTAAAGATTAAATAAATATTTTAAGTGCAAGATGCATCTGTGAGATAAAGATCAACTTATTTTGAGATTATCGTGACTGAAGTTAAAATAACACAAACCATACACGAACATACACAAGTATTTTTCTTGGCATAAAGCGCTGTTATCCTTATTGCAGAGAGATTTTCCACGGAATTCCAGAACTTTATGAAGCTCCACCAAACAATCGTATGATTTTGGCATATTCTTTGACTATATAGAGGGAAAAAAAGCCATCAACAAAAGTATTGCTTGGTAGAGCTTCTCCAAACCTTTACTTTGTGCAAAGCGTTTCACAAGAGACATCTACAGGCACGCTTTTGGGGATAAGAGAGATGGGAAGAGACTGCGTGGAAGAGGGCTCACCAGATATCTCAGCCCCTTCTCCTTTCACACAATGCTCAGCAGCTGCTTGCAGAGCATCTCCAGCCAGGGAACCACGCTGCTTCACTTCAAACAGCGCTGCTGAGCCAAGCCCTGCGGCACTTCTCAACAGCTGCTCACTTCAGTACCCCAGCAGCAGTTCTTCCAAAGATCACGGCGCAGTGAGTTGGAGAGCTGAGTGGGAAACACAGTATTCCCAATGAAAGAAGCAGCTGCCTGTGGCTCTGGGCAGCCTGGTCCAGTGGTTGGCGACCCTGCACATAGTGGGGGGTTGAAACTAGATGATCATTGTGGTCCTTTTCAACCCAGGCCATTCTATGATTCTATGATCTGAACAAAATTGCAAAGGAGTGCAAGGAGCTTTCAAACTCAGAATTGAAAATTAAAATAAATCACACATTAATATCCAAAAACGTCTGCTTGGGATAGTGGCTGCTATGTATTAATGCTGAAAAGACACCCTGAAGGGAAGGGACAAAACTCGACAGCCAGCAGAGCACAACATGTGGTGCAGCATTTTTTCTCCACCCTGACCGAAGCTGGTGAGCAGTTACCCTGCCCTCTCTCTCCTTTGCTTAAGCAAGCAGTAAAGCATTATTTAATGATCAGCAAGCACCCAGAGCTACTAATTGGGTTCACCTAAAGATTTGCTATTTTATCTATCTATATCCCACAGCCTTCGGAAGAACAACTTTAAGCAACAAAGTGTAGAAAGGTTACCAGTGCATAAGGTAAAGAAACTCCAGAAAAAAAGCAACAGATGGGAATGCGTGAGCATATTGCTGTCTCCAAGGGCTCATCTCTACGGCCACGCTGCAATGATTCATACTAAACTCTGAGCTTAAATGAGTATCAGGTACACAAGTCCACAGAATTCAAGTGAACCCAATCAGAGCATGAAACGTGCCGTGGATTTTCACATCAGAAAAGATGCTTATCTGCATTATTAGAATATTGATACAGCCTAATACAAAAGGAAACACAGCTAGCTTCCTCAATGTCCAAAGTTCCATTTTGAACATACAGCCGAAGCCTGGAAAGTGAAAAGTAATACCCTCATTAATGGTTCTAAATAAAGAACATTAAATGATGTTATCTCCTCTCCCTACTCAGAAAATAAGACAGAACTAAAAGAAAGACTTCAAAATTAACATCCATGCGTTGGTGAGAATGAATTAAAATGTGTCGACTCGCAGAACAGAAGGAAAGCAATCAAACGTGACACGTGAAAAGGTTCACAGATCTGAAAATGAACACATTCTAAACCAGAGCATCCAACACAGCCACTCTCTGGACTTGTTGCACGGTTGTTTCTAAATGCCCCACGGTGCTGACTGCACGCCAGCAGCACAGGGCCTGACCCTACACAGACTTCCACTCATACTGAGCTGTGAATAGTCCTATTACAACCAACAGGATTACTCCCAGAAAATCTACTTATTGTGCATAAAATTACCCGTGCATGAAAATCCTTGCCACCTTGCTTACCCTAAATTCAGCACTAGATCATCACCAGCAAAACCACAGCCTAACAGCAAACGCAGCTATCAGAAGGCTTTCAATATCATGTTAACAAAGCCACGGTTGCATTCTAAAACCCACGGGGATGTTACCTGTGTAGCAAACTCATTAAAATGCTGTGAAATGTTACATATTACAAGCACGCCTCGAGCTGAATTTTTGTAACAATATTTCAGATATTGAATATTTATTTATTTATTTATTTAACAGCAGTTATGTGGCACGGCTGAGCCAATCTGCCAGCTAACTGTCACTGAAAGGGGCACTTCTCCCTCCTCCTAACTGTGACGTTCTGGCCCTGTCTTTTGCACCAACCCTGTGCTCATACAAATAGACACTTATACAGTTCATAAACTTGTGGGTTTGGGGTTTTTTTTCCAGTTATTAATTTTCTTCCAGGTTAACTTGCTGAGCTGATTAACCACAAGGACTCTGTCAGAAGCAGCTCGAAGCACGGGGTGGGAGCGGGCCCTTCTCTTTGCAGCATCCACATGCTAACAGGCTCAGCCCATCTCATATAATTTCACCTTGAAAACAGATAGAAAAGACAAATACATTGCTTTTTAAAATCTTTTTTTTATATATATAATCCCTTAAGTTCCTTGGAGGAATTCCTGGCTTCATCACTGCTCCCTGCAAATATCTGCAAGGCATCTCTTCGTGCTCCCCCCTTCTTGTCACTGGCACTATGCTAGTGTTATTTTACAGAAGATGATAACCTGCTGTTGTTATCAGTTACCCTACTGGCTTAAATGGCAAAGGTCTCCATGTGTGTATGTACAACAGTATTTCTGGTGTTTCCAGACTGATTTTTTAAAATCCTTAAAACCCTACACACAAAAAGCCATGGGAGAACAGAAGAAGTTGCATCCATATATACAAAACTCTGGGACAAGTGGCTGGGTCATCATAATTTGCCTGTCTCCCCTATTGGCACTGTATATAAGTACAATATATATCGTTTATAACACCATTGGTCCATTTTTACAATGGCTGAAATGAGTGCAAACGAGGCAGAAAAAGAAAGTCGTGAGCACTTGAGCAGTTCAACACTATATTGCAAAACAGAGTCCTATCCTTGATCCTCCCAGAGATCATCTGCAGCTCTACAGCTCTTAAAGAGCTCAGTGGCTATCTACACCAAACACAAGTTCTGGTCTTACTCCCAGGCATCAATTCTCCAACCATAAGACAAGAATACAGTATCCATATCATTTCCCTGAGGACCAGTGGAAATACTTGTCAGAATAAGCAATGTTCAATACAGGTCACAAGGGTGAACTAATCACTTTATAGTGTTGTTCCTGCAGCCAATACAGTTCCTGAGGGAAGAAGGTGGAAAGGGATGCCCACATCAGTTACTTAGCAAGCGAGGCAGATGAGAGTGCTTCAGCCTGCCCTGGGATCCACTCCCAGATCAGAAAGCACAACCAGCACGTTTCTAACTGATACACTTGGGTGGAGGATCACGAGAGGAATGGGGGAGCACAGGGGACAGAGCTGGCATCAAGAAAGGCAAGTGCAACAGGGTGACCGAAGAGAAACACTGGCTATAGCCATGATGTTGGAACAGAGCTATGACTGATGGATTTGGCTTCTTTTCTCAGCTCTGCCACTGCTCTTGGGCACATTTGTCATTTCAGCAAATCATCTTCCCTTTCCCTGTATTTCCACTTCCTTATCTCTACAACAGAGCGATGACCTATGGAGGGCTTAGGTGCGTAGAGAGCAGTAGGAACTATTTATGAGGGGCTCACTAACCTCTCTTTCAATGAAATATATTCATTCTGCCTTCGGAGCGAGATTAAGCTGAGCAAGAGAACACGTTATGCAATGAGAAGAAAGCAAAGGACTGAGCAGCTGCTCGTTCAGTGAGCACCACGTATCCTACCATGCATTCAGAAATGTGGGGGTCTCCGTGGGAGGAAACACCTAGTTCATGTCTCATTAAAGACCACAATATAAAAGAACTGAGCAATATATTAGGCCACAGCAATGCAAATACACTTAACTATGGTAAATTTACAGTGGCATAGGTAAAACCCTATGCTGTAATTTCAATGTTCAACTTGCTTGACTTACACCTAAAAACGTTCTTCTAAGTGCATACCCTTCTTGTCTCTAATATCTTTACTTAGCTTCTCATTGTCTTCTAAAAGCCCATCCATAGGCATTCAAGAAAAATAATTACAGAAAAATTCAAGTCAATTACTTAATAAGTCCACACAGACTAAATAGCATTGGATAATATGCAAATGCAAGTATAATCAAGAAGATTTTGATCCCAAAACCTTAAAGGCAAAGCCTACAGCTGTCTCAGAGATTCGGGAAGGCAGCCCTCATTTACATACAGGACGGGATAAAGAAAACTCTTAGGAAAATCCCAACAGTAATCTACACCATAGGTGTGATGGACACAAACAACGCATGCAAAACACCCAGCTGAGCACAGGCAGTATTCGTAGGTCTCACTGAAGCATTTGAAATCATTATTTACACACTGGCTCTCAGACTGTGAGGGCAGCTATCATGTTTTGGAATACAGGACTCACTTTCCTAAGTTGCAATTCCAGCTCTAGGACGCTGGCACAAACTAAATACACAATTTTTCCTTAACTTCATTACAGTAAACTTATTCAAGGTAAGCCTACACTCTGTGTAACAGCTAGAAATAAGTTGTGAGAGCTGCTGCTGGCCCTCTGCAGGGTAACTTTTCACACATTGAGCTTTTCCTCCTCTATAGCCCAGTGTAACTTTATTGTTAAGGTATATTTGTTGTATTTCAACCACACCTTTCACCTACGCATGGAACAGTGACCTCAGAAAATCCAATTAGTCCAAAACATGACGGAGTGAATACCTCTTCTGTAGAAGATTCACTGTGTGCAGACGGAGCAAATTCTCTTTCTACTTTGCTCTCCAAACACCATCCTTTTACCCTCAGAGGGCACCTTTCAAAGCCATCAGCATGGGCAGAATATGCCAAAGAGGCCTTCTGAAAGCTCAGAGGCAGACAGCTTGGTTGACTGCTCCACTCCTCTAACACAATAGGTCCAACCTGCCTACAGTAAAACTAAAGGGCTTTGGGGGATCTGTGCCACAAGATTAATGCATCCAGCAACTAAAAAATACTAAACTGAACATAAAACACAGAAAATAAGCTATTTCAAGCACAAATAAGGTTATCCACCTCGCTTTTGCTAACGTAAACAAACACAAGGCACACAGCTCAGCTGATGGGAAAACTAAGCCTACATAATAATAATCTCCCGGGGAAACAATGTATAAACACAAGGGACAGTTGCTAATCATAATGCAGAAGATATTTCTGGAAGGTGCTCGGACCCTTCAGAGATGACAGCTCTATCACAATATGAAAACAGTTAAGTGACAGCACCTTAGGTATCACTGGAAGCAGTCCTGCGTTGTAAATGAACGGCCTGGGATGGAAAGGACTTGGAAGATCATCTGGTTCCAGTGCTGGCAGCCCTTTCATTCCCTTACCACGCAATGAAAAAGAAGCAGCAGAGATCTTGGGATGCTACAGTCAGGGAGGTCACTGACCAATAGTGAATAAAATAAATCTGTAGTTATTTTTCAAAGCATTCAACCTGCTATGAACAGGGTGCCACGGAGCAATTTTCATCCAAGGAACCAGGGACTGTGGCCTCACTAACCGCTGCTACATGAGCATAAGGAGAGCATCGAGCACCTCCATCAGGGAGAAGGAGAAGAGGCGGTACATAAACAGACACATTTGTACTGAAAGACAGTAGGAAATCAGCCAGAGGGGGAAGCAGCAGAAATAGATTCTAAATCGAGGATGGCAAGCAATAGGCCGCTTTCTTAAAAGCCACTCTCAGAGCACAAGTGACAGACGATGCAAAGTTGCCAAGGCAGCAAAGAAGTTTTTGAAGGGTACAATTCTGTACAGTCAGGACTTTCTTTTTCCCCCTACACTGTTGCAACAAATCTATCACCTCCCCACTGATAACCAACAGTTGTGGTCAGACTGAATCAGCTAAGAACTATTCCTATCCTGCTTACATAAAATACCAGAATTGTAAGTCAGCCTCGTTTTTATCTGCCTGATCCTCACTCCAAAGGTAAAAAACCCAAACGTCAAATCAGGTAACTGCTAACCGCAGAGCCCTTCTGCAGCACAGCCCCCGGGCCGTCCCACCCAGCACTCCTCCCAGTAACTGCCCCACAGTACTCCAGGAGCCGCACGGAGAGGGAACCCCGCTGACTTCCATCGCATGCCCTGAGGTGATTAGTCCTCATTACAGCCCGACTGTTCTCAAACAATTTTAAAACACTTAAGCTCATTTTCAGATCAAGGCAAGCCAAAACATGAGATGTCTAGAAGTCGTTTAATAAGAGCAATAACAACAGAGATATTCTAGCCCGTTAACTAACGTTGAAAGTGATCCAAAACCTGAAACCTAGGACTGTGTGCTCCTGAAGGAAAGGACTGTATAAATTGGATTCTAGCTCAATAACTTTGGTACCCTGCAGCTAATTCTCGCTAATTAAGTGTTAGAATACAGTAAGACAAAAATTCAGATTGATCAAAAGATATGATTTGTGTTTATAATAACCCCGTAATTATTAGGAACAAAAATCACGATGGTTCTCAATGCCATTAACTCACAGGGCAGCAATTAAGAGCTACCACCCCAAGCAGGCCTGGAATTTCTGAGAACCACTAGTCAAGCAACTCCATGGCGAAGCCAAGTCTTAGTAAAACACATCCAGTGCAGTCCATATCTCTAAGCAAGCAGGAAAGCAACCTGCAGGGTGAGAAAAATTTCTTACAGGATTTTGTTAAAGGAAAAATCCAGCACGCCCTCACCCAGGTTCCTGCAATGCACAGACATGTCCCAGAAGCAACAGGGTCAGGAGAAGCCCCACAAGCCTGAAGCAACACTGGCACACAACTAAGGATAGAAAATGAAGAGTGGCCCAATTGTACAGCAAATCTGAGGCACACGATTACAACAGATCCACGCTCTTCAGATACGCAGCCCTACTGTCATTATCACCGCAACTGTCCTGTGACCTTTAAGGAATGCAGTCCGGGACAACACAAACTGCAGGGTCATGCAAAGGCCTGGGAGATTAGGGTTTGTTAATTGGTCCTTTTATACTGTTGCCCCTTGAAAAGTGACAGTAAAGTTGCACTTAAAGCTTCCATATAGTTGACCCGATAAGGTGTACATGCCACTGTGTGTGTTCCTACCAGGCACCAGGAAAGCCTGAACGTGTCTGCTTTGCTTGATGTGCTTTTAACCGTCAGATTAAGAAAACAAGTCACTGGTTTTGCCTACAAAAACCTTAGTTGTGTGCCTTGTCTATGTATTTAAGCAACATATTAGGACAACTGGGTGATCATCCTCTGCGTGCTCCTTTCCTATAGGCTCTATTTTATTCCTCCCTCCCAATCCCTCAATTTCGTGTCAAGTATAAATAATCTGTGATTGTAAAAACACATATTTTAAATATAACAGATTTATTTCCTGTGAGTCATTTTAGAAGATATTACTGGCAAACTTCGTAACATCTACAAGGAAAAAGCAAAATCAAAGCCAAGTAGCTTTCCTTTACTTCTTTTTCCCCCTAAAACAATCCAAGCTTTCCAGATGCCCAGAAGACAACCTATAGCTCACACATCTCTATGCTGACCCCACAAAATTCACCAGGGTGGAACTGTCAGGTTCACCAGTGACAGAGGATGCTCCACAGAACTGCGGCCTGATGCAGTTTCCTTAAGGGATGACGGCAGTCTTCCCTTGTAGGAATTATTCAATTTTGGATTATATTGTTAAAGCAGTATTCACACAGAACACCTTCCCAGCAGGTTTTACCCAAAACAGAGGTTATAAGGCCAAAACGCAAAGTTGAAAACCAATATTCCAGACTGTTCTGGAAGATCTACAAGCGACCACGTTCTGAAACGACTCCATCACACCGTGGTGTTATCATGTTCAAGGCACACCTGGATGCCCACCTGTGCAACTGGTCTATGGAGCCTGCTTTGGCAGGGGGTTGGACTAGATGGTCTCTAGAGGTCCCTTCCAATCCATACAGTTCCGTGGTACCCTGAGGATGGACCGGCTCTATCCACAGTTGTGTGGTCATCACAAAACATTGCCTCGCTCTAAGAAGCATACGATGACTTGAGCAGAAGGAGTTGCTTGAGTTTACCAATCTTTCACAAAGAACTGCTTTGTTAAAAGGAACTCTGGACACAAAATGAGAAGATCTTAAAAAATTATTTATAGTTACTATTGCATCTATAAATGCTCAGTGCTATAAACGTCCCAGCTTAAAAGCCTGACATCCACCTCACACAGATTTCATCTGACTTTGACATGTAACAGTGACCCCTGCCAGAAATCAGCGTGTGTGCTCAAAAACAGGAGAGAATGACATTTCAGGAGGTCAGCAGCAGAGGTGACCGTTTGCTTTAGAGTACATTGACTTGAAAAATTTGGAAATCATCCACTGCATCTGGAAACAGCAACTGCTAGAACGCTTACAGGCTAACATGTCATCCGTGCACATCAGATGCACCCATCTCCTGCCTTTAACATTCCTTCTGCTCCTTCTGCAGAACTGAAGAACGCGTGCAAAGTAATGCTATGGATGCACTTGCTGAAAGCAAGACGCAAGAGTTGCCACTACCAAGGGAAGCCTGCAGAAAGCTGGCCAACGCAGGAACTGCTTCCACGCTCTGCCCCTTCCCAGCAAGCCACGGACTGCAGCTACATCCCGGGCAGCCCATGTGCTGCTTGTGTTTGGCAAAACACACTTCAGTTTATGCTGAACATTCCTCACGCTCAGCGACTAAAGCTTCAGGCTGGAAATCATCACAGATACACGCGAGTAGTATTTCATACATCCACACACACACACGCACTTCTTAGGAGCACATCACCACTTTCTTGATTCGAATTTAATGCCAACAGAATAAAAAAGAGGCATATTTTCAGGAAAGTCGTGTAGAAGTGAAGGTTCAGATGGTATCAAATACGCTCATCTCCCTTTTCTTTCTTAAACACTCTCACTGAACACACAGCTATAAAACTTGCCCCGCATCAGTATTTGCCATTCCACCTCTTGCACAAGGTAGCGTGACCCTGCCTTGGTGTCACTGACACTGTAAGTGCTCCTAATTATGTCTTTTGCACTAATTTTGGAGTACATAAGTAGTAAAAGTTAATATGGACTCGATGGGAAATTACTACAGTGCCATTAAGATAGTCACTGAAGTTTTCATGAATGGGCATCATTCTCCCTTATGGACGTAGCTGTCATTTGAAGTCTCCTGCTCTACAGCTGTTGATCAACCTCACATCTGAGTCCATTCACACAGACATCATGGTGGTGTTCTGCACCAGCACTACTGAATGCCCTACCAGTTGCTCTACCAATAAGCTGTTTTATCTTGCAGGTATTTCACTGGCACCTCGTGGGCTTTTTCCCCACATCCAGACAGTTTACATTCGCTAGGCTGCTCATAAATGACACCCTACTGCTGCTTGCAGGTTGGAACTTCTTCCCACACAGATTTCATTTTATCATCAGACTGTTTAATTCGGCACATATAAAAATGTCATCCTAGTCATAAGGAGAGAATTAGACAGCACTGCCTTCGAGTTTTCTGCATAAACTGTGACGAGACGCAGCTACTGCAACACTAACGCGTCTGCAGAGATATCAGTTGCAGGATAAGGCCAGTGCAGGGACTCTGCTCAAGAGCTGTGCCTCGCTGCTTTCCAGACTGCAATGAAATCATGAAGTAATATAAATCAGTAATATATTAACTGTCTTACACCATTAGTAAAAACCATCACCTTTCAGTATCAGTCTTGAATACATTAACACGCTGATAACGTACCGTGGGGTTTTCCAGCTATTTTATCCAAGATGCTGAATACCTGAATGATCCGTGCGAAATCTCTCCGTGCAGTTAAGGGCTGACATTTTAATTAGAAACAATATTGGAAAACTCACATACGTTACTGTATTTAAATCCATATGATAATTTAGAAGTTAAACCTACGACATCTGTGTAGTTCGTGGCATTATTGCTGATGTATAAAACGTACTATGTGAGATGATTGTGTATTTAAAATACATAGCGTGCTAATGAATTCAACAGATGGGAGTTTAATTGCACTGAAAAATAACCGAAATAAATTAACAAACAGAATTTGCCTAGCTGAAAATAAATCTCCAAGTGTGAATGGGTTTTGTTTCATTGGAGGGAGGATTTCTCTTGGTATATACCTCCTTCTGACACATCCCAGGAACAGCCCTGTCTCAGCTCCTAAAAACGACTGAGTTAAATGTAGAAACTTCAATGCCATTTCGAGGGTTTCTGCTTAGATGTCAATATATAGAAGAGGCAAACAAATTAAGACAGAAGTGAATCACCACACTGATGCTTCACATCGCCTTGTAACCTGGTAAAAGCAGACACCTGTGGTTACTTATGTCCGTGGGGCTTCACGTGTCTTTAGACAGATCAGACTGTAAGCTAAAGGTTGGAATCTATTTCATCACCAGTGATGCTGGTTTGAAAGGCAGCTGTCATTAAGATCGTTAAGGTGCCATGCTGAGGGAGAAAAAGTGCTTATTTTAAATAAGGCTTATCTGTGATGTTAGATCCACTCGGGAATCTTTCAAACAAGAATACTTCCAGCGGCAACTGCTTTTCAGTCCTTGCCCCATTCATTCAGTAGGAAAGATTTTGGAGTTTAGACAACAAAATCAGACACCCTGACCTCAAGGTTATGGTCTCCAAAACACCACCACTACGTCTACTCATCAAACATATACCTGCTATTACTTCTTATCTCATTTTTGTTACTCCACACAGAAAAAAGCCTATTTTATATTAGAGCCAAAATTAAATCAAACTTAATTCCAAACTAAGCTAAACAATTAAAGACTTTTTAGCTTGATGAAGGACCACCCCACGCAGCTGTTCATGCAGACAGGTCTCTACTGGCAGTATTTGCAGTGGGACAGCAGCACAGCCATGCTCCTCACAGGAGCAGCACTAAACACATCACTAACTTCCAGCAGCAGATAGAACCCCGCTCCGCTCTGCACCACTGTACTGGAATACAACAAACCTTCCCCCCTCGTTAGTACCTTTTAGAATATTTTACCTAGATCAATAAGTTACCAACTAATATCCTGAACTTCACCGTTCCCAAATTGACATCATCAAACCCTTAGTGCAAAGACCCCAGCTGGAAGCGAGCGAGGCTCTTTCAGATGTAGCGTTACCATATTTCACTGGAGATACACATTCTAAACACTCACATAATTCAGCTGTAACATTACTGCTACACAGACCTTCACAACTGGAAGTACAAACTTCCAGCCTCTGCGGTTTTATCACACCAACTCTCTACATCATATGCATGCTCCACAGAGCCTTCAATCGTAATATCAATGAATGTATACACTGAACAAAGCATGAAAACCACCTTTTAAGAAACTACATAATACTACAAAAGGTTCCTTCAGGTGAACAATTTAGCCTGCAATGTAACTTGGAACATTTGGAGTAATTTTTCTTCCAGACAATATTTTTTTAATCATTCAAGTAGCGACTCACCTACTTACGATTTGATTTCATAATCCATTATGTTAGGGATTTTTCATCAAAAGAGTATGTTTTCAACATGGCAGAAACTGAACACGTGAAGGACAATAACTAAGGTGCAGATTACGTATCCATCTGTTAAGTCAGGCCTTAGCCCCAGGAGTGAAGACAGAACAAGTAGATGAGAGCTAAGAGGCCAGCCTCTTCTTTTTCAGCTTTACTCAGCTCTATGAGCTCACTAAGCACACGTATATTTGGGGATGAGGAGCTTGCAGGCATGCAGAAACGATGAGAAAGAAAATATTTCTGGAAACTGAACACATGTGTACATCCCGCTGAATATTCCCCACGAGGACACAAGAACTGTTTGCAGGGAAGCGGTGCAAGTGAAGAATTAATTTTTCAGAACTTTCCTCAATCACTGCAACAAGAGCAAGGCTGCTTCTGTGACGGGCCTGACTGAACCCCATGCACTGAGAACCAGCGGTGCCCACAGAGGCCAGCTGCAGAGCCGGGGGCTGCCCTGCACCACCGCCGTTCCGCAGCTGACAGCTGTCACCAGGAGCACTCTGAGGCCGGATGCTGGAGAACTAGCACTGCCTGGAGGTACGTCATGTTTCCTCCTGGCGGGACAGATTTTAAGTCTGGTTTTGGCCACTAATGCACTTAGTCTGGTTTTGAGAACGGCGTTAATGCCTGCAGAAGATGATGTAGGTTAGCACTCTTTTTCTACCTCTTCTCCTCCCAAACGCACGCGGAGCGAAAGCTGTATCACTTACAGGAGTGAAATCTGATCTGGGCACTCCAAGATGTTGAAGCAGGGCAGGCCCAGGTACATGCTGCTAGCCAAGCACGCACAGCCTGCCTGTCATCTGCGGGCAACTACAGCAAACAAAGCCACTGAGATCCCGTTTGTGAGAAGACCGTGCTGCTCCGCGATCTGCCGGTACCAGAGGTCACAGTGCCGCTGGAGAGAAAGGAAAGCTCTCTCCCACCTACAGCTCCCCGAGCCGGGATGTCACATGTGCACACGCACAGGGAGGTCACGCTCCAGGTAGGCTTCCAATGCAAACCCACAGCTGCCATCGCCGGGCTCCACATATTTATCCTATCCTTGCGCAAAAACACCTCTGAGCGGCACCCAACAGTTTGCGAAAATGAGGTGATCGGAGCGATGATTTACGCCTGCAACGCGAACGCCTTCCCTTTTTAAGAGCCGCCGAAGAAAGGCTTCGCCGCGCTTGCCGCCGAGGAGGGCTGCAGGCACGGGGCAGGGAAGGCCGTGCGTGGGGGCCGGCGCTCGTCAGGAGCCCCCTCACAACTCGGCGGCTTCACCGCTTACACCGCGAACAATGGGCCCCGGGAGAACGGAGGAACGCAGCCCGCCCGCCTGTCCGTCCGCCCGCGGCCCTTTGTCCGCCTGTCAGCAGCCGCACCGCGCTCCCGGCGCAACGCGTCGGCTCCAACCCCTCCCGGGCGGCCCCGGCGCGGCCGTGCGCTCCCGCAGGCCCGGGCCCGGCGGCGGAGCGGGGCAGCAGCGCTCCCGCCGCCTCCCTCCTCGGAACGGCCTCTCCGGCGCCGAGCGCGGCCTACGCGGGAGCGCCGCGCCGAGAACGAGCCGCGAGGC
Organism: Pavo muticus; assembly: GCA_016647715.1. NCBI lineage: Eukaryota > Metazoa > Chordata > Aves > Galliformes > Phasianidae > Pavo > Pavo muticus. The sequence continues at coordinate 983,221 of JACDJE010000322.1, read as the reverse complement.
GCCGCTCCCCTCTCCTTCCCCCTCCCCGGTGCACCCCCGGCACGGCGGGCGGGCCCTCTCGGAGCCGCGCGGCTCCCGCTGCCCCTCGCCGGCACTTACCGGCCGCGGAGCTGCGAGGAGAAGGCGGGCCGGGACGCGGCGGCGGCGCGGGGCGGCTCAGAGC
>JACDJE010000322.1:869002-982946 GCA_016647715.1 Pavo muticus | reverse complement strand
AGCGGCGGCGGCGGGGGGGGAGGGGAGGCCGAGAGGAAGTTGGCGGCGGCGGCTTCTTCCTGCTCCGGCGGCGGCGGCCCTCAGCCTCCTGCTGGCGGTGACAGCGACAGCGCGGCCAGAGCGCCGCCGCGCCGCGGTGCACCATGGGAAGGCGCCCGGAGGACCGGCGGGGCGAGGAGCGGAGCCGCGCTGAGCGGAGCGCCCGCAGGGTTACGCGCGGGTCAGCGGGCGGGAGCGCGTCCCCGAGCCGGGCGCGGTCAGCGAGGGCGGGCTGCGCACTGCGCTCATTCTCTTCGCTTCCATCCTTGGTTTCCTTCCCGCTCAAGGTGCGTGGAGAAGAGGTGTCGTCTATGCCTCGGTGCCGGCGGAGATGGTACGGCGATGCTGGAGGGAACTGCGCTGCAGTTCCCCTCTCCCCGCTGGGACACAGCCAGCAAAGTGCATGAAGGAGCCAGAAGTCCCAGCCCTCCGTGATCGCCGTGTCCTCCACAACCCCAGATGATCGACCAGAGGCTGCATCTCCCTCACGCGCAGCCGTTCCTCAGAACAGCTCCGCACCCAAAGTGTCTGCACCTGCACAGCTCTGCGTGACGGCTCCTCACACAGCCCTCAGCTTCAACAGTGGAGGGCTTCGCCATGTCTGTACTCGGCCCTGGTGGGGCTGCGCCTCGAGTGCTGTGTTCGGTGTTGGGCACCTTGCTACAAGAAAGACACTGGGGCCCTGGATCATGTCCATAAAAGGGCAGTGGAGCTGTGAAGAATCTGGAGAACACATCTTATGGGGAGCAGCTGAGGGAACTGGGATTGTTCAGTCTAGAGAAGAGGAGGCTCAGGGGAAACCTCAGCACTCTCTCCAACTCCCTGGAAGGAGGCTGTGGCAAGGTGGGGGTTGGCCTCTTCTCCCGGGTAACAGCAGCAGGTATTAAGATGTGCTGGGGAAGTTCAGGTTGGTTGGTAGGAAACATTTCTCAGAAAGAGTGGTGATGCAGTGGCACAGGCTGCCCATGGAGGTGGGGGAGTCATCATCCCTGGAGGTATTCAAGATGTGGCACTGAGGGAGGCAGTGGGGTTGGCCTGGTGGTTTGACTGTGTGATCATAGAGTTCTTTTACAACCTTAATGATCCTATGATTCCCCCAGCCTGCGTGCCCACTGGGACCCAGCCAGCAGTGCACGTGAAGGGACAGCAGCCATGGGATGCCTTGGTATCCAGCCAGAAATTCAAAATCAACAGACTGTCATCTCTGTGATCATGGTGTTCTCCATGACTCCAAACGACATGGGGAACTGCTGGAGGCCAAATCTCCTCAGGTCCTTGGAACAGCCCTGCACCCAAAGCGTCCGTACCTCCACAACCTTGCATTGTGGTTCCTCATGAGGCCTTCAGCTTCATTCTCTTCTAGGGCTTACAAACACTCCCGTGGTTCTCTAAATAAAGTCTTTAGCCCAACGCCACGCTTAAACACGTGCTTAACTAAATTGCTTGATGTCACTTGCTTATAATTAAGCATGTGCTTAAGTGCTTTGCTGGATCAAAGCCAAAATCCAAGTAAGCTCTATTGGGTGAAATTTACCAGCTTCACAAGGCTTAGCTTTGTGACTCGCTCAATCAGCAGCAGCCCAAAGCGTTTTGCCAGAGGCTCAGTTGTTCCCAGGTTGTCCTACAGGATCGCCCTGTCCCCACCACAAGGCTTACGCCTTTTGTTGGGTCCTGTTAGGATGAGGATGCATCTGCCTGGTGAGTCAGCAATACTAAAATTACTTCATGTAGGGCTTCTAGTTCCTTTTAACAACGTGCCTAATAAGATTCTGCAGCCCTATGCAGGTCATAGATGGTGCCATTTAGTTATGGTGTAATGAACTGCATTAAGAAAGAGTTGACGACATAAAGACCCAGTTTCAAGATCTGCCCTGACTTTATGCAATAAGTATATTTCAAAATAATTGCATGGACTCTGCATGAACAGAGGAAGGAGTTAATAAAACGTGGCTACAGCTCATGCAGTCATTTAGTTCTACATAAATACAAGAAGTGTCATTAACCTGCTTGCTGAATAATCACAGAATCACACACAGAATTGTAAGGGGTGGAAGGGAGCTTTGGAGATCACCTAGTCCAATCCTCTACTAATGAATCTTAGAATGGCTTGGGTTGGAAGGGATCTCAAGGACCATCAAGCTCCAACCCCCTTGCCACAGGCAGGGCCACCAACCTTCATATCTGATACTAGACCAGACTGCCCCATCCAACCTGGCCTTGAACACCTCCAGGGACGGAGCATCCACAACCTCTCTGGGCAGCCTGTTCCAGCACTTCACCACTCTCATAGTAAAGAACTTCCCCCTGACATCCAACTAAATCTTCCCTCCTTCAACTTAGAACCATTTCCCCTTGTCCTGCCATTATCTACCCTTGTAAAGAGTTGACTCCCCTCCTGTTTGGAGGCTCCCTTTAGGTACTGGAAGGCTGCAGTGAGGTCACCCTGCAGCCTTCTTTTCTCCAGGCTGAACAAGCCCAGCTCCCTCAGCCTGTCTTTGTAGAGGAGGTGCTCCAGCCTTCTGATCATCTTTGTGGCCCTCCTCCGGACCCTCTCTAACAGCTCCCTGTCTTTCTTGTATTGGCGGGGCCCCAGACCTGGACACAGTACTCCAGATGGGGCCTTCACAAGGGCAGAATAGAGAGGGACAATCACCTCCCTCTCCCTGCTGGCCACTCCTCTTCTGATGGAGCCCAGGATCCCATTTGCTTTCCAAGCTCCAAAAGCACACTGCTGGCTCATGATAAGTTTTTCATCCACCAGGACTCTCAGGTCCTTCTCTGCAGGGCTACTTTCGAGGATTGCTCCTTCCAGTCTGTATATATGCCTGGGATTCCTCCAGGCTTTTTAAAACTTTTAAGTTTCCAAAAATAGAGTTTTAGAAACTGAAGCTGTGTATAGGTACAGCTTCCTTGATATTTTTTTTCCCCTTCAAAAACAATTAATTTGGTGATTCCGTTCATTTATACCTGTCAAAAAATAATAAATATCTTTAGAATTTCATTAAGCCTGAGTCAGGAAGTTCAGCACTAAAACCTTCTTTTAAGAGGCACGGAGCAATTACAGCTTTCTGCAGGGTGAGCACGAGCCTTTCTCCAAGGAAGCATCAATTAGAACCCGCTTTTCAAAAATTCTGTTTAGCAATTAACAGTATAATACGAAGAAGACTGTTGTATTTAAAGCAAAGAAGTAAGACTCAGCATGTTTGGTTTCTGTACATCACCAATCTCCTGTGACTTCAGACAAGGCATTCTCCAGTTTTCCACTTGTCAGTTTGGGCCACGGTAGAGTTTTCTGTCGTTTTAAGAGGAACTGAGCACCTGCACCAGTGGCAATCTGATGGTGCAGGAACTGAGAGGAACAGAAACCATAAGTAACTTTTATATTGAAAGAGCGGCTAACAGGAATCTTTGGAGAATATGTGTTTTAAAAGGTCTTAAACAGGTAGCAGCCTCACAAATAATGGTGTAGAGCAAGGAGAATCATCCCATCTGACCTTCTGAATGACAAACTGAAGGACTTCAGTCAGGAATTTCTGCAACTAGCTACTAACTTCTAGCAAAGCCAAAGCTGACCTGGGATGATATTTCTGTGCTTGCTTTCTGTCCTTCCTTATGTAAAACAAGGATAAAACTCATGTATTCTCCCCTTCCCCACACAGATGCGAGGACTCAGCTAACTGACTAGAATCAGAGAATTGCTCAGGTTGGAAAAGACCTTCAAAGATCATCAAGTCCAACCACGACCTAACCATACTACCCTAACTCTAACAACCCTCCGCTAAATCATGTCCCTGAGCACCACATCCAAACAGTTTTTAAACACATCCGGGGATGGTGACTCAACCACCTCCCTGGGGAGCCTATTCCAGTGCTTAAAGAAAGAGTCCCACTCTTTCAAACGAATGCAGCTGGTGAGAAAACGCAAATATCCCATTTAATTACGTGAAGCTATCGGATGCTAAAGCAGAAATAAAACCAAATGCCTTCTTCAGTTTCACTCCCCCTCAATCTGCTGCAGCCCTGGTTAATGTTAGTTTGTGCAAGCGTTACAATGAACAATGCTTCAGAAGGGCCTGGATGAACACCTGAGGTTTCAACACGAGCTGTCGTCTGGAACCAATTGCTAGTAAAAGCTTGAGAATCTTCCATCCAGTTTTTCAATTCAAATATCTCACCAGGGATTTAACTAGCACAAATACTCAATGCAGAAAATTAAATGAGTCCATTGTGTGCATATCCACTCACGTTATCTGTAAATTGCTCCTCTTTATTTCAACATCCCTCATTGAATTTGTGTTTTAATATCTTTTTCCTCTCTGTCTTACAGCAGGCTTTCAGTCCATGATCCCATGGAAGCCTGACTCGATTGGGTGAGTCTGCACTGTCCTGTATTGCTGGCAGATCAGGAATCAATGGTAACCAGTCACACAGTGGTATGGTATGCTTGTCCAAACATTAACTAATACAGAGAAACCTAACTATATATGTCTGAGAGTACCTGTGCATCCAACGCCTGCAAACAAAAAGAATTTATTACAGAAAACATTGGTCCGAAGGAAACTCACCTAGCTCTTTTCTTCATCTTCAAAATCTTTTCTGCTCCTAAATCTCATCAAAGGAGAACGCTGTTCTGAAGCCTTGAAGTCTTCACGTCAGATTGGTTTTTAATGGCGCAAACATGCCTGACTTGACTTGCTTGTTAATTTTACAAACCTGATCTGAAGACATTACAAAAATTCCAGAGAAAATGAAAAGTAACCGTTTGATATGAGATACATCTGTCTGCAAACAGAAAGACAGCAAGTCAGCTTCAGCCAGGATGGTTTTGTGTAGACATAAGACATTCAGATATCTGTAATATATTTGACTTGATCCCACGTGGCATTCCTGTAGAGTTAACATTATAAATCTCCAGATTAAAAGGAAAGAGGATGTTTAATATCCCATGCTGAGATGCCTAACAGACAGAAAAAGCAACATAAATGATAACATAGTACTCTTCTTAACATAAATTGTTCAAATGACACAATGAGTCAGAAGTTAGAGAATCAGTTTCTCTGCCTTAAAACCCAAGCTATAAGTGGAGCAGGAAACCATCTGCTCTTACCTTAGATTTGCAGTCTAGCTATGGCATTTAAATTGAATTAACTGAAGATGGTAGAGCAAGAAGGCCTTAAACACCCAGCATAGGCATTTTAGGATTAAGCTTTTCAGAATAAAATGCGAAGGAAACTCTGGATGTTTTAGGTCTTCAAGTGAGCGCATCCATACAGAGATTTGGTGGGCTTTAACTAATGCAATTTAATGTCACACCTTTACTTAACTCATCTTAATCTTTCCCCAGGGTCCCACTTCAGCTGACTTCTTTAGTATGAAGTATTACAGTGGATCAAATTCAGAAGAAAGCATTAGGTGAACCTTTAGCTGAACCTTGCCCATTATGGGAATGTTACTCAGCATAGAGTAAGAAAGGATAGGCCAGCTACTTCATACCCACTTTGTGTCAGTACTCTTGGTTTACTTTGAAGTACTGTAGGCTGCATCACACCAGCTAACATACACTGAGAGTTCACGCAAAGTAATCACTGCATTTAAAATTCAGATACACACCCCTTCACGAGTCTCACATTTACCCAACTAAAAGCAAAACTCAAAGACTGAAAGAGCAGGTGGGATACCTGTGCATTATCACTCCGCTGTAGTAATGCACTGCTCTGCAGTGATAATGGAGGAGATATTTATTAACCAGGTACTTGAAGTTAAAACTGGAAAACAAATCAAAAAAAGCCATTTGGAGATGACATGAATATTGCTGAAGGCAATGAAGTCCATGAAATACATTCCCAGAGACGAGGATAAAGTTATCATGTTAAACTGGACGTTTCTGTGCATTACTTGAACCAAAAGGGAAGGCCAAGAGAGTATGGAAATGTGAGTCTATGAAAGTCAGTAGAAAGACTTCATTTGGTAGTGAAGAGGAGGAAAAGGAAGAGGGCACAGATGGACCAAAGACAGGGAGAGATTCTTGAACTGGAGAAGTAAAAAGCCCTTAAAAGTTACTGGTTCGTTTGCTCTGTTAATTGCTCAACACAGCAATCAAGGGGGACTTAATTTTTTTGTCTTAAAAGAGTAATTTAAGGTTTTGCAGTCTCATAATCAAAAACATCAGAGCTACCCTTCCTTCACTGGAGACAAAGAACAATGAAAAGATGGAGCATCTTGACATAGGTCTGTGGACCAGCCATCTCCAGCCATCTCAAGGAGACAGGGAGCTCCAAAAGATTCAAAGAAGAGCAGCAAGCATAGGATCAAGGGCACAACAATTCACAAAAGATGGAAAAGATTAGGACTGTTATCTTCAGAGAAAAACAAGAGAGACAGAACAAAAGTGCATAAAGTCATGTCTAGCGCAGGCTGATCAGGATCTTCTGTTCTTCCTGTGTCATACTGTAGAATAAAGGGACATTCTCTGGACTATCAAACTAAAAGGTGGAGTAGTCAAAACTGAGTGAAAAAAAAATGCACAAGAGATTAAAATATGTTGTGGTCCATCCAAAGCATTGATGCTGAATCAAAGGGACTCTGAAAGAAAATGAGTTACCAACCTAAGTATATGAGACACCTTGAAGTTCATGATTCTGCATGCACTTCAGCTTGTATGACACCACACACTCCTGTTCGCCTCAGGCCCTTTTCAGCTGTGATCTGTCCCTCCAGAGCTGTTCCTTAGCCAAACAAGAAGGACATGCAGCCTTGTCTCAACCAGCCACTGTGCTCATAGTGGAGCAAGGTCTGAGGCAGGAGCCAGCAAACCCACCCCACTGCTGTCCCCCTATACCACAAGGGATGCTCATTTGTTTTGGGCACCATTCGCCCCACTCAGCTGAGGACTGGCTGGACCTACTTGGCCACTGTGGAAAGAATGGAGGATAGATCTGAAAACAGAGCTCGTGCGTATCAAGGAGGTGCTTCCAGCTGTTTTTGTGCATCTTGTTTAAGCCAATAATGAACAGTGACAAATGAGGACAGCATTGACAGCATCTGTGAAGAGAAGGGTGAAGACCTTCACAATAAAGTCTTATCCAAAACAAACTTGGCAGTCAAATCTACTTACTGCTGAATAAGCCCAACCATTAGACTTCTGAGTAGTTGCACATTTCAGGTAGTGCCAAAGAAGAGCTGAATTTGAAGGGGGATCCTAGAACAAGAGCCAAGAGTTCAAGGTCACGTCAGAGACGCATCAGCAGTTTTGCCAAAAATTTGTTTAAAACACAAAAGTCAGAAGACCAGCAACTACCAGGAAGAAACATGGTGTCACATGTGCACATTAAGAAAAACTTGACCTTTGAAATGCTAATATACTGAATTTTATACCTGGAAATAGATCCCTCCTCTGCTCTCTCTGTGGATCCAGCTGGTAAGGAAGGGTACGGTCTTTCTGCAGATGATCTCATTAGGAGCAGCAGTTGTTGTTTTTTCACCATTAGGACTAGTGATGTAGCAACAACTGATTATTTTCAGCTAACAGCACTGATACGACGTTCAAACCATACATGACTTCCAACCAGCTTGAGAGAAGAGCCCCATCTCTGCTCATCGCAGCTTGCAGAGAACATGCTGACTACTGCCTGCCTGGGAAATCCAGGGAGCCCAGCTGAGCCTCAGGGACAACATTAAGATTGAAGTGGTCAGAAGGACATCAGAATGGCTTGACTGTGGGCTGGGGATACCCCAGACAATAAAGACAGTTTGGTAAGTACTGCCTTCCATCTGCAAAACAGATGAGGGTTTAACGCCAAGGATCATTTAAAAGTCAAATGTATGAGCAAAATGACTTGTAATAAATAAAACCATGTTTCTTTATAAAGGGAGCAGGCCTTGTTTGCTGGCTGGGTGTGCGCGCACCAAACCAGACAAGCAGATGAAGGAAAACCACCCCCTGGCTGCCTGCAACACAGAGCTGGTTCTCGGAATGGACGTGGAGAGAATATATCCCAATAAAGTACTGCGCTGAAGGATCTAGATGCTAATTTTGCAAATTGGCTAGAATAAATAAAGGCTGGAGATACTGAACCTTTCATCAAGTACAGAAGGGTAAACCTAAGAAGGTGACCTGAAATCCATGCATCTCTGGGGAAAAGAAGAGCTTTATTAAAAACCAACATGTTATCAAATCTCCTTATCATCAACAGTCAATGCAAGCCAGCAGGCTGAAATCAATGCCAGCTATTGGAATGCAAAAGCATCACAAAAGCTATGACTTCCTTTGAAAAACTTTAGATGTAGATCAAGGATACTTTTGTTTTGTCAGCTTGGCCATTTTTGATCAGCTCACTTTAGCATATATAATTAAAGATACAATAGTCAGTCTTATTCCTGACCACATGCAAAGTGGCAATATTTTACAGAGCAGTTCCTGCCTGGGAAATGCATCTGTTGGAAGTTCATCCCACTTACGTGCTAAAACAGCCTCTTTTCCCCCACAGCTTACAGAAAAGTTTACGAAGCTGGAGCTGTTGAAAAATAAAACACCCTGTGTTATAGCTGTGCACAGGAATGAGTTATCTTAAAGCTGGTGAACTTCTCGTATTGAAATCAGCGTCCTTAAAAAGCAATAGAAATAGGTCAAATTCAGTGCCACAGAATCATAGAGAAATAACATCATTTAGGAGGGCAGTGGAATAGTATACAAGGTAAGTCAAAACACTGTTTTTCTCTTAAATTGACTGTGTTATTAGAGTAAATTATTTTGGTGATACAAAAGTTACCTGAATCATAAGTAGAGGAAAGAAGATCAGGGAGCAGGACAGTACCAAGACGACCGAATGCAAACCAGCAGATGGGGTGGGTTGGAGCAGAAAGAGGATGTTGCTGTGCCTTCACCACAGTAGGGCTGACCATAAACACATAAAGTGCTGCAGCTTCAAGGCAAAGGCCCGTGAAAGATGTTCTCATAGTAGTTTGGAGCTATAAGAACACACCCTCTGAAGCTAAAATACAAAAGTCAAGCAACAGTTTCAGAGACCACTCAGTGTCACATCAGACTGACCCTAAGGAAATAGAACCATAAAGAGTGGAAAGACCACTAAGATCATATAGTCTAACCATCAACCCATGCATGTGACCGCTCTAGACCACGTAATTCAGTGTGACATCTATCCCACCAGCTCCCTGGGCAGCCTGTTCCACTGCATCACCACTCTTTCTGAGAAAAATTATTTCCTAATATCAAACCTGAACCTCCCCTGGCATAATTTGAGGCCATCACCTCTCGTTCTATGGCTGTTACCTGGGAGAAGAGGCTGACCCCACCTCGCCACGGCCTCCTTTCAGAGAGTTGTAGAGAGCCGTAAGGTCTCCCCTGAGCTTCCTCTTTTCCAGACTGAACCATCCCAGTTCCCTCAGCTGCTCCCCATAGGACTGTGCTCCCGACCCCTCGCAGCTCTGTTGCCTTTCTCTGGACACGCTCCAGAGCCTCAATGTCAGATCCCCCAGTGCAGTCTCCTGACCAAGCAGAAGAGGGAACTTGCTTTCATCTTATTTCCTACAGCTAAGAAACCTGAATGACCCCTTCCTTCTGAAAGCACCCAGCAGCCTCAGGCTAACCAGCTCATCCTCATCTTTCTGCAATCATTTCTGATTCCTTTGCCCTTAGCAGCCCAACCTAATGGTAGGCCACAAGTGGCCATTGGCACCCAGCACGCCATGTGGCTGCTGTTAGACCTGCTCCATCCAAATTTCAGGTTTACGGTCATCTGCATTGCGTCAGTGCCATGGGGAGGTGGGCAGGAACACGCCTGCAGCTGAACTCCTCCAGCTGCTCTGAAATGTGGCAGAAATAACAGGAACGTATGTGCCGCAAGGAAAAAAAGATAATCAAATAATTGGAAGGAAAAAAGGAAGAAAAATGAAGAAAATAAGGGCTTAGCTGATGCTGCTGAAGGAAGAAGAAGAGGGAAGGAGCACCTCCAGGCAGCCTGGAAGGAGCTCACACAGTGAAGGGCTGCAGCACTGAGTGAAAATAGGTGGGAACCGTGGCTGGTGCTGCTGGGATCTGGCTCCAGCAAGCACAGGTACGGACAAGATTTATTGTTCCTGTTGGAACACGTTCATTTGTGGATCAGCAGCTGCTCTGCACGCACGGTTCGAGTTAACTCTTCTTTTGCAGAGAGCTCTGTAAAGCTGCACTGATCCCATTAGGGAGCAAAGGGATGGTTCCCACCCTGACACACTGTGCTGGGCTCTCCAGCTGGGTCCTCGTGTCTCTGGGATCAGCATCCTGTGCCTTGGGCACAGAGAGCAGCAGTACGTGGACCTGCACTTATTTCTCTTTTACAGGAAAAGTGAGAGAAAGAAGCATCTTTGAGACAGGGGGTTCCCTTTTCTATAGAAGAGCAAAGCAGATGTTTCTGGACCACTTCCAAGAAGGATCTGCCAGAGCCCCAGTTTCTGATTTTCAGAGCCAAAAAGGGGACCAAAATCTTCAAAAGCAGAACCACAACGACCCACTACGGCTTCTGTTCCTTATTTAGGGCAGACTACATCCAAGACATAATTACCTCTCTACAACTCCCCAGGCAGTCAGCATAGACAGGGGCATCTCCGGGAGCCACCTCTCAGCCCCCCATGCTCTCACCGTGACTGAATCCATCTCACAGCCCACACCCTTGGGCAGACATAGGGAAACTGCACATAAAAAACAGCTCCAGATCCCCTTCTCCTGTGACCTCTGGGTTGGATCACCCCTTTGCAGAAAATAAGAAGAGGTTATGCTTCTAAACAAGAGCCCCTCCAATCACTCTGATGTGAAGGAATCACCTTGGCACATGCTGGCCCAAGGGACAAGCAGCTTTATTTTACCAGCACTTCATTTTCTTCCCTCAGATTGTGGCAATCTAACATCTGATACAGCCACAAGACAGTTTGTTTTTCCATTCGCTGGATCCAGAGCAGCTGCTGAAACAACATTTCACAACCACGCAGCCAGCAACGGAGCCGCACCTCCTACCTGCTGCAGCGCACCCATCTCCTACCCAAGGCAGGACTGCGAGAAGCCAATGCTGGCCACCGTTCTGCCACGAGGCAGCAGGCTGGAAGATAAATGCTGGCACAGCAACAGGGGAATTGCACAACTGAGCAGGAGAAGACTTGCCACGCTGTCTTTCAGGAATCACAGAATCAGAATCATAGGGGTTGGAAGGGACCTCCAGAGATCATCGAGTCCAACCCCCCTGCCAAAGCAGGTTCCCTACACCAGGTCGCACAGGTGGGTGTCCAGGCGGGTCTTGAATATCTCCAGAGAAGGAGACTCCACAACCTCCCTGGGCAGCCTGTTCCAGTGCTCCTTCACCTCACTGTAAAGAAGTTCTTGCGCACACTGGTGCAGAACTTCCTATGCTCCAGTTTCTGGCCATTTCCCCTTGTCCTGTCTTCACACACCGCTGAAAAGAGTCTGGCCTCGCCACTTTGCCCCCCACACCTTAGATATTTATAGACCTGGATCAGGTCCCCTCTCAGTCTTTTCTCAAGGCTAAACAGACCCAGTTCACTCAGCCTTTCTTTACAGGGGAGATGCTCCAGGCTCTTCACCATCTTTGTGACCCTCCGCTGGACTCTTTCCAAGAGATCCCTGTCTTTCTTTTTTGTACTGGGGAGCACAGAACTGGACACAGTACTCCAGATGAGGCCTTACCAGGGCAGAGTAGAGGGGGAGGATCACCTCCCTCGACCTGCTGGCCACGCTCTTTTTAATGCACCCCAGAATGCCATTGGCCTTTTTGGCCACAAGGGCACACTGCTGGCTCATGGCCAACCTGTCGTCCACCAGGACACCCAGGTCCCTCTCTGCAGAGCTCCTCTCCAGCAGGTCATCCCCCAACCTGTACCGCTGCATGCAATTATTCCTCCCTAGGTGCAAGACTCTACACTTGCTTTTGTTAAACCTCATCTGGTTTCTTACCGCCCAGCTCTCCAGCCTGTCCAGGTCTCGCTGAATGGCAGCACAGCCTTCAGGCGTGTCAGCCAATCCTCCCAACTTTGTATCATCATCAAACTTGCTGAGGGTGGCCACTATCCCCTCATCAAGGTCACTGATGAAGACGTTGAACAAGACCGGACCCAGCACTGACCCCTGGGGACCACCGCTAGTTACAGGTCTCCAACCAATCATAGAGGTGTTTCCAACCTTAACGATTCTAAGATCATCCAGTACAACTACCAGCCCATGCCTGTGACCGCTCTAGGCCATGTGCCTCAGTGCCACATCCACCCTTTTCCTGAACACCTCCAGGGACGGTGACTCAAGACCTCCCTGGGCAGCCTGTGCCACAGCTGCTGTGTCTGATGCTGGTCCCAGAAACACCACCAGAACAAATGCTTCACACTTCCAGGAGCTGCAGAGATGCATTCTTGATTAATGCCAGCACAGAAGGTTCTATATAGGTTCTATATAGGGTTTTCTAAAGGAAATTTTTTCAAATTTAAAAGTAGCTTGAAATGGAGCAGCCACCAAGTTGTCTCGTATGTTTGTTAGAAGGAAACAGAAAGTGTTTGTTAGATGGAAACAGAAAGAGACCCAGCTAAGCACTACGTTTAGCATTTTGAAGCTAAAAATAGCAGTGACCAAATCAGCTGGAAGACAGGATTTGAACATAATGGAAACGATCACCAGCAATTGCTTGGGAACATTTTAAGTAAGGACCCTGAAACTGGAAAAGGGAATGCCTGTTACAATCCCTGCTCCTGGCTTAGAGAAATGGGAAGAGGTGAAACGTCGCGGAGGGAGAAGGAATAGTAAATCCAAATACAGAGGCTAGGAATGATTAATTACCCATGAAGAAGCAAGGAAGGCCAGCAGCATTAGCAGCGAGAACAAACTTTGTAAGGAACACGAAGAACAAAAGCATTCCTGGCACATCTCAGGAACAGGAGAGCTGTTGGTAACGGAGAAATCAAACACCTCATATTCAAAAACATTCTGTTCTGCCTCTGAAAACTTGACCAAAAGGCAGGTGAGGCACAGGGATCAGCCCCATTAACAGTCAGTTCACTTGGCTGCCACCTGCCCAAATGTGCTCCTCTATCAAACGCTGATGGTTTAGGAAGACGTTGGGACAGCCCCTTCCACAGCCACAGGGCGCAGTGGGAGGAGGAACTCAAAGGCATAGCCAAAGGTGGCCACACCTGGAGCTCCTCTATGGTTCCTCCCAGCACGAGCTGTGGGATGGGTTATAAGTCTGCAAAAGGCTCTGCCAGAAGCCCTTTGCACCAACTTGCCCCGCGTACTTGGGGAAGGATTTTAGATTCCCTTCATCTCCTCTGATACTTTGCCCTCCTAGGCTGAATGCTGGTCCACAAATGAAGCCCTTTCCCAATGAACGTTTCTGATTGTTTACATGGTTTACAGGTTAATTAAGCACTTCAGTTCTGTTTGACGTGTAACAACATGTAAACTATACAAGGATATCTATACAAGGATATGCAAACTCTAAGGTTATCCTCTTCATTTCATCCTATGAGGATGCTTAAATCACACCACGCTACGTGTGCAGCCTTTGCTCAACCACAGCCGTGTGCCATCTGCTGCACGCAGAGGTGGTATCTCCTCAGTCAGGCGCAGCACCGGGGATCAGCTCCTCACATTAGCACACATGCAGATCCCTGCAGCTTCTCCTCAAGCCCCAAAGATCATCCAGCACGAGGAACCTCTGAGTCACTGATGTTGATTTCAGCAAGGCTTGAATTTCAGGAGACAGCCCGTGAAACTGGGAAAGAAGAAAAAGAAGAGTAATATTTTGCCTATCCCACTTGAGTGATGGGATTATTATAGGCCTGTCAGTGTGAAAGTAAACCCTGGGAAAACAACAGTTGATACATAATTAAAAGAGATCAGTGCCAATTAAGACGTTCATAGAAACAGATTGCGTCAAATTGGTTCTGGTGTCCATAGAGCTCAGGTTGTGTCACAGAGCAGCACCGCTGCCACAGCTGCCCCTGTGAGCAGCACCATCCGCAGAGCAGGGCGACTTTGCTTGGAAGATAAAGCAGGCAAACGAGGCTGGAAAAAAAGCGTCGCTCTCAGCCTCTGGAACAGCCATCGGAAGATTTGGCTTCTGTCACCAGAGAGTCTCAAAGCTGCCATCAGAGGCGCGTTGCTTCAAAAAACCTAATTCAAAGCAGCGCTGGGCAGGGGCAGCTTTCCCCCCCCTCCCAGAGGAGCACAGACAGCACCGACAATCGCAGCCGTACCCCCAACCATGCAGCCCGCACCTCCTCCAAGCAGTTATTAAACAACAGAGCCTGTCCCGCCGGCTCAGAAACCTGTGCTGTACATCCAGCTCGGTCAGCCTGCTGTACAACCTGCCCGCGAGCTTCTGAAGCTGCTGCATATCACAACCCGCAGCGATGAACGACCTCTCCCATTCCGACCAGCCCAGCAGGGCTGCAGCAATGGCACGGAGCGGCCCCCTAACGCCGTGCTGGAGACCCACCAGAGGGCGATGGGGTTGCGTTTTCCTCCCGATGACACCGTTTGCACCACCGCATCCCGCAGGGGCTCGCCACACAAACTCGCCTTCTTTCATCTTCTCCGCCTGCTTGCAGCTACTTTCTGAGCAGGAGTAGAATTGGTTTTATTGTTGTCACGATGCCGACTGCTAGCAGAAAGCACTTGCTGCAGACAAATGAGGTATTCACTCTTCGCAGCTTGTGCCATATACCACAGAGGCATCCCACATCAGCTCTGTGGGTCCCCAGCCTATGTCTGATCACACTGGTGTTTGCAGGATTGGGGTTTTCATAAAGCTTATGACAAAGCTTTCAAAGACAGGAGCTTCTTCTCCTATCTCATTTGTTCAGGAACAACAAACAAACAAAGCCAAACAGGTTGGATATTAGGGAAAATTTCTCCTCAGAAAGAGTGGTGATGCAGTGGCACAGCTGCCCGGGGAGGCGGGGGAGTCACCGTCCCTGGAGGCATTCAGGGACCATGGAGATGTGGCCCTGAGGGACGTGTCAGTGGGCGTGGTGGGGATGGGTTGGACTCGATGATCTTAGAGGGGTTTTCCAGCCTTAATGACTCTGTGAGAAACAACACCACTAAGATCACACTGATACATGGTGTCATACCAAAAAGTAAATCAGCCTGAGCTCAACACAAAGATTGCACCACTACTGGTGTTCCACTCAGCTTTGAGATCTGTTACCACCACGTTTAATTCTGACCTAGACACCATCATTAGCATTACAGACACCCCGTTTCAATCTCTGAAAGCTCTTGAGATTTTCTTACCTCCCGTTTCCATCTCACTCACAATTTCCCTACCACCACCACCTCAAAACGAGGGCAATACAGCATCGTTCTCCCCTTCTGCACATCACAGGTTCAGATGCCAAGAAGAATGACAACCCTACGCTCCAGGCTACCAAAGCCAGGAGGCACTCATCACAGCAGCCTGCTGCCTTCAGCTGCACCCAAAGGAGATGTGTTTATGTACAGCTATGTGTATGTATGCGTGCATGCATGAGAAGCTTTCCCAAACACTGGCACTGAGATGCCCTGCCCCAGTTCCAGATGCACAGGAGAATTTGGGTGGTAGGGAGAGGCAAGGTCTCTCCTAGCTGAGCTTTGCTGTATCACTTCTTCCCGGCAATGTATTTGTCTACAGGGCTCCCCTTCTTTCCAGCTCACCTGCACCAGGCAAGCTGTTCAGTGAGACTTCAGCTCAAAGTTTTGCTCTGCACCTACCAAAGCAGTTCTGCTTTGGTCAAGATGCCAGACATTTAAATAGCACAATGTTTAAAAACATGGCCGTTCAGACAAGTTCCTTACCTCTCAGCTTCTCTTACCCTCCCCACATCTCAGGGGCAGGAAAACGTACAGCCACACCAAGGTCCTGCAGGTGGTGGGAAGGTCACGGTCAGCACAACCAAGGGCGATGCCTGCCTGTGACAGAAGCGACAGCTCCAGCACTAAGTCAGACTATTCACACAGGTAGGCGGTTTTATAAATGAGCATTTTGGTGAGATTAAGTTAAAATAGCCTACCTGACTGCTATTACTGCAAGGCCTCTCACCCATTTTTGTTATTTACTGGATAACAGAAGGAATCTAGAAAAGGCAGTGGCTTGAATCACAGAAGATAATTCTGCTCTGTTACTGGAAAGATGCACCGTTCACATTGGTCTCGTGAACTTTATTAACTGCATGGAAACAGCCATTAACTAGATGATTTTCCCCCTAAAAAGCTGAGAACTTAAGAAAGGGGGAGGAACCTTCCCTGTTTGCTAAAACCCACAAGTACACAGGCTGCACGCAATGCTTGTCTGGAGACAGCAGAAGCAGAAGGTATAAAGCTAGTTCAAATTATGCTTAACTCAGCTTTCACCC
The DNA here is from genome assembly GCA_016647715.1 of Pavo muticus. Lineage (NCBI taxonomy): Eukaryota > Metazoa > Chordata > Aves > Galliformes > Phasianidae > Pavo > Pavo muticus. The sequence continues at coordinate 966,521 of JACDJE010000322.1, read as the reverse complement.
AAGCTGTGTCAAACAACACAACCCCTTTTGAAATGCAGCTTCTCTCAGCCAGATGACACGCATGACACTCACACAGCTTTGGGCAAAAGCAAAGCAGGGCTCAAAGTGGCAAATAACAAGCAGATAATTTCAGACTTCAGTGCCACGTTCTTCACCTAAAAGGCAAATCAACCAGTCGTGCAAGACTTACTTCTCTACTTCCAAACCAAGTATTGGAGACTGTCTGAGAGCTAAGATGGCCAAGAACCGAATTCAAGAAACGAAGCAACATTTGTCAGCACTGCAAAGACACAGCATTTTGAACAAAAACGGCATCACAAAAATATCAAAGAGCAGTTTTATTTAGCTTATTTGGCACAAAACTTACAAGAACTGTTGTTCCCTTCTTAAATTTAGTACAACTAGCAAGGAAAAAAAAGGCATACTAATACATTTAGTAAGCTGTACAGCAAGTGAAATATGGTAAGAGGCACCAGAAAGATTTACCAAAAATCAAAGTGCATGAAAAATACCTACTGAGCGCCTCACGGTATTGTATTAAGGCACCACTCCTTTAGAAGGCTTACTGAACACGTCAAGTGTGCAACTTCTTGGTTTGGAATGTAAGAGTTTTTCAACCTGTATCAGAACTGGATGTCGCAGTCCTCCAAAGGGAACGACGCCTCTCCTCGTGAATATCATCAAATGGAGACACCTCCTGCTGCCCAGCATCGCCTCCCAGAAGCGACACTGTCAGATGCTTTGAGAAAGCTAACATGCATCAAAGCAACCAGCTTCTTACTTCCGAGTTTGGATTGTAGTGTGCACCAGATCTTCACAATGGTTTTACAGAAAAGAAATGCTACGGAGACAGAAGTAACATGGGACGTGTCAAGGAGCTGCGGTATTGTTTATCAAAGACTTCCCGGAGTATCTCTTAAAAAAGATCTGAGTAGTGTTACAACCCAGAGAAAATAAATACACTTCCCAACAGAATATTACAAAGCTTCCTGCAGGATTAGCCATCGAGTGTAATGAATTCCACAAGACTTCAGGAACCTTAGGAATGTAGGAAAAGCCCAATATTGAACAGTGCTAAGTGTTTTTCGTAACCTGAAACGCTTAATGCAAGTACCTGTAACTACAAACCATGTTACACACAGAAACATCATTACAAGAGCCAAACAGACACCTCGGTTCATTGCAGATTCTGCACATCGCTACTCTTAAGGACTAGGAAAATTGCACCAGGTTTTGTATTTCAGTTTAAGAACCAAACCACTTCAGTTACAAGAAGAGATACCATAGACCAGATTCACATCTAGTGTAAACAAGTTCCAAACAACCAAACAGAAGTTGCATCTGCTCCTTACCCAGCTCTGACTTTGGTTTTGCTGCTCAGCTGGACCACCAGTTTCCTTAGCTTGCAAGAAGTAGTTTGGTAAGAAATCAATGCCCATATCAAAACGTAAGTGGGAACCAGTAAATGCAGAATATTGTATCAAACCATCGTACAACGCCTCTACTGCAGAGAGCTCCAATCATCTCAGGAGCTTAAGACTGCTTTACCTGGACTTCGGAAAAGCACATTTCTCTGTGGGCATGCAAAGGCATTTAAATGTGAACCCTGTGCATTACAGAACTTCGGTTCTTTGTCCCTCTGATGGTGTAAACCTCAAGAACACAACGGCGTGTCCTATTATAGAACTAAAGCACCCTTGAGCATTACTAATTCTAAACAGCAAGGGCTGAGAGAAGGGCATCTGGAAGTGATCTACACATTACTGAGCGTGGTGTTTCACAAGTCTCACAGAAGAGTTCAGTTCATACTTTCTGGGATAACTTTCCCTACACCTTTGCCCGAGTACAGAGTTGTAGTTTTCAGTAACTCCTACTCCTGAATTATTTGCTACCACATATAAAACATGCCACAGTAGTGGCAGCCTGGGCTAAACATTTAACAACATATCCTTTTTTGTCCTTTATTAACAATTGCAATCAGCAGAAAGAAAAACTATTCACTCGACTCATTTATTTCATGATTTATACGTAAGTCATGTAGCAACTTAACATCGGTGTTCAACATTTGTGCTTCCATTCTCTGGCACTTGGAGGAGGAATTCATTCCCAGATAATCACATCTTGCTGAAGCATTCCTTTGCATTCGTCCAAACTTGAATTCCCTTTTAAAATTTAAAAAGAAATAAAGGAAAAAAAAAAACAATGGAAAAAATGTGAAAATAAATAGGTGGAAATACACTTGGTTTGCAAATGTGACTTGTTGTTGTTGTTGTTCCACAGAAGATTCAACAAAAAGCCCCACAGAACCTCACACAAGAGCAGGGCAGAGACCACACCAGAATTGGACCATACTGCCTGTTACATATATCAGCACGTCTCAGAGTTAGCATAGGATGGAATACATGGGAGGTTTAGCACCAGTGACTTCCAACCTTCTGTGACTGCAACGTTCCTAGATGCTGATAGTTTGCATCTGATCCTCTGCCAACATGCTATCTGATATTAGTTTGGGTGTGTACACAAACACACACGTGGCTTTATAAAGGCAAACCTACCTTTTTGCACATACTAATCTGCATCACAGCGTAGCTTATAAGCGCCTCCTTCAGATCGTGATTCTTCTGCTCTTTAAACCGTTCAATGTCTGCCCAGGCACTTTTCACAAAGTCTCTGGAATTCAAAGCGTTATTTCTGTTAATGTTTGTAAGTTACAACCTCAGCTCATCTTCCCTCCTCTGAGCCCACAGCAGAGCAGTTCCAGGTATGATGAGCGCTCCGCCTTTCAGCCAGCAAACCAAGTTCTGTAGCTGTTACGCATCCCACAGAGTTCTCATTTTAGAACTGGCACTACTACTTCATTCTCCATCTACTTCTTATGGATTTGAAACCAGAACCAATTTCACACCATGGAAGCAGCACAATTCAGAGCATGCTCTTCTCTGATTGTGTTGGGATGACTACATATCTTCATACTGACACTCAGTTTGCACAACATTGCACTTTTTCAGTTGTCAAGTCAGAATCTCAGTCATTCCAATGTAAAAACTCCCTTGTCATCAGGACCCGAGACAGTAAAGTTCAACATTTACAAGGCAGAGTTGACTTGGGCAGTTCACTTCAGGAATTAATTTTATTGGATTGGTGATGTGTCTTCAGTGCTTCTTAACTAAAATGGAGGTAGATTCCTGTAATCCAATGCTTTCATTTGTGCTGGATCACATATACAAGGCAAGCATTCACTTGAAAATTACTTCCAGAGCTACAAAGCAGATCTCCAGAACTTCTGTCAAAATGATTAAGAAACTGCATTTACTGAATGTCTTGTTGTTTTGAACTGCTCGTGAACTAGCCTTATCTCTTCTGCTCTAATCCTAACATATCAGGAGATACCACGTTTACCCCTTCTACTATATGACGAACATGTTTTGACATAATCACATTGCTTAAGGAATGCTGGTTCCTATTTTTCCTATATATTTTTTTTTTTAATGCTTGCATTCCTGAAGAAAATTTCATTACAGCATTGAGAAGCAGCTTGCCAGAACTTCTAATCTCTTTCAAACAGGAGTCAGTTGTCCTCCATACGAAAAGCTGCAGAATATTAGCTTAGGACCCATACACATAAGCCAAATAGATACTGCATTCGAAGCAAATCGGCTTTGGAGTTCAGGCTATTCAGCTGCAGACCTACAAGCCCACCTGCTAAACATATTACTAACTGAACATGAAAGCAAGCAAGTCTGCCATTAGAGTGGGCTCAGTAACTGGGAAAGTCATCAGGTTTTACATAAGCCGTATATTCAGCCCAGAAGCTAACTGCATGTACTGTACTTTATTTCACAACTTGCAGCTGACAGGAGCTTTTATAGACAGCTCATAAACACCAAAAATATATTAAAAACACTTATAAAATGCAAACACCTTCAAGAGCATCCACTCAATGACTGGCTAAGACAAGCCTCGTTTCCTTTGAAAAAATAAAGCCTGTTTACCTGCCTTCCAGATTTTTAGACTTAAGTTGTTCTTCCCCTTCCTGTATCTGCTCTTCCAGAACCTTTATCTTGGCTTCCCTCTGCTCAGGGGTTTCCTGCCCGAATAGCTTGCTGGTCATCCCTTTCAGGGAGAACGTTCTCACAGTCTACAAAAAGAAAAGACACTCTAGGTTTGGGATTCTTGAGTACAGTCATGAGACAGCGGGATTTTTACCAGTTATTAGGGCTTATTCTACATGTTCAGCTCATCTTTGGACTTCGCTACCAGAAAATGGGACAGTGTTCCCTGTATGTCCCATAGGCAGGTAGATACGGGAGGCGTGGTGGCTCACATTAGACTGAGACAAGTGAGGAGGCAGAGCTAAAGAGAAACTTGTATCTCAGCTTTTATACCCAGGAACTCTGGAGCCTGCACACACCGTTAAATAACTTGATGTTCAAACTCTTATGGCTTGTCTGTGGATCAGACACAAGTTTCCACTGATACCAGAAAGTTTCCAGGACAGTTTTTCCTCAAACTGAAGTAGGAAATAACTGAAGTCTTACACTTTGTATAATAAAGAAAAGCCATAAAGGAGTTCTCTAGAACATCAACAGATTCATGATGAATCAGCACTATGTTCAGTATTATAAATACATGTTACCAGTGGTAATCTTATCTTAAGCCATTATCTTCCACATAAGCAGAACTAGCACCACATACCAGTAATGTCCATCTTCCAGAAGGCAGAGAAAGCCTGTCACAAATCCTGTTTTTGACCTCTGGGATAGAGTTATTTGTATTATTTTGCTCGAGTCCTGTTTCCTGCAACCCTTTGCTTGCTCAATGCTCATTAAGAGAAGTTTGGTATGGAGAGCTTACGTCACCAAGAACCAAGTTACATTTAAACCTCAGAGGCCCTCAGCTCATAGGATGCCATTTCTCACAACTGGAGGCCAGCACATTAGTGCCATTTAAATGTCATTCTAAGTAATTTGGCTCTCCCTATAAAAAAAAAACAACCCATCCTGGAGAAGAAAGTGGAAAGACTCACTCCTGTTGCCAGCTCCTCGCACTGCTGCTTCTTAGATGTTAGGTCCTGTGCCGCCATTTCCAAGTCATATTGCATTAATTCATGTTTTCTGCAAACTGCCCTGAAAAGCAATGAAAGATCTGTCATGTATTACTTTGTTTTGCTACGTTTCCCTCCATTTAAACTTTACAAATGGCAAAATGCTTTCTTTGGCAGGCAGCACGTTCAGTTATTTATCTAGCTCAAACTCAACAGCCTTATCACAGAATGCCTAACATTACAATCGCTGTAGTTCAGCAAGCTTGGATCAAAGTATAAAGAAAGCTCTTAGCACAGCAGCATTCTGCTCCTCTGATCTTCTTTTTAGACTCGTTTCAAGACCCTCTCAGCAATATGAGCCCTACCACCTACTTAAGAACACCACTGTAAAATAATTTCATTCAAAATACATTTGAGAAAAATCACAGCTATGACAAAAAGTACCTGGAGATGGAGCCTGTCACACCACCAATGCCCCAGTCACTCATAACATTCCTGGCATCTTAATTCTTTAAACAAAACAAGAAACTTTGCTTCCAGATTCACACAGTGCCTTTCATCTGGAAAAGAGGGGGGTTTCCTCTGACCACCTGCACTAAGTCCCAGTCCTGTGTGGGCTGACAAGGCTGCATCCGTACTCTGCTGCCGGATGCACGATCGTCTCCCAGGAGAGGCTACTTGTGCTCTGGGTTCTCAGACAGCAGCCATCGCTCGCCAACTTGAATCTCTACAGCACTACTGGACCTCTCCGAGAAGTTCAGAACCAGCTCAGGGAGAGCAAGCATAACAGCACTAGGCACAATCTTACTGCATGAGGAAATTTGCTTCTGCATCCATGCTTGGGAAGGAGGACTGCCTTACTAAGTCTAGTCTAAAAACCAAACAAACCCCACAGCATTTAGCTGCACAACAATGTATAGCAGATGGAAGCTATACAGGACGCTTTGAAACCTGCTGAAATTTGTAATAGCTGCAACAGCTCTATTTGGCCTAATTAAAAGCCGAAGTTCCCAGCACACCGGAGCACCACTGTATGAGAAGCCAAGGAAACAGTGTAAGCAAAGGAATAAACAGCATTATCTTCCAGAGTAACCAGATTTTAACATTTCCATCATTTTACTGTTAGTCATCTCAGCTCTAAATTCTTATCACCGCCCATACAGCAATCAAATACGAATAAGCAAAGTAAGAGGTGAGCATGTGAAAATCCTACAACACTGAATTTGCTGCTGCTTAGAGAACAGGATACCAAATTAAACTCGGAACCAACGTGTCAGAGGAAAGCACGACGGTTTTCACTCGAGCTGTATACTTCTGCTCATACCGTAGTGCTTCTGCATAGAAGAGATACTCCTTCAGCTGATCCGCGTAGTGTTCCTCTTCTTCCAGTATGTCGTCGATAGAAGCCGCGTATCTGGTGAAAAACAGCCACGGGTAAATAGGAAGTTCCTTAATCTAAACTTTAAGGTTTACACAGACAGCAACGAGGGAGGACACCTGCTTGACAGCAAGGCCAGTCACAAAGTAAAACAGCGAAACGCTTCTAAAAAGGCTTTTTCCTCTGCCCGTTGTTTTTAATTAAACCCTGAATCAGCTAACACAAACATTCCTGCAGGCCCGTTTCTTTGGATGTTACTACAATAAATCTTTTGATGAGTACAAGATTTATCATAAGTTTCCTGCTGAAGATGAGGCAGTTTTTATTACAGGAAAGGAACACAATTTATTCCTTTTCTTCAGTAGATTGTCAAGAAGCAGCACCAAGGCAAAAAAGGAAGATATGATGCATAAGCCTTGCAAGGCTGGAAGCACTAAGGCTTAGAAATGCGAGCATCACAGCTGATGAAAAGCAAAGAAGCAGAATTTAAGAAGCTGTTTGTATTGTTTGTTATTCAGCCATTTCATGAGCCTGAGAACACAAAACTCACAGCAGTGTTCTGCACACCAGAACACTAAGCCCTTCAGCTCCTTGTTTCTTTGTCTGCTGTGTAAGTCAGGCATATCAGTTCGGAGCAAAAACAAGTTTAATCCTGCCTTTTAGAGATAAACCTTGAGAAGCACTAGGGCTTCAACTCCACAGCTCTTACATTCAGCAAGGTTCATCATTTAAGCTACCGTCTACTAAATACGGCAAAAAGCACCTTCTTTTTCTAGTTTATATTATCAACTGAACACCATTTAGTAGGTCTTCCACTAACCAGTGTGACTGCTCAGAAACACCTGCAGGGTCAGGCCCACAGCTAAGAGACGTGCCCATCTCACTTGTCACAGTGACAACGGGACGCCGTGCCAGTCAGCAGCACAAAGCGCGCACGGCTACAGATAACAGAACAAATGAGATCCTACCATGAATGCCTTCATCTACTCTGCCAACTCAGTTTGGATTCTGAGACCGGGGCCATCTCTGGCATGGAAGAAATAAGCATTCCCACAGCCCCAGGCTCCCTGCTGTGAGCGTGTGTCCACGCTTGCCTGCTGACCGCTGCATTGCAACCCAAGTGCTAAGGAGGGCCCTTCTTGCCTTTGAAGTTTCTGCAAAGTATTTGAGTTCTTCAGTTTCTCCTGGTGCCTCTCCAGTAATTATCTCTAAGGAAGAACTGGCAGAGTCAATCTGAACAGTAACTGGTAACGTGACCTGGGAGAGAACAGAAAATCCTGCACACTCCAGAAGAAATAATGTCATTTAGACCCCTGGAAATACAAGGGAGGAGTCTGAGAACCTTGCACTGAATGTTACCGCCAGGCCCGCTCAGAAGGAAATATGGAACAGGTTGCCCAAGGAGGTTGTGGATTTCTCATCCCTGGAGGCATTCAAGGCCAGGCTGGATGTGGCTCTGGGCAGCCTGGTCTGGTGGTTGGCGACCCTGCCCATAGCAGGGGGGTTGGAACCTGATGATCGTTGTGGTCCTTTTCAACCCAGGCCATTCTATGATTCTATGAACTAAGGCTTTGAAGAAACCATGACTAACTGCAGGAGAACTGCTACAATGTGGAGCCTGAGGAAAAGGTGGCAGACACACTCATCTGGTCAGATACGAACTTCAGTTTCCAGGCACAAGTTGTTTAGATGCTCTGAACTCAAAGACATAGCGGGGCTTTTCATGGGCATGCCGGGTCTCCTTGTGATAAAACTGCCATACCCAAATTCACGTTACGAATCAAAGCAAGGAAGAACTCCAAGCTGTTGAAAAACATACACGTTATGAGAAGTCCTGCAGTCACACAGGTCACGTGCAGCTGACCCTCCATTTTTAAGTTCTGAAGCACAATAATTTTAGTATAGTGGTTAGATTTCCCAGGACAGCAGATGGAACACATTTCAATTTCAATTAAGTTCTAAGTTTAGAGAAGTGCCAGAGCTTGCATGTGGCAGAACAACAATCCCCAGATAAACAAACACACACCAAAAAAGATCTTACCTAGACAGGACTTTTCAAGTCACACTTCAGTTTGTTTTCAAGGTAGCTGTATGACAAACTGTACTTCTGACTGCCTAAGCTGAAATTTAAACACTGGTTTGCCCTAAATAGATCAACAAACCAAGGACAATCTTAAGGAGAAACACTGTAGTAAGTCCTGAAAGTCCCCACTCTTTGTGGGAATCCTCACCTAAAACATGGTTTCAGTTAAGACTGATTCCACCTGTAATGACAGTCCAGTTGATGAACAGATAAAAGGTCACTCATTAATTGCATAAAGGGCAGAAGTCAAAGGCTAGGAATATTCTTCTTTCATAACTTAAATGCCAGCATTACAGTCACTCACTTTCTCAGCATACTCAGTTTTTTTTATTTATCACATTAGCAAGCCTCGTCCTATCGTACAACACATATCCAGGGGTCCTCCATATTATCATCCCTAGCAATAACTCCCTGAAAGTCTAAATAAATATCTACTAAAGACTACAGCACATGGGATAGATAAAGAATAATTAAATTTGTCTTTAAGTTTAACAGGCAACTTCCCTGAAGTAGCTTCATGTTGCAACAAAGTCCTCAGTCTAACGTTATGGGAACAGTCCCTGGACTGCCAGGTTAGACTTGCAAGAGGTCAGCAGCAGCACGCTATGGATGTACCAGTAGGTGCTGAACACTGCACTCCATCTCTGTTTCAATTATTTTCCTCTGAAAGCAAAACGCATCATCCATTTCTCTCATCTCAGTAGAGTTTTCTATTTTTGAAACATGTAACTGGTTTTTCGGATGTGAAGCACCACGTTAAGCAAAGCACAGAAGTGGGAACAAATTACTCCAAAGTTCCAATTCTTAAAGATCTGATTAAAGCAGAATTCATCTGAAAAAAAAAAACCAAGGGTGTTTTGGCATGGCTCTTCAAATCCTTCTGTTTGCCAGGGCATAGTAACAATCACTACCAACGTGTATGGATGTACAACATGCATAGATTGGCACCATAAGCTACAACCGATGGCTTTGCTTCTACACAAATGACACTTTATCTGTATGAAAACAATGAAAAAGTACGATACATGTGAAGGAGTGACAAACAGCTCCCATCTCTTGCTGGGGTTGCTACTTTACAATAGTGCCTGATTACAAAAGAAGATTCAGAGCCAGGAGTTGCTCTGTTCCACTTCCAGTATAGGACTACCTGAAAAGTAAGAACCTGGAGTAGCGCTTCTGCGAGCACTACGAAGCCTCAGACTCTTATTCTGAAGGCTGTGTTTCGTGCAGCTCTGCCAACTGACTCTAGAGATGCAAAAAAGGGAGGATTCTCTACTTTATTAGATCCAGACAGTATTTGTTTCAAGAATCCATTAAAGTTTTGGAGCTAAATAATTACGTTTCTTAACTTTCTGTGATGAGGTCCAAATCTGTGTGCCATCTACTGCATGGTACAAAATACTGCTATCAAAAACAAATGGATCTCATCAGGCCTGCAGTACGTTAAAGTTGTATTCCACCAGTTTCTGGCATAGTAGCTTAAAAGAAAGGCTGGAAGAATTCCAAACGCTTCTACAATTTCAAAATAATAATAAAAAAGAAACCACTCTGGTTCTCCTGAGACCTTTTGAGCTACTTAATACAGCACACGGACACTAAAATTGTGCCTGCATCCAAGGCATAGAAACACTGCACACCTAAAAACAACGTGCCCCCAGCTTTCTTGGTACACTGCTTGTATGTACTTTGGGTTGAGGGAAAAGAGAGGAAAGAGGGAGAGTTCTACATCTGGCTTACATCAAACTATCAGATATTCAGTCAGTACTTACACATCCATGTGGTGGCCAGCACTCTGCAACCCATCCCCCATCTCCTTTTCAATGGCACTCCACTCACTGTTTGAAAAACAAATGAGAAGCAACATCACACTTGAAGGGTAAGGAAAGTTAATAAGCTGCATCCTGTATACAGTTTCTTTCCAGGTGACACCTGAATGGAAATGGCCTTAAAGTTGGACTCTGCCAAACTGTGTTCTTCCTGTAAGCAGCAGCACTGACAGCGTTGCAGCGAGGCTACGAAAGGCGTTCTGTTCAACAACTGTCCCTGCTGCCTAAAGCTGTCCTGACAAACAAACACACGCGGCTTAAAGTTTGCTTTGAGCCAAGAGGGTCTTGTTCAAACAGCTACAATTAAATGGTGGGTCACTTGAAGAAAAGAGAGGAAGGTTTCTAAACAGAGTTTTGTCTACCTTGTGTTGCAAGCGTGGAGAGCTCAATTTCTTTTTGGCAGCTATCAGATAGAAGCATCTCGTTGCAAAAAACCAGAAGGTGGGATTTGACATTTGCAAGCACTTTACCTCTACTGAAACGAGTTGGTGCATGCTGTTTTCTGCTTCCACTGTAGACTTCTGTTTAGTTCCACTCATTAAAAATTATAACAATAATAATTTCCTCATTACTCCCTATTCACATTGAGGAGACTGTTTAGATCACATACGAATCAGCTCCAGTAAAGATAGCAGGAGGCTTGTTCACAGCACCCACGTACACTGCAACTCCGTGCTCTCAGCTTTGTGAAGCCTCATGAGGTTTATTAGCTGTAAGAATTACGTCAGCAACTATTTATACAAGAAAAAAGGAGGGGTCCACTTAGATTTCACATCATTTACGCCTAATGCATTTATTTTGTCCTTTTTCATAAGCGTTCCACTGTTCATTGTTGACATTTGTTTGTCTTTGTGTTATTATAGAACTACACCTAATTTCACTTTAAAACCCCCAATGAGAAAGACATCTGCAATCCATTAACCCAGAGAATTAAATTTAGCACTTGAACACTGTGTAGAAGCAGGAGGTTTCCCTTAACCAGAAGTTTAGATTCCTTAATTCTCCAGTGAGATGGAGAACTCGAGCATGCAATTCACTCATATAAATCAAAACACGATTGGCAAATTCACTTAAAAAAAACAACAAGTTACTAACATTGCATAGATAGAGTTCTCAACTATTGATTTTCAACTATTAAAAGAATCTAGAGGTCTTTCAGAGAAAACTGCCTGAAAACAGGCAGTAAGTGACATTCTAAAGAAACAGAATGCCAGTGTCACAACAAAAGTCCCAAAGGTCTGGGATACAAAAGGAAAAGCTGACGTTGTCCACTTCTAAGAGCAGCAGATCCAGAGATCCAACACAAGCCTCAGCAGTGCTGCAAGACAACGTTTTCCACATCAGACATTTCAGTGTTTCAGATAGGTTGTTCTGCTTTGGATAAGCATAACCAAGTTTACTACTCTCTCTAGAATACCTGTAACACTTTTAAAAACTGGATGAACTCTTACCTGAATACTCTTCCATAGTTGCCGTGAACTTTATAGACACCATACAGCCGGTCTGCTACTCTCTAAAACATTTAAGGTTAGTTTTGGTCAGGAACATTAAAACGAAGCTGCTTTGTGAATACCCATGCACCAACTCTGAGCTAAAGTCTTACTGCTTTCACGCAGCCAAACAAGCTTAGGCCTAATTCTAATCTAAGCCACTACTGAAGGAAAACTCAACAGCAGAAAAGCTTTGAAGACCGAAGTCACAGTCTAGGCTGTATTGAAAAGCAACATCCAAAGTATTTCTTCAGAAGTGCTACACACAGGATGTGTCTACTGAGACTGCAAATTATCAGTTAATTTTTTGATAGCAAGCTGTAAGGCACAGCCTCTTTCATCTGACTAATGCTAGGTTTACGTGCATGCTTGCTTATTTAACATAAAGATGTCAGGGTGGATTGCTGTCTTGCCATCAGGACCGCAGGGAAAGTCTCACTAGAATTCAAACAAGTGACTTGATTTTTCCATCCAGCTCAGTGAAACAAAGGAAAGGAAACGAGCTATCCATTGCAGAACATACTGCCACAACTAGATATGTCCTTTCAGCTCTTTGCAGAGAGAGTACCTGCTGCAGCCAGTCCTACAATGCCAAAATATCATGTGTACGCTCTGAAGCATGACTTGTAATCCCAATACTGCCCTTCTAATTGCGACGTACCAATGAGATAGACTGAGGTTCTATAAGAGTTAGTCACTGGCCTGTTAAAGCAGCGAAAAGGAAATCACCCTAGAGATCTGATGCACACACAGCTCTGAGAAAAAGGCACTGTTAGTAGAACCCCAGCCATTAATCCTCTCAAGTGCTTCAGCTCCAAAGGACAATCAATTACCAACCTATTCCACAGCACAGCTCCCATCAAAACTGAAATCCCTGCTCAGCACAGTAAAAAGGCAGCACCTCGCTCCTCACTACTGGAATTGTGATTTCCTACTTGTGCCTTTTTTTTTTTTATTATATTTTTCCACTGTCAGCCCATAGAGAATCTTGATGCATGACATAATTATTCTTATCATCATTAAAAAGAACATTATTCTTTAGAGATCGAAGTAGTAGCCAAAAAAAAGTGTGCTGGGAAGCATTGGGAAGCATGCACAATTCATACTAAAAGCTCTAGAAAACAAAATACTACATATCTGACCAGAAAACTGAGCTTTGGGTCCCTTCCTAACCCAGACATCCTGCAAACTAACATGCTTGCTGAGAGAAAAAGACATTTTGTTCCTCTTTAAAACTCTTTGTAGATGTGACCATCAGAGGGGAAAGCGGATTACAAACACGAATGTCAACCTTGATGGGTCATATATGGGACTCTTTCCCCAACCCCTCCAAAACCTGTACAGAGGCAGTGCTCTCCTCACCATCTCCTGCCCCACGCTCTAGAGCTGGTCTCTCAGTCAGAACTGCTCTTATTCCAGAACACATACCCCATTTCTCTCAACCAAACAAGAAATGCTGCCTTATAAGCATATATTGTACCATTTGTCACGACACACGTGGGAAATACTTACAGCTCTGACTCTCAGAAGGTGTGATATGACAGACTGCAGTTCGTCGCTATAGTGTTTTAGTTCAGTAAATCTCCTGGGAGCAGGAAACAGACAGTACATCATTAGCCATCACGAAAGTAAGCTTTCACAGAATGCAAGATAGAGCCACAACGCTACAGCGGTGAGATTGTATTGAAGCCTGGATTGCGTTGAAGTGAAATTAGCTGAAGACTCCTAACGAAGTGGCTGCAGAGTTCAGTTCCCCTAAAGCAAACAACCCCAACACTTGCCTGACTACCAGCTTTGATATGCAAATGCTGACGGTTCAGATCAACTCAAGAGATAACATTTTATGAGGTAAGTAGTTAACCGAAATCACTGCTATTAATTTTTTTTTCATGGGATTTATAAAGGCAAGTGTTACTGAATAGCAAAGCTTAAAATAACTGTAAAGCCAAAATCTGCTGAACCATACTGTTTAATAAAAACACATTCACATTTGTGACCTGACAAAAGAACTTCCCTTTCCAGCTGCTATCTAGCCCCTGTTGAGCACAGCATTTCAGAAGCTCGGGGAAGCATTCACGATGCTTCCACCATTATCACAATGCTTTCAAGGCTCAGCTGTGAGGAACGGTAACAGCTGTGCATGAAACCCTACCGAGAACTGGACCTCCTTGTGGCTATAAGCAAGTTAGCTCAGCTTAACCAGTCAGGTAACTCATTGAGTGCTCACATGCACGCTGCCAGCCTGCTACTGCTGAGAAGCAGTTTATCAGCCACCCCAATTAACCCTTGGTTTTAGTTTCAGTTGATACAGCTTAGGTCATCGTAATTAGGAAGCCGAGTCTATTATCACAGCTTTGCTAGTGACTGGTAACCAATTAAACCACAGCAGCAGACACTTCTGCATGCATAAACCCTCCCTGTTACACTCAAGTCTAACTCACAACTTACTCTGGAAACAGGCAGCACACAAGAACCTATTTCATTTAGGTAGAAAGCCAGAAATAGCTTAACCCAGCTTATTAGGTACAGTGATCTGAAATAAGCAAATTAGTAACATGGAAGAATGCAACTAGAACTAAAGAATGGGAGACTGAAGGTAGCCTTCCAAGCTGATGGTCAAACACTGAAAAACAGCCTTAACCCCTCCGCATGCATACAGCCAGGTTTTGTACATCAGAATAGTTTGTGGCTGAGAGGCCTCACTGAAATGAGTCACGTCGCTTGCCTTGGGTGACCAAGTATGAAATTCCAGGGTTTTTCATTTAACACCTCTTCTTCCCCTGCCAGGAAGTCCTCACCTGAAAAGCTCTCCTCCCTACACTCAGGAAGTACAAGTTTTATTACCATTTCTAGTATTTCTGATCTCCAAGGAGCATCTTTTACAAGACCGTGACACACACAGGGTTAAAGTACACAAAAAGATTTAAAAGCCAGCAGAGAAACTGTATGGGAAAAATAAATAGCCATTGATCTGAACAGTGGGGTTTTGAGAGCAATCTTTTCAGTTTACGCTTTATAAACTATGCAGCAGGGCAGCGTGTCAGACAGCTGCAGACACAAACAGTGAAGATACTTGAAATAATTGAACTAAGAACAGAAGATTAAAAAGCATGCCTCCAGCTCAGGAAGACTCCCTTTCCCACTCCAGAAATTTATAATGAAAGGTGTTATTTACTCTGTTTTGTGGCAAGAAAGCTTTTAGGAACGCTGTACTCCCTGAAGGCAAGAGTCAGGAACCCAGAACAACTTGCAGCATCCTGGACTCCAGCAGCAATGTATCGTCTCCCATACCAATACCTCCCCCACATAAAACAAATCACCTTAGAATCAAGCTGCCTTTTTATTGTCTCTGAACAGCATAAACCAAAGTGAAACTGCTTCTTGCACAATGTTTCCTATAGACTGCGCCTTAAGAATGCCAACTCTCAGGAAAAAGTGTTTTTAAGAGACTGGTGGTGTTGCAGATCAAATGTTTATTTCTCAAGCATTTGCTCAAGCATTACTTAATACTCATGTAAAAAAATAATCACAGTAACACCTATTTGGTGTTTTGAGGAGAGTTTGGAGAGGCACACACAGAGACATTTACTTCCCAGTGTATTGTAACAAAAGAAGCTGTGAACCAAGACGTGGTTTTGGCACTCAGCTACTGAGGCAAGTCAAGCTCTCTTCCCTTGGTTTTACTGGTTCTGCAACACTACCAACAATCCACATATTTAAGAACTAAGCAACCAAACAGAGCTTCAGATACAAACAAGAAACTGATCAGCCCACAGCTCTGCAAGGGAAATTACCCAGTTTCTTTGCAGAAAGATGTTCTGGTAATGGCACAGGAGAATATTTCATTTATGGTAGATGGCATTTCAGTACAAGCTGTTTACTTTGGGCATTCTACTCAGCAGTAGTTCTCCAAGTCAGCCAGGACAGTACTACCAGGACAGTGCCATTCGCCTGTTTTGTGATGGAGAGGGGTTTTTGTGTTTTGGTGCTTTTTTTGTTGGTTTTGGCTTTTAATTCTGCCTTAGGAAACAATGTAGTGTTTTCTAAAGAAATCTTCCACCAAGAAGAAAGCTGCTGTTGTGATTCAAAGTATTAAAGGAGAACAAAGTATAAAAGAAGAGGACTGAATTCAAAATAGTTCTGTAGGATAAAGACTGCAAATTCACCTCTGACAATCAGAATGCCCAAGTTTTATCACCATATAGTTCCATCAGAGAAGATATCAATTGCTTGACACAGGAGGAGCTTTAACTCCCAGTCTGCATTTGTCCTCCTAGAGCAGCATCACTTCAGCTCTTTAAAGTTCCTCACGTTGCTTTAAGCAGTTTCACAGCACAACAGGACAATCTGAACTGGCAATTGCAGCAGTTCTTCATCTGGACCCTCTCTGGTTCAGGCAGCTGGACATATGCAGACACCCACACTCCACACAGCAACGCCCTCAGTTCTGGCAAGGTGAGCTTGCTGAGCCCTCTTTACCACACACTCATACAAGCATCAAAGGTAACGGAAAGGGGTCAGGAGTCAGACTGCAGGCAGCTCAGGCCTTACTGTGCTAGGCAGAGCAAGGCACTGTGCCTCCTGTCAAGCCACATATGCTCTAGCCAGGGAGAGCCTTTTAATACACAAATACAGGATACGCTCATCGGTTATTAAACAACTTGTAAAATAGCTTGCCATTGTAACTGAGTGTTCAATTTGGAAGCTGCGTAGGTGGCAGAACACAATAGAAAGCAGGTGCTGTATCTCTTAAGCACTGTGAAGTCAGATACTCAGGGATTGTTTTTGTTACAGTTCCTTCCTCCTATTTTCCTTGTATTAACTCTTTTCGTGCTTTTCACCAACCCGTATCTCAACAACAGCTTTGCTTTCTGAAACGTTGCCTTGAAAGCTATCAGTAAATTTCTCATCTCAGCATTAACCAGTCTTCCTCACCTATGGGCAGATTACTGGCAAAGTTTTCCCATCACATAAGAAGGGAAAGCAAACACTCCTGCTGCTCACAAACAAAAAAGATACAGGACTCAAACGTGGGGACAACTTCACCTATTACTGCCATGACCTTGTTCACAGATGCTCATATGCATTAAATACTTGCTGCCACAGGAGGCTGCACAAATAAACACTATCAGCAAATTCCAAAAAAGAGGGCCTGGACCAACTCACAGAAATCTGCCAATGGATACCAAGAGGTTCAGAAAGGTATGTACCCTCTAACATCCTTGATACGATGCCCGTGGGTGCTGGGGAAGCATAAAGAGAACAGACAACAGAAAGCAGACAGGCACATGCCCTGTCCCTAAAGAGCACGTCCTGTTGCCACTGCTGGACAGCAGATCAATCCATAAGGGCTCTACAGGTGTGTCTAATACTTATAAATGGAAATCAGCAAACTCTCTTGATCCTACTGCTGCATACTAACGTTTCTAACTATTACAGATGTAGACACTCATTTTAACCTCCTCACACCTCCAGGGTTTGATCATCCTTCCACTGTTCATCCTTATCCTTCTGACCAGTTCTTTGATCCATCAGATCGCTCTCAGTGCCTGTCTCCAAGCATCCCAAATTGCAGCAGAGCTCAAGTGACTGACCTCAAGACCTCCACAAGCATCTGTGAAATCTGGCAGTTTGGAGACAACCATGAACTACAGCACCAGCACACATGCATCTAGAACTGTACACTAGCAGACTTTTGGAAAGACCTCCTATCAGTCTGTACTCTGTTCATGTTTGGAAAGATTTCATCGCAAGCAAAAATCCTAAGAAGTTATTTCTCTGGTCTGGAGTCGTGTGTGTTTTCATTCTATTTTACCTTCCCAAGCTTGTAATCTAGCTCAAAGGAAGGACTCATTTTCCACGCAGCGATGGCATTTTCCTGCTTCTAGCAACAGGATGCATCAAATCTGTTCATACTGCCTCCTGATTGAGCTTCTGTTCAGAACTAAGGTGCAGAAAGATCATTTTTCTTTTCTGAGTAAATTCTAAGGAGATAGAATAGTCTGTCATCTGACGTTACAGTTGTAACTGAAAAGGGGAAAGGGAGGGAGGAAGGATGTGGAATCTTACTTGTCTGGGTTTTTCACTCTGAATGTTGCATTAAGAGCTTTTAATCTGGAATCTGCCTGAAAAAGGGGAAAAAAAGCTTTGTTAATTTAATGCAATTAAATTCCAGTGACAAAAATCTCAGCCTTCTGGCAGCACCATTAGAAAAAACCTCTTGCCTTCCTGGCATATTTAAACCTTGAGACACCGAACAAGTTGACACTAGCTGCCCTGCATGTCAGATCTTGTAATAAGAAGTAGTCAACCAAGATACCTGTGTGAACTTGGGTGCAAACAGCATCCACTAGCATTAAGCTGCTATAATCCTAAACCCCACAAAATCAGCTCCTTCTTAAAACGCTGCACGAATCACGGAGTCAAGAAACACAACCCTGCATTCTTTTTAGATGAAGCAATTAGGTAACATAAGACCATATGGACAAACTATTTTATACTTTTCAAACCAAATAAACCCAGTGGTAGTGACCTCGGTACGCTCTTTATTGCTAGGAACAGATCCCCAGTGGCATCAAAGGCATACATGGTGCTCTCTTACTTTATGAGTTGCTGTAGAGAAAACATGTAATTTGTATATCAGAGTAGAGCTATTTTTAATGCAGTGTTCTTTTCTATAACGTAGCACATATAATTCTCCACAAAGTTCATACCTAATTAAAAAGGTAATTAGCTACCTTAATTTCTGTGTTGTTGTTTTACTAATGACTGCAGCAGCAGCAGAGAGTTTCCCTAAGAAGGTGGGCGTGTTGTTTTTTCTGCTTGCTTGTTTTATTTGTTTGGCTGTCTGGTTGTTTGTAAGTTTAACTGAATTTTAAATAGCTGCGCAATGGGAATTCTCTCTTAAATAAAAGACACCAATGCAGATGAGACATCCCAGCCTCGTCCACAGAGGTCCCAGATCACAGCTCTCTGGGCATTCCACGTGCAGTTTACTCAAGGTTCATTTATGCTGCATGAAAACCACAGGGTATGTAAAAGGGCTGAAGTTCACTTCTGATCACAACATCCTTCTTTCTACTGGAAGACCAATAAAGAATACATCTTGTGTGGTGGTCAAGATCTCTTACAGAGCGCTCCTAACTGGTGCCACAACAGCTAGCAGTAAGTTACTTCAGCAGTACTTGTTATTGCTGGTAAATGACACAGCAATATTCTGTGCTCTGGTTTAGCCAAAGCAGATTTTAAAGAGCTGTTCTGAACCGCACAGAGAATGGAACGCGGCGTTCTCCCAAACCAAGAAGGGAAGCCCTCCCCTTAGGGCCCTTCCACAGTAAGGTCCACTGAAGAGACATGCCCTGTTCGAGACCATTCCACCTCCCACTGCACGTGGCCTGAGCAGAAAATATCTGCATTTAAACATCAGTGCAAGCTCCTTTCACCTGGAACCACCTCCGTATTTGGAAGACACTTAGGAAAGCAACCGAGTCTAGGAAAAAACAACTAGGGGGAGAGTTACTGATGGAAAACTTCTGCACCACCACAGACCTGTATCAGAACAGCAGCTTGCTAACCTTAGCTGCCTGTCTTTCCACAAGCAATACAAAGTCACCCACAAACTGAAATGTAAATGAATGAAACCTGTAAGACTGATTGACGCTTGAATAAAACAAGTTCACTGTCACCGCTAAACCCAGTGCTCCTCTACTAATACCTTGCAAAGGGAAGGCTGTCACGGCACCGAGAAGCACAAAGAGCACAGAATGCTGCAGTAACTCCAGCTCCCAGCCCAGCCTTGTATTTATTTAGAGGGCTCCAAGGGCTTGTATGGCCTTGCACTTTTACTGATCTACCCCCACAGGTCAATATACATCTCAGTCAGGTTTCAGGTAGTTCAGATCCACCCGTGTGTCATCCTCACATGCCCTCTTGCAGTTCAAAAGCTACCCAGTTACACTGCCATTAATTAAAGCCATCCCCTGTAGGTAGCCATTGCACAAACATCGTGTTTATGTTCAAATGGCAAGCACCAGAGCCATCTGGGTTTGTTGGGACGACATACACAGTGAGTTTACTCTTGAAAACAATCACCTCCCTACATTACAGTTACATGGCAAGTTTCTGCCTTTTGCTACAGCCATGAAATGCTCTGAAGGAAGAGTGCAGTAAGTATAAAAGCACTGTCAGGAAGGAACCAAGATCCTGCCAGCACACAGCATTCTAGGTTGGATTATTTCCTTCTTGTCATTAACAGCATAGTAACTCCCACACACCACTCATGAGCATTTTCACCACACTGCTACGTAGTTAGAAAAACATCTGTCCAGTCTTCAACTTGATTTAAGATCAACATGCACAAGCATTTTGGAGGTAATTCTCCACCAAATGAAGTACAGTCAAAGAGGTTTCAGACAGCATATTCCTACTGCAATGCCATAAGCATGTAAGTAAACTAAAGAGTGGGGGGAAATAACAGTTGCCATGCTTTCACATTCCTAAAGGATCTGAGTAACAAACCCCCTGAAGAACAGAATTAAGTGTTGGGGGTTGGGAAGGGGGGAAAGACAGAATTAAATGATACAGTTGGCAGAATAAACAAAGCCTCCAACGTCAACATTCAACTATAACATGCTCAACTACACTGCATTAATGCCTAATTTAAAGTCAAGTTGGCCTGCCTCAAACCCTTCGGGACAAAATGCACATCCTGCTTTAATGCATCAGCAGCAGAGACAGCAGAAGTGCCAAAGCCAGTGGTCTGATTCTAGTCCTACACATACAGTGAGCCATTCTTACACACATCTGTCCTCTAGTGTAATGCTAAATAAACCAGACAATCTGAGAGCTTTATTTACACTTGGAATGTTGAATAAAGAAGCTTTTCCCCTGAATTCTGCAAAAAAGTTACTTATCAAGGAAAGAAGAACTGTAAAGGGAAAACTACATACAAAATCCAAACCAGCAGGAAAATGGGACCCAGCTCATCTTTCATTAGACTTACAATGCGTTTTCAAGCATGCAAGTATTCTCAGCACTCTGCAGCAAGTTTTCTTTCCCTTCCTCCCAGAGCGTGCTCTCCTGAACATGCACTGCCAGTACAAACTTTCTGATCTTGTTTGAAAAGTTTGACCTTGTAGCTGAAATAAAGGTCTATGGACTAGGAAAACAGCATTGCTGCACTGTGAACACTAGCGAAACACAAGAAAGGAGAAAGTCATTGTCACAGAGTACCAGTAACAAAGTTCCTTGGACACTGAGGTTAAGAGCACCACTAATTTTCTTCAGCTCTCATCATTCAGGAAAACAGAGCTGTGATTTCATGACTTGATCACGTTACAATGAACAAAAGCTCAGTATCTGTCCCCACACGGTAACTTTTCCAGGCTGAGCCCAGCAGTTGTTACCTTCTCTCGGATTCACATCCTGGCCAGCATCAACTCACTGATACCAATGTGGACAGCACTACTATAAGACATGTTTCTGTAAAACAGGTAAGGGGCACCAAATTCACCTGTCTTAGTCCTTTTTAGCACAAAGTCCTACAATTCAGACTCCTCTGCTTGCATCAACATACAAAAGCACTGCAATGATCTCAAGTTCATTAGTTGTAAAGCCTGTAAGGATGACAGCACCCACTACTAGCAGAATTACAAGGCTGAGCATTGAACATCAGTAAGCTTTAAACTTCCTACAGAACCTGACAACTGGAGACTTACCTATTACATGCTGTGAACATGACCTTTCTCTTGTAGTTACAAGTAAGCATTAAGCAATGCCTTTAACTCTTTTCAACATCAAAGTCTTTCATAGCTAGTTGAAAACTGCATGCTGAAGTGTGTGTAGCCCAGTCACAAGACAGACATTTACAATAATTACCTTTAACTGAAATCCAGTCTCGTTCACCATTTCTTTCCATCCACCTTCCTAAAAATACAGAAAAAGGTACTGTTACAATGAGTGCCACAGCTTTCTCATGTCTCTACCATAACTATATCAGAGCTGAAAGAAGAGTCCTCAGTAAGCTTGAGTCCTGCCTCAGCCACCCTCCCCACCTCATTTCAACAATATGAGTTAATAACACACTGCTATGTTCTGCTTACACACTAAGCTCTGCCCCAAAACCTTAAGGCAGAGCACATACCAAGAACATACAGGCAGTGACTGATGTCATCTGTTTACCATGTACACACAGACCTCTTGTTCACAGCTAATGGTTGTTCCATCACCACTTCCATATTGCTACCCATTCAGGTTCATTTGCACATTAAGCTGTGCTAGTGCAGACATACCTACTCAGGCTGCTATTTGGGAGCCTCTGATCAAAACACAGAACAAAGACACTCCTAAATTTGAGAACTGTGGAATGCAATGTTTTGGCTAACAATCAGATTACAACTGTTGGGATTACACAGGAGTGGATCACAATTCAAACTGCAAAGCTAAAGAAACTTCCAAAAAGCAAACTGGAAGCTGGTACTCTCTCTGCTGGCAGCCATATAAGATGCTATTTCAGGTTTAGATCTAGGAAAGCTTCCCCAGCCAACACACATTCACTTGTTGGTATGATGCTCTAAAGGGGTGGGAATTCTCTCTTAGGAGCCTCCTAACTAGACTGGAATAAAGTCACAAGGTGCATTAGAAAGC
This sequence comes from Pavo muticus, assembly GCA_016647715.1. Taxonomy (NCBI): domain Eukaryota; kingdom Metazoa; phylum Chordata; class Aves; order Galliformes; family Phasianidae; genus Pavo; species Pavo muticus. The sequence continues at coordinate 944,056 of JACDJE010000322.1, read as the reverse complement.
CAACTGTACAACTGCAACAGGCCGTTAGGATGCTCTTAGACATACAAGCCTTTTCCACCTGAAGTGTATTCATGTTGTCAATCCTTCCCCTGAACAGTAAACAAGCTCCAGATCAATGGAAGAAAAGAGAAGGAAAGGATATTATCTTAAAGAAATAATCACTAGAAATGCATATTTAGGAAGCACATCATTTTACTCTACCTGTGTCAAAAAGGAATAAAGGATTTTGTCTTGGCAAAGCACGGGATGCGAAGCCACACGTAACAAGAAGTTTTCCAAGCCAATTCTTCTTCTTTCCACAAAGTCTGGATCCATATTATCTGCTGATAGTTTATGCCAAACAAAGTCAGCCTATTGAAAAAGAAGAGTGTTAATGGCAAACAAGTAAGAAACAATACGAAGCAAGCTGCAGTCACAGCTTCCTTACCCTTTTTTCTGGCAAAGGTGGAACAACAATATGCGGGTAAGTGACTAGCAAATAATTCCTCAGTAACTCAAATTCACTGTAACGCCGCCACAGGGAGTCCACTGGGGAGCACTGTCCCTCATTCTGGGACTCAACAGCTCTGAAAAATAAAACAGTTGGTACATGAGTGAGCTACCATCAGCTCAGCTGAAGTGATGAGCCTAAAAATAGTTGCTCAGTAAAGATTAGTGCTAAACTTGCCCACAGTCTAACCTTAATTTCATATGTCTGCACACTTCATTTAAAAGAAAATAATTCTGCTATCTGCCTGATAGCACTCAATTTCTGCACGTGCCAGGAACATGGCAGAAGTCAATGAATTTTCATCACACCACAAGCAAACAGGTAGGTCACAGTCTAGTTATGTAAGTGGCTTAGTTCACATCACTACAGAATTAGATATATTTGTCTTGGAGCAGTGCTAGGCTTCAAGCCAACACTGTTTCATGAGCAGCTGAAGGAAACAAAGTATTACAAGAAAGAATTTACTATTTGTTGGGAGTGCCTCCACTTCCAAAGGCAAAAGTTGTATCAATGCAACAGCCAGAAGAGCTAAAAAGTATAACTTAGAAATAAAAATAAGTTTAAGGTTTTCTTCTGTGTTGAGAAATGTAACACATTTCAAGTCATGTCCAATCTCTTGTTTGAAGTAGTATCTTTTCATAAGCAAGGACGAAGGATGTATAGTCTAATAAACTAGGTCAGGATAAGGCGAGCAGGTACAAAAATTGATGTATCTGAACATTTTGTTGAACACTTAAAGCCAACAACATCTAGCAAGGGATTAAAGGATTGTATGTTACTATAAAAGGAGAGATGGAATCTGATGGGATTGAAAAGTAACATAAAAACATTTTTAAAATCTTCATACAAGACATTTAAAGCAACACAAATTCTTTGCAATATCATAAAGTAAGCATCAGGATGATAACACTTCTTGGCAGTTAGCACATGCCAGAATAAACAGAGAGACTTCAGACACAGCTCTTAACAGAAACCAGCGATGTCTGTGTCTACCTTAGCTCTTACAATAAGTGACTACTTAATGTGCAAGCCCTGCCAGAAACCTACATGGAACAATACTAACTCTGCTACGAGATTATCACAGATTATATGAAGCTGGAAGGGACTCTGCAAGTCTGTAGCCCAACTCTTGCTCAAAGCAGGTTGCTTGGAGTCATTTCCAGTTGGGTTTGAGCATCTCCAAGCACAGCGACTCTACAGCCACACTAGCAGCACATTTCCATGCTTGAACGCCTTTAAAGAAGTTTGTTCTTAGGTTGAAATAGAATTTCCTGCATTTGAATTTGTGGTCACGGCTTCTCATTCACCCTACGCGGTTCTTGACCTCATAAGAACTTCATGGAGTAATATTTTAAATATATCTAAAGAGGACACACACTATTTGATACTTAACTGTGTTTACCCCAGGTCACCGAAGCTGCAGGAAGAAGACAGACAAGGAGAAAGAATAAAGAACAAGGATGCATTCATAAAAAAGAAAACAATTCAGCACAAGCTGCTGCAGATGAAGCTTGAGAGTGACTTCAAAGAACAGCCAGCACGCTGCTGACAGCCACCAAGTCACACTGCAAACACCCTACAGGACTTCTGTAGGAAGAGCTTCCTTATTACAGTGTCTTGACCTTCAGTTGCAACTGCAAGCACAGTGCTTGTGCTTGCACTCCTCCCTACTGGAACACTGCACAGGTTAAGTATTTCTAAAACTCTCAGGCTTTCTGTGAAGTGGGTATTTAGCAACTGTACTGCTGCTGAGCTGGAGGCACATCTTAACAGAAAAGGAATTAAGCTACTGTGCCTCAGATTAGTTGCTCGGCTGCAAGGTGAAGGCACAAACCTGACCTTCCTAGAGAAGAAAATACCAGTAGGAACTGGTAAATAATGTGACCATTCAAGACACACAAAAGTACTTAAGAATCAGGGATCCTTCTCACCTCCCACTTCTGCAGCTATCGCTCAGTTGCTCTGGCTTGCAACACAGGTTTCAAGAGCGCTGCTTCTGCATGGATTATCTCTGATGCTTAAGCAAGGCTGCCCCCATCGATACACCATAGGTGTATGTGGATGCTAAGAACACACTGCACAAACTAACACGAAAATAAGACTGCAGGCCAGGACAACAGGGTTCACTCACGCTGGCAGACAGAGGTGCTGCTCTCTTCAGCCTAAAACCCAACCAACTCCCAAGTCAGTGCAAGCTTAATCTCACATTTGTCCCTTTCTCAATAGTCTTGTGAGTCCTTACAGCATCAAGGAGGTCAGTTCAGAGAAGGATGAAATGGAAGTTACTTTTCTTGAAAGTATGTGGTACAGACACTCCTACATCGTCCTCAACTACGCTTGTTTAGAAATGTAATTTCATAAGACACTGAAAAGAACTACCCAGACCTTTATTAGTACACGTTTGCAATTGGCCTCAATACAGCTCCCTCATTTCAAACAAGTGCAACATGAATAAGAAGGTAAAGCTCAGTAACTCGTTTTCCATAACTGCCCTGTCTTAACTCATCCAGCTCTGCCTCGCCATTCCTCCTCAATCACTTTTGCCAAACCAGCCTTACAACTTAAAGCTGTATTTTCCTTAAAACTTCCTATTCCTGCACTTGAGTCATATTATCATTAATTTTAACATAAGCGTGGGAAAAAAACTACAACAGTGCTCTGCTACAAATAAGAGAAAACAAATGGAAATCAAGAAGGATCTATTCATAAATTGGAAAGCAACTTCGTAGACAGAGGTGTGTTTGATACAAAGCACATGCTCTGCATCCATAGTGTGGATTACATGTTAGAAGAGAACACACTTACACTGCAGGTTCCCATCCTTCAAATACATCAGCAGGACCCTCACGTACTGTAATAGTGCAGCAGTCCATGTATCATTTGCAGTGGCTCAGGTCAACACACCATTAATAAACTGTCACTGTAAGAGAACGTGGCCTTCTGACAAGACAACGTTCCAGAGCAAATTATGTCTTTAATGCTTGGTGACTGCTCAGCAATTATGAGCTAGAAGCCACAAGGACAGACCATTCTGAGCCTCAACTGTGCTTTCAGAGTGCCTGCTATATCAGCTTCGTACTTGCCAGAATTAACAAGACGACATCAGCCAGGCCCTGGAACTCTGCTCCAGAAGGGAAGTGGAAATCCACAAAGGTACTCGTTACACTTAACACCTTCATTACCAGCTAATTTTTTAGACCATGTTATGAACTCTACCATCAAGTGCAAGCGCTGCACACCAGTTTCAATTAAGATTATAATCACTTGTTGACATTCTGTCAAACTTCTCAATTTGTTTTGGTTTTAAAAACATAATATAATACTTGTACGGTCTGCAGGCAGGAAAACCATATGTTTCCTCTCTAAGTACAACTTTAACAATGCACGTTATTCATTGAACGAGCCTGCAGAAAAAAAACAGATAAAATTGAAACCTCCAGCTTTTACACTCATAACTGATGTTATCATAAGCAATTAGAAGGCTACATTACTCCAAAAGTCACGTTCATTTGCCTTAATTCAAAGCGCCGACATGAAAACTTCAGTCCACCTAATTAACCTCTTCCCATTTAAAACCAATTATCTGAAATGAGCCATTAAACAATTCTTCGTGTAATAAAAAGAGGAATGGCTGCAAAATGTTAGAGAGAAGGGAACGTATTGGTGTATTTCCTTATGAAGCTAATCACCTCTCCAACTGCAGAGGCAGCGCTTTTGCTTTCAGCCCCCATTCTCCCCACGTCCCAGGAGCAGCACCTGCACAACCCTGCAGCAGACAAGGTTCACCCTCTACGTACAGGAGCATCAGTTAAGAAGGCTGGGAAGCTTTGTCCGTTAGCTATCTAGAAACAGTCTACACATTTAAGCCTCTCAATAAACAGAAAAATGATTGCAATAGATCAGCTCCATACTCTGTAGGTTGCCTCAAGTTACCAGGCAAGCTGTAAGACAGAGAAGCAGTTCTCTTGTCAGAAGGCATCACCTCACTGTGAAAATCATCAGCTGAACAGCATGCTGTATTTAACTAAAATACACATTACTAGGCAGGTTAATGATTCATTATATCAACTGAGTAAAAATCAGCTGGACAGTCAGTTTTCAGCTCTGCCATCTTTCTCCATCTAATGACTCTCCCCTGCTTAAAGTTCATGCTGAATTGAGATTCTCTCTTGGTTTTCCTGACACACCCTTTAGAGGGACCAGCAACTCTCCCTGACTGACAAGAACTGCATTGTATCAGAGCTGTTATACTCCTTTGGGCACGTGTGCCATGCTCCCCCCAGGAAACACATGCTGGGCTCTCAGCCTCACCCAACACAGAACGGGAGGTTTTGAGAAAGGAACTCAAAGGAAGCACCACGGAGGATAAATCCTCAAAGTCCTACAGTGCAGCACTGATAGCACTGAACTCTGATCTAGCTGGCTACAGATTTCCAAGTCCATTCCTCCCACAGAGCAGTTTTTGTGCAGTCAGTACTGGGCTGCAAGAAGTTGTGCTCCTTTTTCCTTTAAGGAAAAAAAAAGCTCCACTCATTACTGGGACCACGAGGACGAGGTCAGGGATCCAAACTCCAGCAGGGACGGAAGCAGAGTTAGCTTAATGGAAGTGCTCTGGTACTACAGTAGAGATTGTTTACTTTAAAGGATAACAGGAAGGAAAGGCATCCCCATACGGACTATAATTAAAACGAACTGCAGTTCAACACAGAGCATTTAGAGGTGCTCTGTATGCTGGGTAATTCTAAAAAAAAAAAAATACAAACAAAAAAACAACAAAGTAAAAGACCAGGAGTCAAATTCTGAGTTTTATACCATCTCTGCTCTTGTGGTTACAAGAAGAATCTGTTATGAGACACAGATGCCTGGATTTCCAATAAGCAAGCAATTGTGAATATATGGAGGTTCTGGATATTCACCTCTTCCCTTATAGGAAGCATCTGACATGCTGAGCACCCACGTTGCAAGGAAGAGCACTGAGTTACAACTTCTTACCATTCAGATGTGTATCCTCCTTAATGCCATCTTGCACAAAGAGGTGGAAGCGTTCATCTGTTCTCCCAGGGAGAGCATAAGAACTGAGTTATTTTTAAGCAACCGTGCAGTTTAACAGAAGCTGTGAAACAAACTGACTTCAAGACTAATTGAACGGAAACAGCTCACCACAAAAATCCACCCAGCTAATGCAGAAAGGTGTAAACCAACACTGAAGGAGATGCTTTCAGGAAGCGTGACCCTTGGAATCGGCTGAGGTTCTGTGGTGTGCAGCAGGGAAGTTTGCTTTGTCTCGTTAGAACAAATAAAACTTATACTGAGGTGTAATATCACTTACCAACAACAAAAAAAGGCAAATGAAAGTGTGAGAATGCCAATAAATCTTCTCACTTTGAAAAGGAAAATAAAGCAACATCATTACTTCCATTCTGTAAACAGTTTTATCAGAGCTAGTGAAACTAACGTGTTAAAAGTTTAGGTACTCAGCTCCTGTCTATAATAAATGTATGGTGGCTGTAATTGCATCCACCTCGTGCCTCTTATTCAGCAAGCTGCACACAGCTCTTCAATCCAAACTGAAATTAAATCCTAGATAGCAGGACCAGCGGAACCCCAGTTCACATAAATGTAATGCAACTATTATTAAGTGGTCTTCCTTTTATATTACTATAAACTGAGTTTTATTCCTTGGCTACAAAATATCCTATTACCCACAGACAAATTGCTGTGAAGCCCACCTACAGCTACAGGCTCAGCAGGAAGCACAGTTAATAGCCGGCAATTATATTTATGCAAGAAATTTTGCCTTCTCAGCAAAAGGAATAGAGAACCTATTTTATTAGAGATGTGACAAACCCACATTTTCAATAGCTCTGCAACAAACATGTAATTGGTCTCAGTATTTGCTGACCACAGAATGAAATCAATCTTAATGAAAGAAGGCAATCTGGGCAGCAAAACAGTTTTGCCACTAAGAAAGAACCACTGGGAAAGACCGGTGGGGGTGAGCTCAATGTAGGGATGATCGTGAAAAGAGATGCAGTCAGCTTATTCTGAGGCTGCACAAAGATGCCCCCAGAGTATCCTCCACATCACAGCCAGACACCAGTGATTCCAATTTTCTTTTCCTTTCATTGAGAAGCAACTCTGAAGGAAAAACAGAATTACTTATGTGAGATTTTCAATATCGATACACTGTGGAAATACTTTTAGGACATCTCAGCAGCTCTCAAAGAGCTGAGATATTTGAAAAATAAACCTTGTTTCTAATTTGGATTTTATTCATAAAATTAAGAAAAATACAGTAAATACACCTCTGGAGATCTGCATCACAGTCAGTGTGACTGGCGTGTCACTTCACCAGTTAAACAAATGAAGCAGACTTTCAACCAGCAACTGGAGGACTCGTGTTAGTGTTAGCACTGCATTTTGCACAGGCTGAGGAGTTCAAAACTGCAACTGCTTTGTTTCAGAGGGTCTTATCAGTACAGCTCATCGCTCCTGAGGCAAGGCCCAAGGGTTAGAACTGTTAACGCGGAGAAGCTAGAGACAAAACTCCTAATAAAGTCTAATTTTGAAATCCTTGCTTCAGCTGAGTAACATGACCCCACATAACAGGAGTCATCTGTTACTTGGAAGGAGCCCTAAGTAAGACATTTTAAAGCTTTGTTTGCTACTCAGTACTTAAAATTGAGAGCTGCACTTGTGATACCAACTGTGTTAAACATACCCATATTACTAATCTTACCAATAGCAGAAGACTAAAAGCAGTGAGTTCTGCAGTGAAAGTTCAAGCTAACACAAAGGAAGGAAACAGTTAATTAACCCTTACCCTAGAACACTTACCAGGAGTTCTGCTCCATCCAATCACACTTCAGACAAGTGGAGCCATAAATTCTGACCACATGACCTAAGTTAAGAGACTCCTTTATTTCCCTGTGATCCCAGACAAGTCCAACCATTACTTCAGACCACAAAGCACAACTTCTCCCACATGCAAGCTGCACATACAACACTATATATACTCATACAAATTTATCCAGGCCATGCAGTTGTTGACACCATGTTAAAGCAATATCTTTCAAGCACACATTTTTCCATCTACCTTCAAATGAAGAATTACAGTGCACAGTTAGGCAAGACCAGCATTAATACTGAACTGGAGATGAGATGCCAAGTTTTTTGCAGAAAAAGATCCTCCAGAGTATGTTGTTATCACTTAACAAATCATAAACCAACTAAATCCTCTCAGCGACCGTTCCTGAGCATTTTCACGGGGGAGGGAGGGGAAGCCTGTCTGGAATGACACATCTGAGCCCACTGAGACCGAGTTCTCATCACCCACCTTGTCTCAATGAGGTAAGCAGTATATGTTTCTTGCATGTTCATGGCATTTCTCCCAGTCCGTTTCTCTGCTTCTGAAACGGTGATTTCCATTTTTTTTGCTAAACAGTCTTCCATCTTTTCAGAGGAGGAAAATAAAGACTCATGTAACATTCACCACACAAAGCAAAGGCTACCAACCCTACCTCCCCCCTTTGATCATCACCACTATAGGATAAATCTTTTAGCAGCATTTCATTCTATACCTGTTTGCAAATCTGGCACATAACATAAAAAGAGAGAACCCGCTTTCAGGGGACAAAAAAAGTCAACAAGCAGATAACTTCAGAGACCAGAAGTTATCAAAAGCTGGGAAGAGAACAAACATTTCCCCTGCAAGTAACATAGTAACTCCAAAGAAAGAAAAAAAAAGAAGAAAGAAGAAAAAAGAAATAAACCAACAGTATCAACAGTGCCCCGTACTTCCTAACAAATCAGTCCCCTACTACCAGCACATTCCTCCTCCAAACACCTGAGGCACAGCACTACTCCCCTCTTACAGGAAGGAGAGCACGCACTGAGTAAGGTTTCAGTGTTTTTTTTTTAACTCTGCGAGGAGGATCCTTCTCTCTCACAGTCAGAACTGTGCAGAAACCACTAAGGACCACATAAACACCCCCTGGAAAGGCTGAGCTCCAGAGACCTCTCACTGAATCCAGCAAGGAGAGGGATTTATTTGAGAAACTCCGAGTGTTTGTGTGGAGGGATGGCGGCAACCTGATTAGTAAATATATTAATTACAGTTATCATCACTATCCGGCGCTACGGCCACGGCAGACAGCACGCAGCCCCCCCGACACCAACCCGGGAGGAGGGGACCCCGCGTTCCCGGAGCGGACAGCCCCGGGCCGGCAGACGCAGGGCCGCTCCCAGCTGCAACCCCTTCCCGCATCGTAGGGCTCCCGGACGCCCCTCAGCCTCGGCCGAGCCCCGCGCCCCTCCCCGCTGCAGCGGCGCCACGTCCGGGCGGCGCAGCTCAGGAAAGCCCGGTGCTCAGCCCCCGCGGATAGGCCGCGCCCAGGCCGGCGGCCAAGCGGCGGTGGGACGGGCCGCCCCGCCAACCCCCGCACCTCACCGTGGCTGCCGGCTGCTCCGGGAGCGGGAGGTCGCTGGCGGGCACAGCGCCGTCCTCCTCCGGGCGGCTCTCGCTCGGTTCGGCCTCAGCGCCCTCCATGGCGATAAGGGGCTCGGCTCCTCGCTGCGCGCAGGCGCTGAGGCCGCTCCAGCAGGCACATCGGGCCCGGCCGCAAGGCACGGGGCGTGGGGCTCGTCGCTGCCCGGCCTGCTCTGGGTACGGCGGTCCCTCCGGCGGAAGATGCTGGCTTCCTGCCCTCGGTTCGCGACTGTTTGCTAAAGTCACCTCCGGAGCGTCCATCCGGCCGGGCACCGCGTCCCTGAGGGGTTTCTGATCTACCCCCCCTGTTTCCATGTTCTTCCATTGCGGGACAACTGCCTCTTTGCTTTACAAAGTCTCTTTCACTGGCTTCTAACTTTCCCACAAGATGTTTGATAACGTTTGGCAGCTCACTGTTTTCTTTTTAAAGCTCACCAGCCCGTTATTTCTCCACTCTTTATCCTTTACAGGCACCGAAGGACTCTGCAGTGCTGTGCTCACTCTTACTCACACCTCTGCCCCATTTTTTACCCCGTGGTGGGAGATTCTTAGCATCCTCCTCCCTCCCCGTTGTGCCTGCCACCATGGAAAGAAGCCCCATCACTTAAGAAGTACCTGAGTGGTTACAGTCCCCACAGTTCATCTCTTGGGAAGCTTCTGCTGTTATTTAATAAAAGCTTCAGCTACCTCCTTTCTTCTCATTCAGCAGGAGCAAACACTTTCTCTGCCTTTCCATTCTTTTGGAGGGATGTTTAGCAGCTCTGGCGCTAAGATCCTCCCAACCATCAGCGTGAAAATGTTCCTGGTGCAAATATACGCATGTTGTGTTGTGTGCAATGGACCCACACCTCTGTTATTGCAGCCCTTGGGTTTGCCACCTCACAAGGCTGCAGGGCCACACAGTCTTTATCTAGCTGCCAAACTGAACAAAGAAGTTCCTCCAGTTGTGCCTTTCTCAAACTCAGCTTAAAGCCAGCTTAGGGAACAGAAGAGCTGATGGTAGAGGTTTCATTGCTTTGCTTTCTTTTGCTTTGAGTAGGAAATATTTTTTAGTAATGACCATAGCTGAATTTGCATACATTTTTCATCCCCAAATTAATCTTTCTCTTTCAACAACAATTAAAATAAATCACAAAATCCCCTTTGAAGACCCCACGAATGAATATTTGGCGTCTGGTTTCTATTCTGTTGTCTTCAGTGTTTATTCAACGTTTTCCTCAGATTGTTTGAACTGATACCTCAGTCCCTCCTTTCCCACCCCTCCACCACTGGGGCTGGATGGAGTTTCCCAAGCTTTTTCACCAAAGAACAAAAGTTTTTTACAAATATGTGAACTATGATCTGTCCTTTTTATTGATTGATTTAGGATTTGTTTTCTAAACCCAAAGTCCAGTTTAGATGTAATAGCGTGATTGTACATTGTAAGACAGAGTCTGTTTTCCATTAGGGTATGGTCTTTTTATGTTTACTCAAGATGTACATTAAGATACATACCTTGTATCAATTACACTCACATTTGCAGGATGTGCATACTGAAATTTTTCAGATCCCTATCAGCGAAGTAATGGAAATATTTATGTGAAGCTCATGCAGGACATCGTACTTTGTGTTAAATATTTTTATTATGGAAACAACGTTATCAATAAAGTACAGTCATATTTTGCAGTTGTAACATCCAGTCATTTCAAAAACTATTTTCAGCTTTGAATTTTTTTATTATTCCTAAAAAGTGGAGTCATGGCATAGTATGGATCTGGAGAAAAATGAATACATGTATGTTGGAGAGGGATAATGACAGGAGTGTCCAAACCAAGATGACAAACATGGGCAGCCCTCACAGACAATGCAGCCTGAGAGCAGTAGAGGGAAGTATGAGGTACCCTTCTGATGAACCACTGTGCAACGAGGAGCTTTGATAAGCACCAAAGGCACCACAGCCACACAGAGTGCTCCTCCTGAGCCGCATTTCCCCCGAGAGCAGCCTGCAAAGTGGACTGTCTTCTCTTACAGGTAAACCAAGGCAATGTGAAAGATCTCTCCATCCAGGTGATTGACACACCTGCAAATATGACTCAGCAGTCAAGAACTTCTGTCTCAGGTCTAACCAGCAGATCACACAACTTTTTCTATGAACTAACCAAAAAGCTGAGTGTTAATCAGATTTTGTAACAGCTTCCAAGCTGGAAATAAATATTTTCACTGTGGTAGCATGGCAGGGCACCCAAACCTTAGCCAGCTCTGGTTCCAGCATGGTGCTGTTTTCAGGAGTACTGCCAGATCTTGCATTGCTTTGGGCAAAGTATTTCTGTTTCCCTCTAGCTTGACACATCTATGTGTGCTGTCAGGCTCTCTTTGGACCCCCTCCTCTCAGAAGGTGAGTATGACTTCCTGCAGGTTACTCTAACCATGACGCTGTCCCATGAGGCAACACATCCTTTGTTTTCCAACCATAACAAGGCAAGCTGTACTTGGCTTCCTACCTTCAAGCTCTTTCCACCTCTGTAGCTGTCATTGGAGAGACAGATTTTCTCAAAAACAGTATTTTCCAATCAAAGCACCGCTGACTTCCTTAACAGTGAGAAAGGAACATCTCAGGTTCACCAAACACACTTGCTCTTTTTTGCAAGTTTTGCCTTTTGTAAGCCACTCACCCATGGCACCATATGGGGAGATGCAGACTGCCTCATTGCCCTCCTCTCAGCTGTTTCTGACTCACAGCATGGTCCCTGGCAAACACAGAGCCTACCTCTTTCTAGCTTCTAAGTCTATTTGTTTTAATCCTGCTCTTACTCTGAATAAACTGCTTTTTGACTGAACAGTGCTAAGCAATGTGTATCACCTTGTAACTAAGTTCCTGATGCTTTTATTAAGGTTATGTGTGTTCTTGCTCTACCTTTCCTACTTGGTTCTGTTTTGTTCTAGGAACTAACACAACTTTGGCAAAAACTATACACCATATTAATGGGACATCATTCAGACAATCTCCACTTTGTCACAATACTAATTTTTAATCACTTCATTTAGACTTTCTCATCCCTTCATCTTCTTAGAAGTGTCTAAAATTAAATGATAACAGAAACAACAGCCATCAATTTATTACTGAGAATTTAAACAAAAAAAATAGAAGAGTGAGTATGCTTTGCATCTGTCTTCCAGTGCCTGTGGCCCTTCCGTAACCTCAAATTCTGTTCTCCAGGCTGAACAGTCCCAGTTCTCTCAGCTTGCCTTCAAATAGGGAGGTGTTCCTCCCTTATCTGAAGCCTCAGGACTCAGTCTCAGCATCACTACTGATAACTACAAATATCAACAGATTAAAAAAGAACTAAGCAAATGCAACAGATATTAATCCAGTCACATAACATGCAAGCAATTGGGCGGGTCAAGGGAAGACCTACTGATGCAAAAGAAAACCCAGCATCTTTTGTTGTAGTCAGACATTAAAACCAATACCCTGCCATGTTCTCTGGGTTCCAGCAGGCATGGAGCTCAGTTTTTTTGGCTTTACCTTGTGTTAGCACTGTCCAATGCGATATACGCCTGCATCATGGATTATGGCTATGTGGTTCCTTCTTCCCGCATCATGGATTATGGTTATGTGGTTCCTTCTTCCCTTTCTCACCCTTCATATTCCTTGCCAAATTAATATCTTCGGCCCTGGGAACAAGAAGTTTGACTCACCTGGTTCTAGCAAAGTCCATCTTGATGGTGCCCTGCACAGGGGTGTTTAGTGCCCATGCTGGGAGCTTCAAACCCATTGATGGGTTGCAGACTCCTGCCTCCCGCAGTGGAAACTCAGGCTCTATTGTTTCAGGTGGCCAAAATTTTGTTTTAATTTTCTGGTAAATATCTTCCAGCTCCTAAATGAGAACTTAAGGAAAACTACTCCCAAAATGCAACTTAAAAATCACCCTGCAGAAACCTTATGTTCCTCAGCTTAAATCCAACCTTCAGTAGTCTTGAGTTATGAGGCTGTCCAAGTCACTAACAGAAAAGCAGGAGAATTTACACCAAAAGGCATAAACAAGTCAACAATAAAAGTAACTGTTTATCTTTTCTTGCTCTGCAGTGTCTTACTCCAAAGGTCACTGTGCTCTCTCACTGAAACAAAGTTCTGTGATGTTGGTCTCTATGATGTTCTATGATTTATGATGTGAGTTTAGGCACTTCAGGCTAAATCCCAGAGTCACCATCCCTGGAGGAGTTCAAGAACCACGGAGATGTGATACTGGGGGACATGGTTAGTGGGCAAGGTGGGATGCACTGGGGTTGGACTTGATGATCTTAGAGGTTTTTTCCAAACTTAATGATTCTATGATTCTTTAGGCTCAAGCCACAAATATTTCCCTAAGATTATTCTTCATAAAGGAAGAAACTTCTTGCCCAGCAGCTGTCTGGCATACACTGGACATGTGGAAAATTCCCTCCTGCCCATGGCTTGGGCACCTGGCTGCAGGGGAACTGCACAGCATTCCTGCTGTCCTCCCATGTTCTGCAGTTCAAAAAATAATATCCACCACTTCAGTCCCTTGCACTTGCACTTCCACAACGTAAGGCATGTTTTGTCTCCTGCTGGGACATTACCTCTCTCCAGGTTTCCCAGCACGGCAGTGGATCCTTCCTGAATTTAAAGAAGGCTCCCACTGATCGTGAATAATCTGCAGCATTCACAGCAAAAGCCTTACCCAGCTTCTTCATTACATGCAGAAGGGCTCACGCTTGAAAATCCAGCTGGCAGCCTGAGTGGTCCGTGGGCACGTTGAAATGCTGCAAGAGAGCTGGCAGGTCACCAACGGAAACTGCAATTTCAATATGCTGATTAGAAAATAGTGTCTTTCTCAAAGTTTACTAAACATTTGCTTGTCCTTATTTCCAAACAGCCATTCACCAGCTGTTGTAACTCAGTCCATCCCATCCCTTCTATGTTAATGCTACTCAGCACGTAGGAAGATGCCCAGTTTGATTTAAAGAAAAGTAGGTGATGGAGAACAATTCTGGACCTTTCCTAGGACTTGAGCCAGCGCCCTCCAGGGTTGGGAACATGAGCAGATTCCCTGATCAGGCAAGGCCTTCTGGACTCATTTTTCCAAACATCTGCTCTGCTTCCCCCAGGTGGTTTCTTCTCTAGGGCACCCCTGTAGCTTCTGTTATCCCAGAAACAGAAAGCCATTTCTCCACGGAGCACAGGCTTGTGTCTGGGCACTCTGTTGCAAATGGAAGCCGACCAAGCAGCTCTCCACAGAGGTGTGCTTCTATAGCCATGGCATAGGAGAGCCATCTCATCTAACACCCTCCCTTTTTTCATAAATACAGAAAAAGGGGAAAAATGCCGTTATTTAGCCCCCTAACAGCATAGCTTACATAAATAATACACACAAAAAAAGCGGGTGCAGCTTATCAAAAAGATTCATGCACAGAAAGGAACAGGCACTTCAAATCCAACTGTGCAGAAGCCCACTGATTATGAGCCTGCATACACACAAGCATAAACAAACACACATCACATATACATCGCACACTGATTAATGAACCAAAAAACAAATGTATAAGTAAGGAGACTTACTGACTTAGAATGCTAAGAAATAGCTGTATTTAGCAATTGCTTTAGAAAAAAAGCAGTCTTACCGTAGGGCAGGTATTCTGGCTGCAAAAACATCTTAACAGCATAATCTCTTACTCCGCTCCACCCCAATACATTGACTATTATCTCAGCATGTTGTGAAGGATGAGGACAGAACATAGTACAAGTGTGTGAGGATTTTAATCTTGCCACTGAATGAACAATCAAGGCCAGTCAGATTTCTGCCGTATTTCACAGTTTTACTTTTGTAAGTGGGGATAATATTTCTCCCTTTTTTTTTTTTTTTTGGTAAAGCAAGTTTGAGGTCTTGGGGTGAAAGAAGCTATTTAAATGCTCTGTGTTATTATTCTAGGCTCTGATTCAGGAAAATGTATCAGGATACATGGGTTTGAAAGCACCTACTTTAGGCTGAACTCATAGTGATGCCATCTTTCTGTAGAAGCTGCCTTATACTCTCCAGTTATCCCTATTAAAGATACATCCCATTGTAGTTTACTTATAAGGTAGAGTTGATTTCTAAAAGGGGAGAAATCAGTGAATTAATGGCAGCTCAGAGTACTGAAGCGTTCCCTTCCATGTTTTATTCAGATGGAAGAGATCTGTGGCCATGCCCATGCCAATCTGGTTAGATGCCTACAGTAGATACAAGGTCCCCTCCACAGCTCCCTGGGCTGCTCAGAGCAGCTCAACTCCACAGTTGGAAAAACCAAACTTTTCCCAGAGCCAGAGCTCTTCCCCCAGCTCCCCCCCTCCCATATTTGTATATATTTCACGAGGAGAGCTGGGCTGAGTTTGTTCATGAGCTGCAGTTCCTGGGCGGACCCCACGCACAGCTGGGCTTGCTGTGCCTGGATCCGCCTTCCCAGCCAGCAGC
Organism: Pavo muticus; assembly: GCA_016647715.1. Lineage (NCBI taxonomy): Eukaryota > Metazoa > Chordata > Aves > Galliformes > Phasianidae > Pavo > Pavo muticus. Next base: position 928,626 of record JACDJE010000322.1, on the reverse strand, counting down.
CTCATGAATTCGGGGCTGTGGGGTTGACATCGGAGAGGAAGAAGGATGGACGGGTCAACAGCTTGAAGCCGGGCTTCTGGATCCAGAAAATGGGTTGCTGGAGGAGACCGGGTCTGCTTTCCTTGCTGCTGCTGTCCTTCTGTGAGTACAGACATGTTTCTACTTGGGCAGTGTTAAGCAGAGAGGTCATTTAGTTTTCCTTCCTCCAGAAAAACAGCAAATTGTTGACTTCTCTCCTGACAGCAATTAGGTGGAGGGCTGGGAATAGCGGAGAGCTTTGCAGCGATCTGATCGCAGTGCTGCTCTGATAGCATCAGCTGTGCGTTCCTCTTACGGAGAAGGGCGAGCGCTTGGCTCGGCAGAGACCGCTGCGTGCTCGCCGAGAGCAGCTCCCAGATGTCAGTGTTTACAGTGCAGAAGTCTGTACGTCGGTCAGCATGACTTGGTGGAAGCTTTTACTTTATCGAGGAAGATTAAAAGCGACCGAAGTGCACCGTGAAATGATCTGGCTTCAACAGCGTCCAGATGTGGTGAAGTTTTATCAGCCCGGGTTTATGTGCAGCATTAATCGAACTATTAAAGACGGAAAGAAGTGGGGAGGGGGAGGAGAGCTGTCCTTGCAACAACATCTGGTTCTTCGGCAAACCTTTCCAGCTCTTACGTAAAGATTTCTTTGTAATGAGTACCCTGTTTAGGTTTTGATAGCACTTCTTCAGGACTGCAGATAAAACCCTCCGGCAGCACTTGAAAACGTGCCCATCTGAGGTTTAAAGTCTCTTGTTTATATCCCGATGATTGTTTCATAACAGGGAGTAGATTTGTATATGAGCGAGTGTTATATACACATCTCCTAAGTATGTGTGCATGCCATTCTGTATATACAGCCCCGATGTATGTGTATACACACATATATCCCTGTATAGTATATATTTATATATTTGCTCGCTTTTTGCAGGGAGCCCTTTTCCAAATACAGACCCGTTCCCCTTGGTGCAGAATTTCCAATCCAACCAAAACTGCTTTTTGCTCAAAGCAACAAAGCGCTGGGATTGTAGTGCCTGTATATTTGCATCCAATTGAAACCACGGGGGGCAGGGATCTGTGTCTACGTTCACTTTTCATGGGTCCCCCTATCTACAGAAATGGGGAATGAAAGAATACAGCCGGTTGGTAGTTTCCTTGTAGCAAACTCAACTCTTGCTGCGACTTCTGAAGCAGAGAGCCCCACGCAGGGGGATTTACAACATAAGGTCAGGCCAACTTTCAAAATGTTGCAGAAATACATAGCAGTCCTTACTGCAGATAATACCCTAAAGTATGGGTCGAAGTGTAGGATGCTATACTGATAACATCCTGCTAAATAAATCACATTTGGAGCAGCACCAAAGGAATTACTACAAGGCGTTATTTAAAGCACAGCTTTGGGTTGTTTTTGGTAAGAAAGAAGACCACTAATTATCCTTCAGAAATACCTAATTTTGGAGTTATTTAACTTACGGTTTCCTTTTTCTAAAAGGCAGGGTTTTAATCTGAAAGAAGCCAAACCAAAACATATCATGATTACTAAGTTCATTTGAAAGGTTACGTGAATGATACGATGACAGCATCTGTCTCGGTATGGGGAAAAAAAAATAAACCGAGGCGCTCTCTCTCTGATTTCGCTCAACAATGATATATGTTTACTGGAGCTACCTCCCATCCATCGAGTATAGTGTTAATATCAACATTACAGTAATTCTGTGACAGTAAAAGCACCCTGGGGGCCCACTTTGCTTTGACATTGAGAGAGAAGGGAACAGCAAGTTCCCCAAAATGGCTGAAAACACGCATTCAGTTGTTCTTCCAGCAGCAAATCCCCATATTCATCCAGCCTCCCTGCAAAGAGCGACAGCAGTGGCTTGTTGACAGCAGTAAAGTAGCTCCTCTTAGCATAGAGATTTAGGTATTACCATAGAGAAAATGGCCAGATGGTGTCTGGTTATCCTGGAAAAGATCCCCCAGCACCAACTGAGTGTCCTCGGAGACTTTGTTATTCTCTAAGGGGTCACACCAGGGCTGCTGAGACACAGCTATGGGCTCCACACTGGCCATCCCCAACCCTTCAATCACCAGCATGGTCATCAAACAGTGTATCTGACTTCTTCTTCTTTGGTCCAAATGCAATGGAAAAAAAGGCTGTAGCCTAAGAAATGGCTGAAATTTCAGCTCATGGATTTCCCCGATTCCCCTTTTCACCTTCTACCCTCAACTAAAAAATACAAGGATCATTCAGGATGGGAAAACCTGTCCTACAGTGGAGGAGGCTCACAGATTTTGCTGCCTTTAGCTGGTGCAGAGGGAGCTGGGAGTCATCGTCTACAAAAAGCTCCCGGAGAGGTTCTTTCTGTCAGAGGGATTCCTCTTCCATCAGACAAAGGAGAAGCAAGATTCACATGCTGGAAGCTGAAAATAGGTGATTTTGTGTTAGATCACAACATAGCAAAGTTATTCCAGCAGGTAATTATTCAGACTCAGAACGCAGTAGGTTTTTGTTGCTCAAAGCCTTTGACAACTGCAAGACTATCTCCTAGACAGACCATGGCCCATCCAAAAGTCACAGGTTGCATATGGGGTTACTGCACTGTGCACGCTGGAATGCTCTGGCCTTCAAATTTATAATTAGGACTTTTCCTAGGGGAACATCTGCCCAGGAATTTCAGCAAGTATGCTCTCTCATGGCTTGTGGTCGTACCTCAGGATGTGGTACTGGAAAGGCCTATTCTATCCTCACAGCACTGTCCAATGCCATTCCTACTTCTCCATTGCCCAGAGCTGGATGAGAGCACAGACCTCCTGCCTGCTCAGCTCAGGAGGTTGTCACCCTTCTCCTCTCACCAGGCTGTGGCCACACAACTCAGTGCCCCACGGCATGGATTGTAGCTGGCTCATAACCCAACATCCAGCTTCTCAGAGAGGGAAAATTACGTGTTCTGCTTCTAGTCCACAGCTCCCAGGTTCTGGGTTTGGTCTGTTTTCCTGTAACCGTCTCCCATTAAAATGATGGCCCGTTAACACATCCTGATGTTTTCTGTCATCTATTTCACTGCTTCCCACATGGTACTGCTTCTGATGGCTCCACAGAGAGCTGGAGGCGGTATCTCTTGTTGGATGGTGGCTTTCTGAAGCTGCATGCTCTTTCCTGCTTGCACAAACCAGTTCCTGTTTCCCCACTGAGCCTCTTTTGCTAAACGCATAGACTGTACGTAATTTGTAAATCATGACTGGGAGACCCAGGGCTGTAAGAGAAACATTTCTGGCTTTTGATCCACTCAAGACCTCTCTGACCTATCCCAGGCTCCTCAGGCATCTCATTCAAGAAGTTGGTCTCCTATTTCTAAGGTCACCAGAGCTAAAACCAGTGCAAGGGCTGCACTGTCACTGAAATGCCAGCAAGCTCCTCAGGCAGGGGAGCTATCAGAATCGCACCGCAACAAACAACAATTCAGAGACAGGAACCTAGGTTTAAGTATGAATGAGTGAGAGGACGAAGGAGAGGAAGACGATGAAGGGTCACCCTCTACTTCATAGGCAGATACATGCATATGCAGAATGGGGTCCAAGCAGCAGTCCAAGACAGATCCGGAACAGCAAAGAACTGAGCCCTTCTCCCAAGCCATGAAGTGTATGGAACTGAGTGCTACCCACCATGGCAGCAGGGCTGGCTACAACAAAGCTTCTCAAGAATTATCTTGTTTTGCTTTGACTTTGGAGCAACATATTCCCCATTAAAGGTAAAAGCACAAGGAAAGCTCTGATGCTGTAAAACTGGAATTCTCTGCAGTGTTGTGACTGGCATGAGACTCAGCAAGAAGCATGATGGATTATCCTGAATTCACCTTCACACTTCGCCAAACCTGGTACTGCATTTTCTGCCACTGATGCAAGTTAGATAGACTCAAGAATAAGAAAATCAGCAGTGTACATCTAAATTAAGTTTGCAGAGAAAAGTCCATTTAGAGATACAATTGCATAGCACTTGAAATTAAAACACTGTTTTCTAAAAAAGCTAAAGCCAATTTTTGCTTTTAATGCTGTTATCAATATCGGATGATGGTCATAAAATGATAGAATGGCTTAGGTTGGAGAAGACCTTAAAGATCATCTAGATCGTACCTCTCTGCCACAGGCAGGACTGCCAGCCACCAGATCAGGCTGCCTGGGGCCCCATCCAACCTGTCCTTGAATGTCTCCATGATCACAAAGACATTTTTGTGTAACGGTGGTAAAAAGGTTCAGCCAGCTGAAGGCACGATATTTGTTAGTCCTCTTAGAGTCAAAGTCCTGAGCAGATGTGTCCCACGTATTTGCTAAATAGGCAAAGAGCATTCACTGGCATTAGAAATGGTTAACTGGAAGCTTTTATTCTGAGGAAGTATTCAACTCTATTGCTTGTCTCTATAGCTTTATATTGCTCCATCAAGTTTATTTCCTTAGGATATCTTCCTCTCCCCTTAGTGATAACTCTTCACAGTAACATTTGCTTTCAGACAGCTTCTACGCAGTTGTAACTTGCCGTAAACTAATGAACTCTCCCTTGGATTGTCATGTTTTCAAGGAAGTGCCACATCTCATCTTTCTGTTAAAAAAAATCAGTCCCACCAAAGAGATGAAATCAGCAGCTCCCACACTTTGCTCTTTCCACATCTAATGCTTTGCACCATGTGCCAAGTGAAAGCCTCATGCGGGAAGAGGCCCAATTTGCAGGGAGACAACACCAGTGATGGCTGCCTGCCTTATGGGGCAGAACTACTTCTTCTTAGTGCTGGACCCCAACTGTGGGAAAGCATTTTCTTAGGAATCCTCAGAGAGAAACAAAGGGGTGGCTGCAAGGACGAGACCACTGTGATCCTGCCTCCAGAAAGGCTCTATAAGGTCCATCAGAGTCATGTTCCTTTTCTGCATTTGGTTCTTTTAATGAGAGCCCATATAGGGCTGAAACGCTCCTGCCAGCTGCTGGTAGCTGTCAAGCTTTTAGGAGAAGTGGGAGAGCCTGCTTATCTTGTAATCTCCTCTGCAGCCCCTGCTCCCACCAATTACGCTGCTCCAAGACACCGCCTTTCCTGGAGCTCTTGCACTGCAGTGTTTTGCTTCCCATTGATAAGCCAGGAACATGCCTGACAAGAGGCAGCTGATTTATGCCACAGCAAATGCCTCTCCTCTGTGGGGCAATTAGTGTATCCAGCTGTGCCCTGCAACCTTCCCTCTGGCTACTGCCCACGTGGACTTAGGCAGGTCTGAGAGCATACCTTCACCAAAGTGCTGCCCTTGAGTATACAGGATCATTTACAGCTGGAGTCAAGATTTAAAGGGGAAAAGACTTTTCAACATTTCCAGCGTGCGATTTGCAGCTATCAGCAGAAACAAACTGCAATGGAGAGCTGGTGCTGGGTGTCACTTTGCAGAGCCCCACCAACCATTTCAACCCCATGCCTTGGCTGGGATTCCTGAAGCAGTCAAAGCTGGATATGTGGTCCTTGCAGCAACGCTGGGAGTGGAGGTACTGTCACCAATCCCTCCTGACTTCAGACATCCCACACCAGAGTGCCTGTGCTCATGCAGAACGAGTGGCGGTGTCCCATCAGCCAAGGGTCTGGCTCAGCCATGGAGCACAGCTGGGACATGACAAGGGACATTGCCTGATGTCGTTGGAGAACTCGCTGCCTGGGAGCATCTGAACACCAGCGTCCAGCCTGGAACAGACTGAATCAGCTGCTGTCTTGCTGCCGAAAGTATTTTTTCCACACTAAATCTATCCCAAAATTAGCCCCAGCCATTGCACGAGAGCAGACAAGATCCTTTGCCATACAGAGGGAAGTGACACAGAGCCTTGAGCAGCAGAATTAATCATCCTCCCCCAAAATAGCCTCAGGGTACAAGCATCCCCCGGGGAGCCTGGTTCCTGTTGTGTCTTTAATATGTCAAAAGGCACTCGGTGCTGGTTGGAGGTGGTGGCAGACATTCCCACCAGGGGCACAGAGAGCAGACCAGCTTACCTACTTACGTGCTATATGAGGGACGCTTTAGGAAAAGCAAGAAAGATTTTCACATCTGTATCCATGCTAGCCTCGAGTTGAAGTTCCCTCTGACGGCACAGAACACCTTATGACTGCTAGATCCGGCCTAAATGAGGGCAAAACTCAGTTTTACAGAATAATGTTAGCAGACATAAAGAACAGGCAGCGCTGCAATGTGTTGGTGGCAGTGCACTGGTGGGAAGCTATTGGCGCAACTCAGCCCAGAGCTCAGCCCTGCTCCCTCAAGCACCCAGGGAACTGCAGCAATGCAAACCCAACCAACGCAAACCGGTCCATCACAAAAGTCCACCCGAAATACTCAGAGCAGCTCCGGTCGAATGTCTCTTTGTGAACTCATCAAAGTCCTTCTAACAGATGGCAAATCGAACGTGTGCCAGGAATTGCAAACTCCTCAGGAAGTTCATCTAAACCATCAGCAAACCATTTCCCCTTAAAATAGAGCAAACCCTGTTGCCCAAATGTGACCCAGATAATGTTTCTGACACATTTACCTATTTGGATGATATCTTTAAGTTGGACTTCCAGCTACCCACAGAGATCCAGGTTCCTGCAGAGCCTATGAAGCACATACAGAGATCATTACTGGGCATAATATGAAGAGAATTGTAAAAACAAAACAAACAAAAGCTGCGCAATACTTTTTCTTGGATTGCAGTAGTGCAGAGCAATATCTGTAGCCGACTCGCAGTTCTTTCTTCTGTTGTTGGATATGTAGTGACTTACGACAAGCTGGGCCCAAAGCAGCTCCAGGGCTGCAATCTGGATACCTCTGAGGATGCAGCATGTGAATCCCATTCATCACAGTGCGCCTTTCACAGGGGACGCACTAACTCAGCCCTGTGCCAATGCGCTGCTTCACCCTGCCAAGTCCCAGGTCAGTGGAGGCACTGGCAGAGCTGCTAAAATTGTTTGTGAACGTTGCACTCTGTGATTTCATCTTGAAAAATCTGCTTTCCCCCTGCCCCTGGAGGCATCTTCTGTCCTGACCTGTCACTGGTAGGCAATGCTGGTGGCACCTTTGGATGCAGGCAGCCCCCACCTCAGTCCATTAGCCCGGTCACCCCAATGCAGCTTGGTTTGGGCTCAGCTGCCCAGTGGATTGTGGGGATCTGGGGTCTTCCCCCAGAGCTGGCTTGGCTGATGATTTAAAGCAGGTTACGTTCTACGATTCTACGATACATGTACAGCTAAATGGGCGCATAAGTAGAAGAATACTGTCAAGTATCAATGAAGAAGTAGAAGAATACTGTCAGGTATCAATGACTGTTTCAAAGACAGAGAGAATAAACAAGCAAACACAGCAGTGCAAGGCCATTTCACCTGATCCACACTGCTCCACCCTCAGTTCAATTTCACTTTGTGCAATCCAGCATCAATGGCCAGAACAGTGTCCATAGCACCAGCAAGAAGGGTTTCTGGAAGAGCCATGGTGTATGCACTGAGCAGTGCCTGATAGAGGCATTGCTTTTGCCTCACCTGGTGCTCAGAGTCCTTCCAAAGCTGTAGTGCAGAGTGCCCTCCCCATTGTTTTGCATGGGGTTCTGCTGAGCTCTGTAACCTCAGGTACAATTAGCAAGCAGTTTTCTTATCCAAAGGAATCCTCCCTAAAAGAGAAACACAGCAGAGTAACCCATTTCAAGGAGTATCACAAAATCCAGAAAGATGCTTAAGTAAAATAACCTTGGTCTTAATTGCTTTGTGCAGAGAGTGAAGAGAAAGTATTTGCTTATACCAGCTGGTTGTGTGCTATATGTAAATTTTCCATATCACTTTTCTAATGGGTTGCAGCAGTGCCTGGATGCAAACTGGTGGTGAAGAGATGGGTAAATCCTCCAAGGATTGCTTTGAACGTGGAAATGAATTTCGGCTCTGCCACTTCAGAACACTTTTTGTTTACTTTCCACTGACATGAAATCGGCAGCGATTTCGTAGCATGCGGGATTGGTTAGCTGGTTACATAATGCTTAATAAATCCAAGAGAAATAATATGAAACACATCACCCAGTCCGGGAAGAGCAATGATAGCTCAGCTGTGTCACCAACCCGCCTGGCCACTGGCTTTTGGAGAAACATCTGACCAGTGCTGAGAGATGTGGGGTGTGAGATGGGTGAATAGGAAAAATGGTCTTGCTGTCTTTGGAAGCAAGGCATTGCTCGAAGGCAATGCTCGAGGTACAACACTCCCTTCTCATCCCATCCCATTCTCCCAAGCACATGCTCACACAACCAGATGCATCTGCTGTTCCAGGAAGCAGTGCAGCGTCTCCCATTGATTGCCCTCAGGGTGCTCTGCAATAGCATAAGGGCCCCTCAAGCAGCAGGAGCGAGATGTGGCATCAATTAGCACAGGCAGTGGCTGTGGGGATGGTGTGGAGAGGGGACATTTGGCTGAGATGTCAGCAGTGGTGTCCCCAGCAAGCATGATGGAAAAAGACCCAAGCAGGGTCTGCCAGATTCAACAGAAAAAAACTTGCACACTTAAGAAAAGAGATTTTCAGCCCAGCATCCTGCACCTGGCCCCTTCTTCCTCCTTGCCTTCCTCTGCAGGCATCTGCCCATCTCTTTCTCCTTGTTACAGATTAAGATTTGAACAGACCACTAAGATCATCAAGTTCAACCCCAACCCATCCCCAACGTGCCCACTGACCATGTCCCTCAGTGCCACATCTCCACTGTTCTTGAACACTTCCAGAGACAGTGACTCTACCACTAAGCCTGTGCCAATGCATCACCACTCTCTCTGAGAAGAAATTCTTCTTAATATCCAAGGTGAACCTCTGCTGGTACAACTTGAGGCCATCACCTCTCGTTCTATTGCTGATACCTGGGAGAAGAGGCTAACTCCCACCCCGCCACAATCTCCTTTCAGGGAGTTGTAGAGAGCCATAATGTCTTCCCTGAGCCTCCTCCAGTCTGAACAACCCCAGTTCCCTCAGCTGCTCCCCATAAGACCCTTCTCAGCTCCATTACCCTTCTCTGGACAAGCTCCAGGGCCTCAGTGTCTTTCTTGTAGTGAAAGAACATTGCTCCCCTGCCAACCTTTCCCTGCTGATCCTGTGCCCCACTTTGCTTTGTGGCACCCCTTGGTGCTGGTGCTGCCTCTGCCCCACAGCACGAGCAGGAAGAGGAGCAGAGCTGGGGATGCAGGGGTTAATCCCACCCGGTGCAGCGCTGGGGCCAAGTTTGTAAGTGACTCTTTGCTATTTCGAAAAGAAGCTGCCTGGAAAGGGAAAGGAAAGGGAAAAAAAAGAGAGAGAGAGAGGTTTACTTTACAGCCATCGTTATTTCATCTGCACAGTTTATACAATGGAAAATAAAAGCCAGGGAACGCAAAGTCAAATCATTTCTGTTTCATTAATGGTATGGAAATGGTTTTGGTTTTATAGGGGAAAAACAAATGTGAACTTGATGTGTGTGTGTGTGTGTGTGAGTGTTCATGCAGCTCTCCTCATTGCAAAGGGCAGAGCAGCGAAATCCAGAAATAAAAAATGACTCAGAGGCTGTAGGATCTATGAGTCAGTGGAGCTGTTGTTGTTTTTAAACAGGAGTGAGAGCACAATATGGGCGACAATCGCCCGCGCAGCCCTCCCGGCCCCAGCAGGGGGGTGGAAAGCAGGATCTGGGGCAGGGAGCTGGAGTTCTCCTGTAGGGGACGCTTCCTGCCTGATTTCAGTGCCTCGAGCATGACCAAGGTGGATGTGGTGGTGGCCAGAGGATGGAGGATCGCAGCAGTTCTGAGAGCAGATGGAGAACCGCTTGCTTCGTCCTCACCCATAGGCAAAGACATGGAATCATCACAGAATCCTAGAATTGGTCTGTGTTGGAAGGGACCTTTAAGATTATCCAGTTCCAACCTCTGCTACAGGCAGGGACACCTCCCTCTAGACCAGGTTGCTCAAAGCATCTGCTGACTGAAATTAACAGAAACCATCCCTGGGTGTTTTCAAGAAAAGGCTAAACATGGCACCGAGGGACATGGTTAGTGGGCATGGTGGGGATGAGCTGATGGTTGGACTAGTGGTGTTTTCCAACCTTACTGATGCTATGAAACCTCCCTGGCCACGTCCTCACCATGAAACATCCCCGAGTCCCAAAGCAGCTCAAGGTCACTTCAGTGCCACGCAGGTCACTTGCAGGAGGTACGCCAGCGACATTGGAGATGGCCAAAGCAGAAGTACAGACAGCGTTCAGCTGAGCTCATCTCTCCAAAGTGAAGTTAGATGGTGATGTCATTCAGGCATCTGAAAGAGATCTGAGAAGTCTTCTTGTACAATCCATACCCAACTCACCTTGTAATAGCACTGTGCATTATTTGTTAAACACTTCATTTAAAGGGTTATTTTCACAAAGAAAAAAATAAGTGGTAGAGTAAGTCTGTTTCCAGCCTGTTTGAAGAAGGTCCAAACACACCAGAAAAGTATACTGCATGTCTTTTTGGCACTGGGAAGCACTGATGTCTAATGCAATCAAAATCAACCCCTTTCTATTCACCAGGAAACATTACTGGCTCACTCCTCACTCCACGCGCCCACTGCCAAGTACAGTATTTGTTACACGGGACAATGCAGGACCTGAGGGCAGAGCTGCTCCCTTGAATCCAGTGCTGTTTGTGTACTGCCACTGACCACAGAGAAGCCTCACAGGGGCAAGAAGTGGGATATCGGGTCTGCTAGCTCCACTTGGTCTCCCAAAGCAGGAAGTCCAGGGCCCTGCTGGGCAGCTCACGCCCAACACTGCCAGAAGGCTGCACAGCCGTGTGTGTCTTCCCCTGGAAACTAGGGATGTAAGAAATGCCCCACCGCATCCTGCCCATGACAGCTCAGGAGTGATGGGGACAAGACCTCGCAGTCTCGCATGGGACAGTGAGTGAGCAGAAACAAGTGCTGTAAATAACAGGGAAGGAATTTGTTTGTTCTCATAACAACTTTATGAGCGGCTCTGTTACTGCAGAGCCGTGTCATTAGCCATGGACCACAGCCCAGCGCAAAGCCTGCTCCTGAGCTGGGAGCAGATAGAGGGCTCGTGGCTGAGCCCTGCACTCTGTGCTGCACCCACACCCCCAAGTGGCACCCAGCGACCTGCCCACAGGTCCCTGCTGCACCTCAGCCTCATCCTTAAATGTAATTTAAGGACAATTTACTACTGAAAGATGGAGCATAACCTGAAGCTCACGTGGAGGTGACCTGAGCAGGTCCTCTTCTGGTGCCTTCCAGTGCAGGAGGCAGCTGGGCAGTGCCTTAGCACCTCACACCGAGTGCCTTTGCTGAAGCCCATCTGGTGTTGGGTTGTCACCATACAGCACGGCAGAGAGGATTTGAGAAACGAAGCCTTTCATTCAGCCCTGCAGCAGGGCGACTCACCTGCCTGTGCCACCGCTTTGGCTACGAAGTTCTTCCTCTGCCCTCATAGTGAACACACTGAGCTTCCATCTCCTTGCACTCGGGCTTGCTTCTTGCTCATTCACCCTGCTAGGAGTCAGCGCGGGTGGCGGTATCAGCCTGCTGCTGTCACAAGGGAGGCACTTCTGGCATAGTCTTCCCTTCCTCCTTCTACTTAAAAATTGTTCAGTATTCTCCCCATAGCATCTCTGGGGTCCTGGTTATAGATACTAGAAGACTCGATCCCATTCTCATGTGCAGGAGAACAAGCCTTCCTATTGATAGGGAGCCAAGCTCCCTGGGAGCCCACCTCATCGGTGACTTCAAACCCTTTTCCCAACTGTCTTTCCACAGTAACTTTGACTAACTGTACTATTTATTGGCTCACATCACATCCTTATGGCTTCAATTTATTTTCTGAAAACGCAACCCACATTTAATTAGCTTATAGTTTGTTCCAAGTTTTGCTTATCCAGCTTTTTTCTTCTTTTTTTTTTTTTTTTTTTTTTGAAGTTTGTATTTTGATGTTTAGCATTTGCCTTGGCAACATCTGGAACCCCTTTATGGAAGCGTATTGTTACTTTTACTGCTCGTGCAGCTTTATTAAATCATCCGCGTATTAATATTGAAAGTGTTCATCTGGGTCTCATCATGGCCAAGACGAGTGATGTGGCAGCTCAGTTGTACCTACGAGCTCGTGCTTCAAGGACACAATGTTCTGGAGAAATTCGCAGTGGGCTTTGTGCACTTGGGTTGAGTTTTAGTGGGAGAATAAGGAGGGGAAAAAAAGAGATGTGTTCCTGCTCTGACCTTTCTTGCAGATAACAGCATCGAGGCCTGAGTGAGTGTAGAACAATTTGTCTCCGAAGAGTTTTGTCTGGTTACTGCTGTATTCCTGGCTCTCGTTTCCATATTTAACTCTTTCATCCTCCCTGGCTGCCTTGCTCCGCAGTGCAGCTAACTGTAAGCCGGCATCGTGTTCCCGTGGGGCGTCAATAAGTAAACATCAGCCCTGTGGGAATGAGTAAATAAAGAGCAAACCCCCATTGGGTGTTGAGCAATGAGGGCAGTGCGGGCAGAAGAGCAGGACGCCTACCAGCAGGCATAGATGTAGCAATGGCCATCCTTGCTGTCCCACCAACAGACCTTCATGCCTCAGCAGCCCAAAATAAATCTCGGCAACAAGGGCAGCACGGAGCAGCCCAGTTATGTTGGGATCCCAAAATGAAAGGAACCCAGGGAAGATCAGGAGCACTGAGCTCTGTCTCTGTGCGCCACAAAACTTTTATTTCCCAATGCATCCATTCAGAAAATACCTTTTTTCCCCTGGGTACTTCACCAGAGGTTATAAGGGAGCAGCTTAAAGCTGGGCAGACTTCCTATAGTAATGACTGCTTTTCTGCCCTGTTTGGAGTTAAAATCTCCCACGCAATCCTTCCCCACGTGCAATGAAAGTTCACTGCAGGAAGTACAGATGGCCCACACTTCTGCAAAGTGGCTGCTGTAGTTCAGGTTCCCATCTGAGTGCTGCTGAGTCTACTTATCAAGCACATACTGGTATGTATTTCTACATAAGCTATTCAGTGGCTTCATTTAAAAGAAAAGGCAAAAGAAAAAAGAAAAATATATCTAGCTGCCTTAAAACAGGAAGTTTAAATTTAGCTGGGATTTATTCCTTAACCAAGAATAGTTCCTTTAAAAATAGAGATAACTTGCTCCCATCGGGAGGGAGCTGCCTCCATGGGGCCAGTGTAGTTGCATCAGCTCACTGTAGGCTTTGCCATCCTCTAAAACACATTGGTCTGAGCAATGGGGTAGAACAGATGCATGCAGAAGGAGAGCCACTTTGGGCTGAAACTCGCTGAAAGTGGCCAACTGCTGTCCCCTCTGCCCACAGCTTGCTGTGCCGGTGCGCGCCGCAGCCTGAAGACCAACCTGTGCAAGTGGTGCGACTCCACGCCGCCGGCCTGCGAGCGGGAGGTGTGCTACAGCAACTGCAACCTCAACTCCTACTGCGAGGACCCCTTTGAGATCTGCGTGGCCATATGGTGAGCTGGGGATGTGGGGAAAAAGGGTCGGTTGGTGGGAATGTGCTTGTGGGGATGCCGTGCCATCAAAATCATCAAGGGCTTTCTCTTCCTCCCCCCTTGCCTCCATTGTAATCATAACTGAGATGCGACTGGGTCTTTCCTTTAATTAGGAGTGGTTTATTTTCTAAATAAATTCTGCGTATATATGCCCCACACAGCACTGCAAGCATGCTATGTTTCCTCTGTACCCGCATAAACCTGAATTTAGCTTTGCAAGCTGAGCCTGCTGTGCAAAGCCAGCAGACCTGATGCCCAAAGCTGTGATTTCCTCCTGCATCAGGCTGGGAAAAGCCTGCTCCAGGTGCAGGGATGCAGAGGCAGAGTTGCTGCCCCAGAGGTCTGTCCCCATTTGGGGCATGGACATCTACGCTGGTACCAGGCCACTGGTAACATCCCCAGGGAAAAGCCCTATTGGCTTTTGCTGGAAGTGCCTGGAAAGGAGATGTGTTCTGGCATTTCAGACCAAGCATACACCCGGATGACTGAGCACCTCCTCCAACTTTCTGGTCTCCCATGTGCAAAACTAAAGTGCATTTTGGGTCTACCCAAAGTGATTTTCTCCTCTGTCCCTTCTAATTCGGCTGCCAGAGTGAAATCCAGGAAGCATATATTGCTAGGCTTTATCTCAACCTGCTAATTAGTGTGAACACTGGATTTCCCGGCTTTCAGTAGACTTTTACCTCAGTGTAATTATTGCATTATGGACTGGAAAAAAATAACAAAAGCAGAAGATCAACAAGAAACCCAAACAAACAAACAAGGTCGCCTCTGCCCCAAATTTCCCTGTGCACAGATATGGAGAAGACCTTAAAGAAGTCCCAAGAGGACCCAAGAAAACATGGGGAAAACAGAGGACAGGGATGTTTCACCCACTCCAGCAGGAAAAGGGTGACAAATTTAGGTTATTTCCCCCAGTTCTATTTCCAACATCCCAGCTGACTCAGAAATAATTGTGAAATCTACTGCACCTCCATCTTCCTCCAGAAACAAGGGTCTGCAATGGCACTCTGCCTCAGCAGCCATTCCTTTGCTCCTCTTTAGCTCTTAATTACTCACTGGCTCTACAGGACATAAGCCAGTCCACCTTAGGTGAAGGTCTTCTGAGCCCTGGTGCAGCTGCCACCCCTCATGCCATATGAATCACCCCAATTAGCTCTGCTCCAGCTCTCCTTCCCAGCAGTTTGTCCCACCTCCAGGCTCTAGCTCTTTGCAGCTGCCACCACCTGCTCTGGAAGGAATATACCCCAGTTCACGCCCAGCCATTCCTAAATGGAAATCGTGATCTTGAAGGTCTTTTCCAAAATCATCCAGGCACCCTCATTACTGAGGAGCTTTGCCCTTTGCTCCCCAGACTTGTTCACCTATCTTGGTAATCACAAGGCCATCTCCCACCCCCACAGTCTTGCCTCTGTGATCTCTTTTCTCCACCTATTAGTCCAGTTAGTGATGGGAGAGAGCAAGCCCCAGCAAGGGGACATTTATCTCCCTGCATTATCTTACTTTTCTCAAAATTAACTCCTTCCACATGGACCATACCCCGTGGTATAAAATAAAATCTGTCTACCAACAAGACTAGCCATAAGGACAGCAATGCAATAAGAGCAATGCAGTTTTAATGTGCTCTTTCTCTGCCCAGCTGGTTCTTATCTCAGTCACACCATGTGCGTTCTGCAATTGGCAGTGGCTGCCGGTGGTGCTCAATGAGCTTCACCAAGGGGTGAAGATGAGCTCATGCCTGGGGGTTTGGAGGCAGATCTGTTTCACCATGTTCCAACACATCTTATAAACACAGCCATGGCCTCACCATTGTCCAGGTTGATGTGTATCAACCTCACATTACGATTTTGAAGCTTCAAATATCAGAGTGGCCCTGGAGGTGTTCAAGGGCAGGTTGGATGGGGCCCTGGGCAGCCTGGTCTAGTATTAAACGTGGAAGTTGGTGGCCCTACCTGTGGCAGACAGGTTGGAGATTCATGATCCTTGAGGTCCCTTCCAACCCAGGCCATTCTGTGATTCTGTGAAATAGTCCCCACTTGTGACTCAAGGGCTCTTCTCCCTCAGGTGGGCACAAGCAGTCATGCAAAGATGTTGTGTAAGCACCAGCAATTAGCTCAGGGCAGCAAGACGGGGCCAACCAGCTCTGCCAACACACGTGCTGAGAGGAGAAGGATGGAGGAGGCTGGCACTGGAAAAGGAGGAATTTAACTCAAATCCTGCTCTCAGCCTCAGGGCTGGCCCTACCTGACCCAACATCTGGTTACAAACTTGTGAATTATCTGTGCAAAACAATGGAGTGTCTGGCTGAAGTTCCACTACTGGTGCACTCTAGAAATTTCTCTTTCACCATCTGGAAGAGAGAAAAGGATTAAATAAATCCCCTCTAAAGTACATATAATGAGAATTAGATCAGAGCCACCACTAACATGTCCTCCCATATACTGCACAGAACTGATGATCAGCACAGGGTTCAGATGACGTGCAGGTGACTATGGGCTGGTGGCTGCGCCACTGGCCTAACGTTTTGTTGGTTCATTTGGCCCCTGCAGGAGGCAGGACAACGACAGCATCAGGATCAGCACACTCTGCCACAACCCCCACCGCCCCATAGAGAACCTCATGGTCCCCAATTACAACACCTCGCGCTGCATCATGACCCACCAGCCCAGCGAGGATGGCATCATCTACATCTGTGGCTGCGTGGATGAGCAGGAGTGCAATGATAAGCTTATCTTTGAAAATCATACCAATGGTGAGTACTTTTGCTGTTATTTGAAGTGAGGAGGAGCACTCAATGCTAATGATAGATAAGTCGCATGCTGGGAGCCATGCAGTTCTGCATTTCCAAGAAACAGGGCACAGACTCAATGTCTGCTTTGACCTCCTGTATGAGGTAGGTAACGTTTGTACCCCATTACCACTGCCCTGAGCCCAACAGTTTTCCACTGGCTCGCCCTTCCCTCCCAGAAATGCCTCCTGAGAACATCAGGAGATGGAAAATCCACCGTGTCCTTCAGTAGGCTGCACCCTTTGGCACGGGGTGAATAAACCAGAGAACCCAAAAGCTGATGTAACCCAGAGCTAGTCTGTGCTCCAAAGGCTTTAAAAAAAATCACTCTTGGACACATCCCACACCAGCAGACCCGGGGGAACCCCTGATGCCCACCAGGGCTGGCACCCAGCAGCGGGTGGTGCTGGGAACGCTCTCCTGATTCGGCATTTCCCTGCAGATGGCTGCAGGTCCAACAGGAGCTGTGAAACCACTCTCGCTAAGAGGCAGCTCGTGTCTGTTCCTCGGGAGGGTCATACGCTTTGGAAAAGCTGCTAACTGGATCCTGAACCTCTTGGGCCTTGTCCAAACCTCTGTAGTTCTGAATGGACCACATCTGTCCCAGTGCCCATCAGGCATCTGATCCATCTCAGCGGCAAAGCAAAGCCCCTCTGATTCTCTGTAATTCATGAAATGCTGAAAGTGAGGCTAAGCATAACCTGCAGGCCAGCAGCACAGCTTCTTCCGCAATGCTAGGTAAAAAAAAATCACATAAAATGCAAATTCTTAGAACAAACAAGCCACTTTTAATGGAAGCGAATGATGCTAAATTTGGCAGTTCTTTGCTGCTTGCCGAGCCAAACATAACAGGTACACACGCTTCTAGAGAGAGATAGTCTAATCCCAAAGCTGGTGCCAGCATATATAATTTCACACCAAAACGACAACTGGCTCATTGGAAATGCCACCCCCAGCCAAGACTTTCACAAACAGCCTTCTTGTGCCAACCAGCATGCAAAACACCAAAACCCAGAGCTGGGCAATGCGCGGGCTGGGCCCTGTGGTTGTTTGCAGGGAAGACAGAGAGAAGCTGCTGCTCTCGGTAGCGGGGACAGGAGCTGTGCTGCAGCCCCCCATGGCATCAGGAAGGGGCATCCTCAGGAAGGAATCTGCAGCGATTACTGCTTTCAGGACTCGTGCACGCAACGCCCTTAAAAGTCTCTTCTCTTGCTTCAGAGTTTCAGAGATGGGATCTGAAGCATCGGGAAAAGCCATTAAAGCAGTAGGTGATATCCAGGCCTCGCGCTTTCCAAAATAAACATATTCCTGAGTTAGTTATTGATTTATATCAGTTTAGGTTGATCCTGTGGTTTGAACCTGATGCCTATTTTAGAAACGCTTTCACAGCCTCGCAGAAATTAGCTGCAGCACGTTTTTTGAAATTTGCCAAGGAAAATAGCAAAATGCTCTGTTTTTCCAGAACCTGAATTATGATCTGCACATACTGAGGTCAAGCAGCAAGAGTTTTGCTTATGGAATGATTCTTATCCCTCTTCCCCTGGGTTATTATACTTGGCAGGAAAACCTCTGAGTAAGATTTTACTTGAATATCTCTACTGAAGTCAGCATGTTTATTCCAGGAATCGCTAACATCAAAGCATCACACAATTACACGTTGCGCAAGGGTTGGGGTTTTGTTCCCCCCTCCGATGATCTGAAGGCAGACGGGCTTAAAAGCCATGAAACAACAGGGAGCTGCCCAGGCAGTGCCAGAGCTGCACTACAATGATAAGTGATACTTTGATGGGTTGATGGTTGGACTAGATGATCTTAGGGGTCTTTTCCAACCTTAATCATTCTGTGACACTCAGATGGTGCTGAAGCAATGCTCCCTTACGGTACTATCTCTCATGGTTTTCTGTGCCACTCCCTATGGGCAGGAGGGCCCAGTTCCCCCCTACACACCAGCAGCGTGATGGCACTATGGCTGCACCGGGGTGCAGGCCACAGCCTGGCGCACAGGGCTGGCCTCCCGCACCTTCACTTGACAAACGGGCCCTAACTCCAGGACTAAAATGAATGGCTCTCTAATAATTGCATACATCTGGGTTCTTACTCTTTGCTCAGATGGGATTTGTGTGCAGCCTGCATTACCGCCCTGCGAACGGCTGCGCCTTATTAACCACCCTGCATATTTTCCTCCTACACGCGATCAAAACAAGATGTCGCGGGGCCCTCAAGGCAGCTCCTTCCTCCGTGTTTCCCTCCCCGCAGGCTACTCCATGCTGCAGAGCAAGGAGGTCATCCCGGTGGCTGCCATCAGCCTCCTGCCGCCGCTGCTGGTGGCGGTGATGATCACTGTCATCTTCTACCTCTGCCGCACGCAGAAGCAACGCAAGAGGGCCAAGAGCTGGGTTGGGAAGCAGGGGCAGGGTCCGGCACTTCCAGAGCCAGGCAGGGCTGCTGAACGGGACGAGAAGCTGTCTGTGCTGACGGACGATGGCCCAGCTGCCATGAACCCCACCTGCGCCAATAGCCTCAACCACAACACCGAACTGCTGCCCATCGAGCTGGATGAGATGGTGGGCAAGGGGCAGTTTGCGGAGGTGTGGAGGGCTAAGCTGAACCACAGCAGCTCAGGGCAGTATGAGACAGTAGCAGTGAAGATCTTTCCCTGTGAGGAGTATTCTTCCTGGAAGAATGAGAGCCAGATCTTCACGGATGCCAGCCTCAAACATGACAGTGTCCTGCAGTTCCTCACTGCTGAGGACAGGGGCTCGGGGCCACGCAGGGAGTACTGGCTCATCACCGCCTACCACAGCAGGGGCAACCTCAAGGACTATCTCTCCAGACACATCCTGAGCTGGATGGACCTGCAAAAAATGGCAGGGTCGCTGGTGAACGGGGTGGCCCACCTCCACAGCGATTACACCACCTGTGGCCGGCCAAAAATCCCCATTGCCCACCGGGACATCAAAAGCACCAACATCCTGGTGAAGAACGAGCAGGAGTGCGTGATCTGTGACTTCGGCATTGCCATACGCCTTGACCCCTCACTGACGGCAGATGACTTTGCTAACAGCGGGCAAGTGAGTATGAACCTCAGCACCTCTCAGACAGGCATGCATGCCAACAAATGCACTGCCCTGGGTGGGACATGCAGCCTTTACAAATAGGGCTGTCTCCACATCACACCATCCGGAGCATAAGACCTCACCCATGTGCTCCCCAGCCCCTGCTAACCTCTCTTCTTTGTGGACAGGTGGGCACTGCCAGGTACATGGCTCCAGAGGTCCTGGAGTCCAGGGTGAACCTGGAAGATCTGGAGTCTTTCAAGCAGATGGACGTCTACTCCATGGCCCTTGTTCTGTGGGAGATGGCCTCCAGATGTGAAGTAGTGGGAGGTAGGAAAGTCACACCCAGGCTTGTCTTGCACCTCTTAGCTCCTTTCCTCTATGTACAGAGACCTTCATCCACTCATGTCCCTGGTGGTGACGGTGCTCCAACCCAATGCAGGGCAGTCCATTGCAGGTCCTGGGATTCAGGTGGCTGCTAAGAGCCGGTGACAGACCTCACCTAGGGCCCACCTCTGCCCAGCCACCCACCTAGGGGGCTGGCACTGCGGTTGAGGAGCAGCAGAGGTGATCACATCATCTTTGGCTGTAGATGGAGAAAGCCGTACCGGGGTGGATGGCTGAGGGAGGTCTCCAGGACAAGGCAGGTGGTTGACTCAGGGCCTGGCATTTCCTGGTATCACAATGGCTTCGCACACTGGTTTTAATCCAGCCACAGCACTAAATCCATCCAACTCCTAGCACTGGTCACAGAGGTAGAAGCAGACATACTGTGGTTCTTTACAGTATACGTCCTCAGTTCAGGGAAGAGGTCAGGCAGTCCATCGGTCCCGTCTCTGAAAACAGCATTTACATGAAAGCCTGGTGCTACACTTCTGCACTCAAATTCTAAACTATTTCCAAATCAGTTTATTTATGCAGACTCATAAAAACAAACTTCTCACCCAGTAGGCCACACCAAAGCACTGCAGTGAGCACATGAAAACCATCCTATAATACTGCCATTGCTTCTTTGCAGAGGTAAAGAATTACGAGCTGCCTTTTGGGTCAAAAGTGCAGGAGCAGCCCTGTGTGGACACCATGAGAGACATCGTGCTGCATGGCAGAGGGCGGCCCGAGATCCCTAGCAGCTGGCTGGTGCACCAGGTAAGCCAGGAGCAGCTGGCTCAGAGGCAAACCATCCTGTCCCACTCCACTGACCCAGCCTGAAGATGACTATAGCTGCAATCAAGTCAGTGTGGCTGGCTGAGCTCATATAAGCTCCCCTAGACCCACTTCCCCAGTACGGAAAAGCCAACAGCCAGGGGGTACAGCAGAATTCACAGTTGATAAATCAATGGCCAAGAGCAGAATGGATGCCAGTAATGAGGCTTGGTTATCCTGTGGATGCTGAAGCACAGCAAAAGGGAGCATCCAGGCTTCTGCCTACTTAGTCAAGGAGTTGGAAGTTCAGAGGTCATCCTGAACCTCACACGTGGAAGAAAAGACTTCCACTCATACAAGGAAAGGGGAAGACAGGCAGCACCTCCCTCAAGTGGAACAGCCAGAAGACACGCATGAAGCTGACAGCAGGGAAACTACTGGGTTAAGTCTTCCCAAGGGAAAACCTTTCATCAACTTTTAGCTCAGAGGGCCTGAGAGCACAGCATCTTAGCATGGAAAGCATAGCCCAGCATGCTAGAGTAAATGCATTTCAGCAGTAATGAGGTATGCTGTTCTAGAATCATCCACAAACACTCCCAGAACAACCAGCTCCACAAACATTGCTCCCAAATGGCCTTCTCTTCCCCACTACTTTCCTTCATGAATTGAGGACACAAGGGGCTGAGCAGTTTTCAGATCTCACCTGAAGTGGTGCTTCTTAAATTTCACTTGCCTTTGAGAAAATCACCATACACTGATCACCATTTCAGCTCCCCCCAAAAAAGCTGAAACAAGGAGTCTGTGGACTCACAGAGCCCTGCAGCATCCAGGCGTTGATCATCATAGGTCATTTTGTACCACCTATCCATAAAACACACTGCTTCCTTCCATCACACAACACAAACCCAGAATTTTCAAGAGAGGAGATACAGTTTCATGATCTTAGAAGGCCATGCATTCCCTCTATCTCTCAAAACCATGTTTGTCCAAGGACTTGCAGCACCTGGCCAAGCAAAGCTGCAAACAGCATCAAACGACTGCGGTTTCTGTTGGTCCATCAGCAAATTTATCAGTGAGCTCATTGGGCTTGCCCTGCCTTCTTCCCTTGTGTAGTAAAACACAGAACTTAAATCAGCACGGCTGCATGCTTGAAGCCTTTGAGTATTCGTCTCAGATGTTCACCTCCCAGGTCTCTGATAAACTTTGAAACCACAGGAAAAAAGCACAGAGGCTTGGGCTGTCAGAAGTCACATTCTAACAGAGCCTAACCACAGCTGCGCTGTGTGCTGAGCTGAAGTGCTGACTGCAGTTACCGCCGAGAAACAGCACCGCTGCCACAGCAGGGCTGGCCTAGCACACAAACAGAGCGAGGTTTATAAAGGCAGCAGCTTTTATTAGACCACCTGATACTCACTGGGGATGAAGAACAAAAAAAGCCGTGTCGTGTTCCTGAAAGTTTGTCTCTGACTAATATCAGTCAGGAGCAGCTCCCCACAAACCCGGCTTCACATTGTTTTCCTAGGCTGCAGCATAGGGCAGCACCATCTGCTGGGAGGCAGCAGAAGTCCTCCAGGCGCTGCTGCTTGGAAGATGTACTGGGTGACGCCGAGACGAGGGGCCTGAAGGGAAGCACCCGCAGGTGTTGGCAGCCCTGCCCCCGGTGCGGGGTTGGAACGAGATGATCTCAGGTCACTTCTGATCCAAGCCATTCTGTGATTCTCTGTTCCCATCAAAGCAAACCCAGGGGATGCACAGCTCCAAATGCTACTTCTGCAGCTCAGCCACAGGGCTCCTTCTCAATGAAGCGAGGGCCAAAGCAGTGGGTCCTGGTGTAGGATTGCCAGCTGACATCATTGGGGTCACAGCATTAAACCCCGGCAGCTGACTCACCCATAGCACTGCCCATCAGTAGCCCCAGCACAACAGTTTGCCAACTGCACAACAAAGCCAACTAAGACTTTTATCCCCAAAGAGGCCCAAGTAACTCATAAATACCCATGCTCCTACCTCACTTTACCCCCTACTATTAAGAGAAGTGGGGTTTTCTCAGTCAGGTGAATTACAAGAGCTGGTTCATGCCCACTTGTACTGGCACAACCGAAGGGCTGGTGCAGGGCAGGAGGAGCAGCGAGAGCTGAACTCAGTACTGCTGCTAAAAACACACTTGTAGAACTGTAGCTGGATGCAGCACTCAGCATCCCCTGGAAACTCAGGTTACCAAGCACAAACCCTGCACTAAACCTGCTTTGCAAGCATAACAAGATGCACATCTAAAGGAGCATCACATTTACAAGGCAAACTGCAGATAAACGTGAAGATTGCAGGGTAGAATAAGCACAGAAAGGTCTAATGGCTAAAGAATACAACAGCTCTGTTTGACAAAACTTTAGTTAAACAAGCTCATTTTTGGATGTTAATTAATGAACCTCAAATCCTTCCAGCCGGGCTAACAGATGAGCGCTGTCAGGAGCACTGAAATGCGCCCTCTGTCAGTCCTACTGCACGCTCCCATTCTCTCTTATCTGTATCCACTGTGGAAGGCTTTGTCCAATGAACCTCAGTGCAGAACAGCAAGGGCAGGGGAAGGGGCAGCAGGGCAGGTGACAGTGCGGCGCCTCGCTGTAGAACTCACGTTGTTCTTTCACCTTCATCTTTTTGGGTTCTCAATTGCAAGCTGAAATGCACAAAACCATGGAAAAAAAACAGGAAGCTTTATTTAGAATAATGATTTTTCTACTGTGTCGCAACTTCTGTTGTCAGTGATGAAAAAACACATGATAGGAACTACAGAGTCAAAGGAAGGTTCAACATAGCTGCTACTGCTGCTAGCTTCAAAGGGGGAAAACACCAGCGCAATACTTCCGTCCTGAGCCTAAAACAATGGACTCTTATTTGTGTGATTTTCTGAAGAGAAACATTACTGGGTGTTATAACCATTGTAATCCAGAGGATCTGAATGTTTTGAAGCATGCTGAAGAGCACCCAATCCCATATAAGACACGATTTTGTGGTGAGAAACTATTCATTGTAGTGCTGAACTACTTGGCGTGGTTTGCCCTTCGAGAAAGCTGATGAAACAAAGCCATGTTAAGAAGTTTAATTCCAAACTTACCTTCAAGGTTTCCCTACCAAATCCTCTACACGTGGGGGACACCCAGACCCGGGGTCAGCTCCCAGTGCTGTGGGTTACCTCCTGCACCTCCCCTTCCCTCCTGAATTCAGGGTGCTTCATCTCAACGGCCAAGGCTGAGGAGATGGGGATGCGTTAAGGCCCTCGGGCCCTATCTCACACCCACAAACACTGTCACGTACCATAACTTACCTACTGCATTCCTGCAGGAAGCTGCCCAAAGCCCAGCAAAGCATAAAAGCTTTAGATCAGCTTCTCACTCCCCTTCTTCCTGCCTTCAGCTCCTAACGCCAACCCTTCTGACCGCAGGGGATGCGCTTCCTGTGTGACACCATCACGGAGTGCTGGGACCACGACCCCGAGGCTCGCCTCACCGCACACTGCGTGGCTGAGCGCTTCAACCTGATGGCGCAGATGGATTGCGACGACATCCTCAACAACAACATGGACAACGAGGTCGGCAAAACAGCCTCTGCAGGCGGGGAGCAGCAGAACAGTGATGGGAGCAGGAGCACACCGTGATGCAGCAGCAGGAAGCCTCAGCACGAGAGTCCCATGAAAAGCAACTACGACCTAGTGCATAACTTATTTATTGCATCTGTTTCCTCCCACAGATGGACTGAACTGTGGAATCAATACTTTTTTTTTTAAGTGCAACACTATATATGAACTGATTTTGTACTTACTTTAAGCGTATAATGGTGCAAAGCATTTCTTTTATTGTTTTTTAAAACAATAACATTTAATCTTTTATTAATAAGCACGTGAGCTCCATCCATGCCCGTCTTTGGAAGTCCTTCCAGGCTGTCATCACGAGTTTCTCTTCTAACTGCTCATTCTGCACAGCTCACACACTTTTTGAATGGCCCTCACACACACACACACACTCCAAAAAGAAACCCAAAAAAAGATGAGGCAGTGGCCTGAGATGTTACAGGTTCAGTAGAACAAAGAGCATAGAAGTTACTCAGGTGAAGTTTCTTCAACAGTTAAAAAACAAAACAAAACAAAACAAAACCAAGTGACCAATACAGGCACTGCTGTTCCTGAGACCTCCTGCTGCTCTAAGAGTTCTCCACTCAGCGCTGGCAAACTCCCCACCACCCCACCTCCCACACCCCTGCCACCAGGCTGGTTCCCAGCCACCCCCAACCAGATCTTACCACACTAGCACTGCCAACACAAGCGCGTTGGCCAATTCTTCCTGCGGTTACTTCCCCTCCTCCACAGCATTACTCAACCTGAAGAAACACGATCAGACAGAGCCAAGACCTTTACTCCCCATAACTCCCAGATCAAGCCAGGCAACCTCTGCAGCAGATCGGCAATTAACTGAATGAGAAAGGTAAGTCACACCACACCAAACCACAGCGTTGTGCAAATCTTAATCCTTCCACTCTTGTGAGCAAAAGGTAATAAAACCTCTCGCTGCTACCAAGAAGCCTTGCAAGCCCATACCTGACACACACCTACACAGAGGTTCTTCCAAGATAGTGTGAAAGAGGAACACTTTGCTTGCCAGCACAGCACGCCTGGCTGCTCCTTCCTATCACCTTACAGTGCTCAGGTGAGCCCCTTCCCTCGAAGCGTACCTTCTCCAGTTTGCCATCACAACACTTCTCCACACACACCTAACATCAGTCTCATTTAACTCTTTAACGACTGCTCCCTGTATGCCCAGGAAGAACAGGGGGCACTAGGCAGCTTTTCTCACACCAAACTCCCTCTAAGCTGTCAAATCCCTCTTTCCTTTACCACTGAGTACAAAGTTTCCTCACTATACTTGCATCAAGTTGTTTGGACATAGCAATGATGAACATACTTCTTCCCAGTTCAGTTTGAGAGGCTTTGTAAGTCTCTGTCTGGTGTTCCAGAGGTGACTGGGACACAGAGGGGATCAACCTGTGCAAACTGGAAGTTGAAGGCTGCTCCTCTGCTTCTGAAAAGGAAATCCTCCTAGAGGAGCAGGCCTTCCTCTAGGCTTCACAGTTTCCACTGCAGATATTCTTCTCAAAAGAAAGCTTTCAGGCATAGAGAGGGGAACAGATTGAGAAGCTTTTCTGAAAATGAACTCCAGCCTCCAATAATGGAGGCATCTTTTCCCCATAAAAACCAACTCAATAATCACACATTCAGGATCATACACCTGAATGCACACATTAAATACAAGCGATGCATCATGCTCAGTTTTCGTGCTCAGCAGGGAACCAAGTACCTGCAAAGAGGGCTCCAAGATCTGTTTAAGTCTCAGGAAGACCAAAGTTAGCAAGGACCAGCAAGAACTTTGCTCAGCTTCACTGGAGCTGAATCAAGCCATAAAGAAAGGAACACAAGGCTAAACCCTATGTTTTGCCATGCTCCTCATTTAACTCACTGTGGTTCTATGAAGTATCTACACAGGAAGCAGCAGCGATCTCTTTTCCCTTCACTCCAGAAGGTACAAGATGGAAACAACAGCAGTTACGCAAGAGAATCAGTGTTAAAAATAGACATTAGTCTGCTGAGTACTTGCAGCTCTTAGGAGAGCCACATAAATGTCAAAATTTGAGTCGGATATTTGGTGGCTAGAATTTTCTTAAGCTATTTTTCAATTCCATCCTTTGTGTCCAGAAGAAACTAGAAAGTTGCATCCACATCACCAAGTCATTCCAGTTCTTGTGATCATCGGAGCAAAGGAAGACCTTATTTTCCTAGCAGCATCCCCACGTTAAAAGGAATCGTCTCGTATTTTAAGACTACTTCAGGGTAGGTCTATTTTTACATGAGAAAATTAGTAACAGCTTTCTCAGCATGAAACCACGGGCACACCAGATGAGGGTGGAAGAGAAATAACTTGGCTGATATTATACAAAGAACACAGATCGGTTTAGGGTGAACATGGGAGCCTTTCAGCCATCATTTTGACAAACTCCCAACTCAAAGTTTTAAGCAGAGCTCAGCAGCTGAGTCATAGGTCTGTATTCTAATGCAGACAAGTTTATCAGCTGAGTGTAATCCAGGGAAGTCAGTCTAGTTAATGTTGCAGTGATCACGGCAGGAACCAGCTGGACCTGGCACCACCCTTGCTGTTTATTTAAAGGGTACCTGCCATGTGACAGAGAGAAAACAACCAGCTAGCATGGAGAGTTGTCCATTTATTTTCTTTCCCTCTACCACCCCCAGCTTGGTGCAGGTTCCAAAGAACTCCTGAGCAGAGGAAGCTAACACTGCCACCGTGATTCCTACCCCAAATGCTCCAACTGCCTGAGGAGCACAGCCCAGACAGGCTGCAGACCCAGAGACAAGGAAAAACTAGACCCACTGCTTTCATATATATTTTTATTCCTGGTTGAACATGAAAATGCCCAGTAGGTATCCAAAAATGAAGACAGGGTAATTGTATAGAATATCACAAACAAGACAGCGGGGTCCAAACACATTCTTCTGCTGGAGAATACAGTTACTACCGAAGTGCACAGTGCCAAAATATCCTGCCATAAGGGCCAGCGAAAGCCCAGACAGAAAGATCTCCAGCATAAAAGACAACCATCTACTCTTCCTGGCCACCTGATCTCTAGGTAAAGCAAACAGAACAAACCAATCATTTTGTAGTTTTATTATCCCCACCCCCAATTCTCACAAAGGGACCATGACTCGCATCGAGATCTCAGTGCATTTCACAGCAGAAAAAAAAAACAAATACAAGAAAAAAAAAAATCAAGATAGTTGTGCATAAATCCAACTTTTTTATGCACAATTTACAGTTTGTGTTGAAAGCTAACACGATGGTTTAAACCTTCTGATGCACTCTTACACTTGTATCTTCTCCACAGAAAACATCTTACCAGATCACAAAGCTGTGAGTTCTCGTGAGGATGGATCAGGTGCAGCCATTGCCATGGCTGGGAGGTGGCAGATAATGTTATATACACTGACTGGAAGACTACATCAGAAGAAAAAACAGAGTAAGGCACCACTGTTGGAAAAAATTAAGGTAGCTTGTAGTTACAACAATAACGAAAGCCATAATAAGTACTAATCTTAATTGCCAGCAATTCTTTAACTTCAATAAAATAGGTATAAAAAACAAAGGATGTTTGTACCTGAATACAGTTTCCTGATACCGGATTGTGTTTCAAATCAATACCCAGTCTTCAGCATTATCAGCTTTTTTTTATATAATATCTAAGATGAAAAACCAAAACCTATAGTCCATGTATTCACAGGTCACATTTCACTGCTTTGTTCTGAATAACACCACAGGAGAAAAACCAAAACAATCCAAAGGACAGTTTGTAACACTGATACTTCACCTCCGCGATGATCAGATGGGTAGAGAAGTTTAAATACAAAACTGTGTATTTTCTGTTCTGTTTGAAAGCCTCAGTCCTTGGAAGGGAAGGTGGAAGAGAAAAGGCCAAACCTCGTTACATTACAACAGGAGGAAAAAAAAAAGGTTACTCAAAGATTTAATAAAATTAGGAGTTGAAAAGCGTTCAAATTACTTTTTCAATTCAAGTCAATTATTTCAAGTATATTAAAATGTTTCAGAGGAAAAATTTCTCCATGGTTACGATTCTAATTGCTTTTATAAATCCATAAAAAAGAAAGGTAGTCTCTACACATATTCCATATTCCTCCGATGCATGCACGCGTTCTCTCTGAAGAAAGCAGCTCCCACGATCCAGTTGGTTCTTAACACTGATTTCAGGCACACCTTCCAAGCACCTCTCCAGTTTGTTTTTGCCAACGAAGGTCTAATGCTGGGCATAAAGGCAGCAATTTTTGGTTGCTGTTGTCTACACGGGTACTGAGCATACTTCAGTCATTAAATAGAGCTTGTTGTAGAAAGAAGTTCCCATGTCACTCCGAAAACCAAACAGTACCTTCTTCTCTTAGGCAGCTTTTGCAATCAGACAGACCTACTTAGAAGACTCTTACACAAGTCAGATAAAATCTTCTGGATCATACAAAAAAAAAAAACAAGTTGGTTGAATGTGTACCTGGCAAGTTTGTCTCTACGACCTTGTTCTGAATAGCTTTAAAGTGCCCTAGTTTATTTCCTTACGCTCATTTAAGCTTTCGCTATTATATAAAAAGGGGACACTCAGTGTGATTACTGCATTTTGAGAGACAGAAAAAGAATATCAGAAACGGGAAACTCGTCTTAAAGCAGCTTTTCTAGTTAGCGTCCGTCTGCTGAGTTTGCACGGCACAGACTGCTCTCCAAAGGGGTTTATGATAAACCCAGCCATCTCCCTGCAATTTAAAGAGAAAACAGTTATAACAGACACTGCCTCAGCAGAAGTCTCTTCGCACAACTACTACACCAATAGCTGTGAAAAACCAAAGGGACGTCACTTATACTTTTATGTCACACAGATTAAGACAGAGATCAACACTGCAGGCTACTGAGCCTACCTCACAGCATGCACGACTCCAGCTGAGCCACAGCTGAGCTCTGGGAACTGACTGCACTTGCAATTAACCCACACAGAAAGGCACTCTTCTCAACTCCATGATCCAGATTTAGTTAAAAAGCCAAACCAAGACACCAGCAAAGGGACAACCAACCAACCACTACCAGCTTTAACACAGCCCAACTGTGTTCCTGGAAATTACAGAGTTCTGGTTTACATTTAAAACTTTTATGGGTACAGTAACACCTGGACCACAAGGAATGCCTATTTCAAAGTTACCGTATCAGTAGCCTCTTGTCTTCCTGCACAGCCTGCAGTTCAACCTGTCAAAAGTCTTACTATAACACTAATACCACTACTGTAATATTTGTTCAGTAGCTCAACCTATAAGCTCCATCCAAAACTCAGTATGCCAGAAAATAAGTTCAAAGTTGAAAGTGAATGCCTCTTCCTTCCCTGGTAACAATAATACTTTGTCTTTATATTATAGCCATAACATAAGCTCAATTAGTACTGCTGATTAATTTCTTCAGGTATTTGCTGTGGCAGTCTACTTGTATACAACATGTACAGGTGAAGCTACTTTCACGTGACGTGGAGAAGTGCTCAGTAAAAAGAGATAACCACAAAACAGACAAACATTTAATTACAGAACTGAAAAAAATCACAGTGTTTGGGAAATGAAGGGTAAATCATATTGGGAGCTCACGTTACCTTACCAGTATGCATCCCATGTAACTAAATGATAAGATGCAAGGCCAGATACTCTGTTCTGACAGAACATGCCCACACGTGCATCTCCTTCCACTGTAGCTCTGCCTTTGCCAGCTAACTACTTTGGGACTTACTTCTTTAATGAAGTATTTAGTGCACCAAGGAGTGCCTGTTTCAGCACGAAGCCTCTCTTCATTCCTCTGTCGTTCCTCAAGGGCCCGCTTGTGCTCTGTAGCTTTATCGATGTCTCCATCCCGCAGAGACTCCGTTACATGTTGCCACAGCCTCCTACAAACCAAGTTGTTAACTTCAGTTTTCCAAAGTTTCCTTAGCTCCCCACATCAAACTGCAAGACAGGATCACTGCATGCAGTTCTTCCAGAAGAACTGCTCTCTGCACAGCAAACCAACAAAAGACAAAGCGTGACAGTGTGACAGAGGTGAAGAGGCTTGTGGCTGAGCCTCACACCTACAGGAGCAGATAAAAGGCTCTGAGGCTTTAGCTGCACCCATCTAATGCCTGCCTGCACACCCTTCAGAAGTTGCTATGGAAGCATTATTCAACAGGCACCTTCTTGTAAGGACCCCCCTCAGCAGGCACTGCCCAGCTGTGTGGTTTTCCCAAGGCATTCACTAGACTGCTCAGGACAAAGAAGGTCAGACAAAAATAAAGGTATTTTACCTAGATTCAAACGGTCCTTGCTTCTCAATGGGCCGGACTCGTTTTCGTGTCACCGACAATTTTGTCAAGTCCACATATTTTGTCTCCCCATTGCTGTAGGTGAATTCAAGCACGCTGTTCCACTCCCCTTGCACTCTGCACACCACTGTGTTGGTCGCGTTCTGCTTCACTTCGCCTGTGACTCTAGGAAATGGTTATTTTTAAAAGACCATGGTCAGAGGCACCTTACGACTGTTCACTGCATTCATCAACCTCACTCCAGAAGAGTCTGTATGCTTGTCACACTGTCCTGACAAATGTTAGTTACTTGAACTGCACTGGCATGGAGAAGCTCAGAGAGCAAAGTGACCTTTCCTCATTGCTCCAGTTCCTTTTGTGTTACCCACGGAAGTGTTTTGGCTTCAGCATAAAATTGTTTCAAATCTTTTAACCAAAACAAACAAGGCATGTAATAAGTAAAAAGCAGTAGAAAAACATCCATCCCATCAGGTATGTAGTTCAGACTGAAAAATCAGAAGTGAGGCTTTTTCCCAAGAACTAACTCAGTTAGTTATCTCACTAACTGCCCAGCTCAAGCAGAGCTTGAAGAAAAGGAAACAAAAGAGTTTGCAAATTATGCAGGTAACGCTCAAGACATGATCTCACACTCCAGGTGCTGCAGTCTGCACAAAGGACACCATCTCTAGCTTCAATTAAACTCTGATTACCTGCATAGAGACAATACACAGCACACCACTTTCCAGCTTCCAGTCCCCTCATCACAGGGATACTGGGTGCTGGATGTGATGGGAATGCATGGGGCATGCTGTGGGCATTGCAGGATGGAGTCAACTGGCTCACGGCAGGAGGCCGTTTATGATGAAACATCTGAGTTTTGGCCATCTTTTTGCAGTAAAATTAAATTGGTTTGCAAGATGTTTGAGGGAAAAAACCTAAAATGACACGCTGATCAAGCACACAGTTTCCTATTACCAAAATTTAAGATTTGCTTGTGAAAACAAGCTAGAGTTGGAACAACATGAGCAGTAAGAGCATGTGTATGCCTCCTGAAGTTTACAAGTGGGTAGGAGCTTCTGAAAATAACCAAAAGAGCAGGCCACAGGCAAGCAGCCTTCCCCTCATGCTGCTTTCTCTCCCTGTGACTCTCACACCTCACTGAAGGTACTGCACAAGGTGAAGCCCCCGTCCTCCTCCAGTCTGAATCCGCTGAGTGCCAGAAAGCAGCCAGGTCACACTGCACAGTCACACCTCCACAAGGCTGTGCTCTTAAGTATTCCTAAGTGGTGACAGCAGAGCACTGACAACCCAGTATTTTAGTATCAATCATAAAATGACTGCCTCTACTTAGCACAAAATAAACAAGGTTTTATCACTCGTGCAGCATTACAAGGCGCAGCACCGAGCTGCTAAATTAAACTCTTGTTGTGACCCATATTTCCTCCCACCGTATTACTCAATGACACAACCAATCCCACACTGCAGAACATGATATCTGCCTGAACTAATACTAGTGACAAAGCCTGGGAGCATTTGTCTGCAGGCTTGGCATGACTGATATACGCCTGGCTATCCGTGATCACTATCATCTTCTGTTTGATCAAGCTAAAGGGGCACAGGGCCAAGCAGCCAACACCCAGCTGAGGTCTGGCAATGAGGGTCAACACAGAAATCTATAATGTTGCCATAGCAACTTACTTGCACTCTGTGTAACCATGACAACACTGCTGCTTCCCCATCAAGCGATTCTTTTGGCAACGGTCAATCATTACTGCATCAGATTTCCAGTAGTTGCAGTACCTTGAGTGGGTCTGTCTAAAAAAGCCTCCACGTCCACTAATTTCATGGAGACATGCAGAACGTTTTCCAAAATTTCATCATTAACTTAAAAATGCATCCTATGGCTAAATTGTTACTGGAGCGACTGGGAGGTGGAAGCTGTATTGTAAGCAATGGAAATAAGGATCCCAAATGACATATTGCTTCTGCTCCGTTCCATTTTCACACGTGAGCTTCAGCTCTCCAGATGTCACTGAGATGGTTAGCTTTGGCTGCGAGGTAAATTCAAAGCATGTACGGGAACTTAAGGGACGAGACACTTCAAGATGAAGGCGTGGGTGTTTCTTGTTTTCTTTTAAGCTATCAGTAGGTCCTTGCCCTAATATCCTAGGGAAAGTATTTTTCTCCCCTGATGATTTTTTGCAATCTGAGAGTCCAAACCACGTTTCAGAAGTCCTGATGTGCCAGGCAGTTACATACTTCATTACTGCCTCTTGGACCTAAGGAAAGGTTTAAACAACTGCTGTCCACTAAATGGCTGAGAGCAAAATGCTCTGCAATCACATATTCTGTGCGAGACTAACGCTCTGCTTTCCTTTTATTTAACTCACTGTCACTACACAAGGCTAATCTTACAGCATGCAGTCTTACTATAGGAATCTCTAAAAACGCCACTGTTAATGAGTTTGAAAAGGCTTTGTACCAAGTGCACAGATGTTTACAGGGATTTCTTGGAAGTAACCCCAAGCAAACTTCCCCTTGGTCTTCTTTTATCTGTTAGTCTCCAAATAAGGGCATACATGAGCAATCACCATTACAAGAGCAAACATTGAGGTCTTTAAGGAAATAAAGGAAACAGAAGTTGACAGGTATTTCTACCTAGAGATTTTCCTCAAGTTGCTTAAATTTGATAGGATTTGTTTCTCTGCGCTGCTTTTACCTTTTGATTATAAATGCAAGCTGGAGACTCCTTCCATGTAATACTGCTGAGGTGCTCAAAGTGAAAAAATTCAAGGCCACACAACTAAGTACAAAGCATGCTGTAAATCCTGTAACATGCTAACCTACTCATTTCAGTAGCAAGAAATCTGCAGCAGTCAGGAAAAGGAGCCAGGAGCTCTGCTTTCCCAATGGTTTGAACTGAGAGTCAGAGAAACTAGGGGTTTCTTTACTGCCTTTAAATTTAACCTCACTGTGAGGATCACGAGATGCAGCCAGGATGTCGTTTCTCAACATCTCAAGTATTCACTGATAGCGAGAACAGGCTCACACTCAGACTACTGGAACACTTATTCAGCACACAGAAAAAAAGCCGCCACACAGCTGCTGGAGATCCAGAGCACAGACTTCTGTGGAAAAATAGAGAAGGGTTCTCACCGATGCAATTTCCCACCGTAGAAGGGCTTGGTGTGGAAGTTAATACTTGCAGAATATCCCGTCTTTGCACAGTTTATGTTGACTTTTCCTCCCAGTTCTACCCAGGGAACAGTCAGAATTGATCGAGCATACGCACAGGGCAGAGAGAACGTGTATTCCTCCTCATGCTCCAAGAGGCTCAGGAGACCTGTGCAAAGAAACATCCTTAGACGAGCACTGTTTTACAAATGACCAAGCAAGTTATTGAAACATAGACAGTACTACATCTGACTGCTTTTCCTCATCGTTCCTTCAGACCAAAGGAGGACAAAAGTGACATTTATTACAGATTCCAGATACTCAGGTTAGTGCTTTCAGTAAAATGCAACACACACTTATGTTTCTTTCTTGAAATTAGATTTATCCTAATAATACCTACCCACAAAATGCAATACTGTGCAGTGCAACATACTTCTCAGCCAAATACAAAAGGGCTGTCATTGCCTTATGGAGAGCTCTGGAGCACGACAACATTTATGCAGCCAACAGGAAAAAATGAATGAATACCCTAAACTGCAGTTCTTGAGGAAGGCTAATACTCCTGTTCATTTCCCCTCTCTTTACTACACCCTACTCTACCTGAATGCAGGTAGCAGAGACTCACTACTACACTTCTCTGCCAAGACAGGCTTGACCCTTTCCTGACAGCAGCTTTTGCAATAGATGTTAAGAATCTCATCAGAACTAGACATTTTAATTTGGGTTTTAAGATGCGGCTGGTTTTTTTGGTTTGTTTTTCTTTTAAATAGGAATCAAGGAACCACATCACAGAAAGTCTACCTCTCAGCATTACAAGACCACAGTATAGCAGTTGACTGCTGTCTGCATCAAGCCATGCCTCTGCCGCATGCCAACACTGTGCCCCTGACATTCATTTTCAGAGTTCCTCCTGGTTTTCAGATTCACGATGTGAGAAATTACCACTTAGCCCCTAAAGAATCTAATTTCCATAGCTGAAGAGAATATGAACTTCAATAGGAAGACAACTGCAATATATGCAAATAGAGTAGTGTTTATCTTTAACAAATATCTGCTATTTCATGCAATGCTTTGGAAACATTCATAAAGACCAGTTTACACTTACTGCCCTTCAGTTCAAAAGTCAAGAATTGAATTCCAATATATTCCTGATCTTTGGCAAAGTGTAAACTTACCTATTTTTCCCCCCAAGCCTGCTATTTATAATGAGGACTTATAGTTATCTCCTGTGCTTTGTAAAGTATAAAATCACCAGATGACTGCACAGAAAGGTTCTCACATGTGAGATTAAAGGAAAACCAGAAGTACAAGAAAAAAAGCCTGAAAACCCATGGCAGCAAATGAACTATCTGCAAAAAGATTTCTCTGATACACCTTTGAAACAAAACTACCATTCGGTATTCACCTGTATTTCTGCCAGAGACACACAGCATTGAATTCTCTGTCAAATCAGCGTTTTCAACAACTTCATCCAACAAATAAAGGAAGAACGTTACACTTACCCTCACCAACCATCGTCACCCCTATCGACATTCCCAAGAATTTACTCTTTGTCCAGACATGAGCATTGACGCACATCTTTCTCTCCACACATTCAGCATAAAATCCTGAGACAGGAGGGTGGTGGGACACTTGCTCGGCTACAAACTTTACTGTGTAGTAGTCCGACTCTGCTCGGCCTTCCAGATCTTTAGACAAAGTTATTTGCTCAGAGGTGGAGTGAGCAGAGATGTTACTGCCACCGTCAGTGCCTACTTCGCTCTTTGGCATCCTCCTGGAGCAGTGAAATGTTTCCCCAATGATGGGATTGTATGGTTTCTTTGCAATAGCTCCTTTGCGACCTTCATGAAAGGAAGTGAGATAATACTCCACAAAGCGGATCATCCTCTCCTCAGGGGTGGTGCCATTCGTGATGGCAATGAAGAGATCTGGATGGGACATGAAGTCCGCATACATCTCCAACAACGATCGCTTCTCTAAAATAAAAGTGGGAAGAACCACCTGAAATAAAGCAAAAAAGCTGCAGTCAGTGAAATGAAAAGGCAGGCAATTTCATAAGTGAAGTTCTTAAGCGAAGTTTACCCCAGGCAACACTACAGGCTTGGGGCAGAGTGGCTGGAAGACTGTGTAGAGGAAATGGACCTGGGGGTGTTGACTGATGCTAGACTGAACATGAGCCAGCAGTGTGCCCAGGTGGCCAAGAAGGCCAATGGCATCCTGGCTTGTATCAGAAATAGTGTGACCAGCAGGAACAGGGAAGCAATTGTCTTCCTGTACTCAGCACTGGTGAGGCCGCACCTCGAGTACTGTGTCCAGTTTTGGGCCCCTCGCTGTAAGAAAGACATCTAGGCCCTGGAGTGTGTTCTCAGGTGGAGGATCCCGTCTCACTTCGGACACTGTGCTTTCAGATTGAACCTTATTGTCCCTCTTTGAAGGTACGAGCATAGAGTGATCATGGATCCTAGAAAAGTACTTCACGAGGGAAAAGAATCCAATAGGTAAGGGACTGAGTACCCCCCAGTAATAAATAAATAAATCAGCTGTGAAGGAAGGGGTGTGTTCCACATACCTGTACAGTAGAAAACAGGCAGGTCAGAGCTCAAACTATAGCAAGGAAGGTTCAGAGTAGAGGTTAGGAAAGGTTTTGTCTAATAGAGAGAAAAAGCACACGAGCTGTGCCAACACGTTTGAGAGCCTGCTGTCTCTCACACCACAGAAAATAGGACGAGCATTTATCAGAAATTATAAATTAAGCTAACCCTCTACCTTTTAGCAGAAGATTTTACACCTTCCCATCTGTATCCACTACTGTAATAAAAAAGTAGAAGTTATATCTTTTTCTGGACCAAGAAAAAATATTTTAGTATTAGAAGGATGTATTATCAGTCTTTTCCTTCCCTGTAGTGTTAAGTAACCTCATATAACTAGCTTTATTGTAATAAGCAAGGCAAGAGTGTCTCATCCAGGAGATCAAACAGTTCATTTAAATCTGTTGCATTCAAAGAGGTGTCTTCACACTTCAGTTACTTACTCTTGTTAAGTCCATGCCAAGTTTCAGCTGAGACAAGAGATGCAAGATAACACTGCGCTGCTCCTCCACTCCTCCTAGATCATCTTCTTTATCATCACAGAGGTCCTCCAGCTCCTCATCTGGATTTATTTCTTCGGGTTCCTGGAATAAGAGCCATAAACACCAGCTCAAAGATGTGTCTATCCATACAGTATCCAAAAAGGACTTCCTCTTGTATCATACATGGAGAGTTACAATACAAGAGATTAACCAAATCCAGATATCTGCGGAACATCCTGGGACAAACAGCTGGGCAGAGGCATGATGTCCCGAGTGCCACGAGATGGCAGTAATATGTAACCGCCCTAAGGCCTTCCCCTGGGTCAGCAGCCATCAGCTCAAGACAAATTCCTCATCACCCAGCCACCACAAAAAGCACAAGGGTCCATGTCCTCATGCAGAGCCCATAACCTGTCAAACAGTGCAGTATCACCCAGAATCATACAATGGCTTGGGTTGGAAGGGACCTCAAGGATCATCAAGCTCCAACCCCTCTGCCACATGAGCGAGTCCATTCCAAGGATGCTGTGCTGTTCTGCTACCAAAAAAATAAGGGAGCTGAAAACATCCATGGAAAGTGATAATACTGGTCATGCCACAACTACAGACAGTGACATACATTAATAATTAAAGGACCTGGAGCTTAAGTGCTTAGAAGGAGGAAGGAATCAAAGGGATACATTTGAAAACTCCCGGTTATTTGTTGTTCAGTTTTGCTTGTCATTTTTTTTTCCCCATTTTAACTTTATGACAATTAAACCTATTTAAAAACTTACAAAATATAAAAACCTAAAGATGTTTCAGTTGCCATTTTGCTGTAAGATAGCAAAGTGAAACAGATGCTACTGCAGAGATATACAGCCGCACGTGACCTTTCCACAATAGCAGCCTCATGTAAAGAACTGTGTGAAATCAGGTGGTATAGAAAGAATGTAATTAAAGTTTTCTACCTCAGCTAGAAAAACATCTTTCTAAATAATCCTGTTCTTTTACTTGAATATTTTGCACTTCATACTCTTTTTGACAGTTACAATGATACAGACTGTAGTTGTATTTCAGAAACATTAAGCTGTCCTGAAGCCAAGTGATGAGAATTGCTCACATTAAGAAAAACACACGCAGCAAAAGCTGGAAAAGAAAGATGGGAAGATTTAATAGCTGGAAATTGGCAGTTTTTTCTCTCATCTACATAGGCAGCTCTTCTTGGGCCTATTTTGTGAATGTCATGAATTCCAATTAGGTCTTCTACACTTCAGCTTCCAGTTGTTTTAGATCAACATGCAAAGGAACAGTGCCTCTTTCGACACCTGGCATTACTGTCCCAATTGGCTCCCTGTGACAGCTGTCTAGAGAAAGCTGCAAAATTCACTGAAAAAGCATGCCATGAAACTTCAGTTTACTGCAACTGCACTCGCTCGTCCTCCAACGCAGCTAATTGAGAAGTATTAGAAGAACTGTATTTAAATCATTTTCACACAACATGATCAGGTATTCCTCAAAAACTCCCCGCAGAAAGAGGATTTTCACATTACCTTACCCTTGTTAGCTGGCAGGGCTCCGCAATGGACTGCTCCTCTCTGACAGATGCTGGCTTGTTTATCTCTGCTGGGAAATTCTGAGCTGCCCCATTTTTGAAGTGGTTTGACAGAGATATCTTTGGTTCCAACCAGCTGATCGTCGTTCCTGAAGCAAAAGAAAGTTTGCGCTGAAGCTTGCTCATCCTCCGCGAGGGCAGCGGATAGCGGCTGTCCCCAGAACAGCCTTCTTAAGGAGAAGCTGAAAGCAGCAGGATCCTCCTGCAGCCAATCCCCCCAGCAGCCACCGAACAAAGGTGGTGCAACGAGACACCACCTTCGGTGATCATTAGCACAAACCCTGCCATTGGCGAGCTGTAAGACGCGCAACTTGGACTGGAACAACCCGCTGGTGTCAGGCAAGGTGTAATCAGACACTTCAGGAAGAACCCAATCGACAGGAACGTAACCCTTCTTGCAGGTTTGCTTTAACTCATACAAAAAAAGCACACCGTTATCACCTTCTCAAGCCCGGTTCTAGACTAAAAAAAGCCAAAGACAACTAAGTTTTGCTGCCAACGTTTTCTCTGGAGAGGGTACTCATCTTTTCTTGGCTGCAAAGGAGGCAGGCGCATGCTGCTGAATAAATAATAGTTGCTCAAAAAAGCTGCAGGGCTTGGAAAGCTATTTACCCACTCAATGACTCCGGTATCTCCAGTTACTCCCAGCCAATTTATCCAGGATAGATCAAGTTCTTCATTAATAATGTAAATGTTCCATTCTTTTTCAGAGGCTAATAAACGGGCAGGTGACTCCTGAAGTTTTTTACTGAATCAAAACACAAACTGTGACAAGGCTGCAAGCACAGAAATGATGTGCAAGTCCCAATGCGTAGAACTGATAAAGCATCCTACTGCGCTTCCGAACCCACATCAGAAATGATGTGGTTTCTTTCTACGCCATCCATAATCCTCTCCTTGCAGAGCTCTGTTACCTGCAACCAGGTCACAGCCTCAGCCACAACAGAGGAAATTTAAATAAGGACACTTCCACCAGGAAAAGTACCGGGACAGGGAAAAAAAAATGTACAGCTGGTAAGAATGCAAGAATCTCCAAGTGTGCGTTCTAGACTGCACGTAACACACACTCACTGCCTATGGATTGGCTTGGATTTAACAGCTATCCCCCATTTTATGCTATCAGTTACTTAAAAGAATCTTAAAAGTTCGATTTCATTTCACTGTTAAACTCTAGGAGGTTTTTAAAAGTGGTTTGAGATACCAGATATGCTATAATGATGGAGGGGACAGGATATCACACCAACACTTCTCTTCCACAGAGAACACGTATCACATTCATATCTGCTCTCAACTACATCAGGTAACACAACCTACTCTCCTTACCTGTGATCTCCTCATCCCCCAAAAGTCTTTTTTTTTTACTCCAGTACATGATTCCATCACTTAACATTTCTGACATTCAAGCCAATAGTTGAAACTTCCTTATTCACCTCCAAGTCTGCTTTTTGGGACACCTCAATGCAGCTGGGGCACTACTTTCACTCTTCTTGGGTTTCTTGTTTGTTTTTTAGTTTGTTCCTCCCT
Organism: Pavo muticus; assembly: GCA_016647715.1. Lineage (NCBI taxonomy): Eukaryota > Metazoa > Chordata > Aves > Galliformes > Phasianidae > Pavo > Pavo muticus. Next base: position 888,817 of record JACDJE010000322.1, on the reverse strand, counting down.
CCCTGGCCCAATTCTACAATTATAGCAAACTGGCATTCTTCCCCACAAAACTGAATTTCTAAAGTTAAAGTAGGGCTCAACAAGCACTGCTGACTTCCCCCCCATCCCCACAAATATTAATGGCTCAAAGGCAAAACAAACAAAAAGCCACCTCTGTAGCATATGCCAAAAACAAAAGAGAGTGCATCTCCCATAGTTACACAGTGATTATTACAGATCAGCTGGGAGCAGGTAAAGTCCTTTCAGTGTGATTAACTTTGGAGTCAGACTAAGATTTGGAGAGATGCCATCCAGTTCGTTGTTTCTCAAAAGTCATTTTTGAACTGAAATACAGCAAGATTTAACCTGTCCTATTCACACCTTCCCTTCTAAAACCTGTCATCATTTAAAATAAACTACATCAATACAATGAACACTACTATTGTGTGGAAAGCTAAACTAATTATAGTTTTGGAATAATATGCATTGCCAAAGCAAATACCACAAAAATGATAGGAATATGAGAAAGATAAAGTAAGTGACAACTTATGAGTGCAGTTTATTGCAGACTTAGTCTAACACATCTGTTGCATAATAGAAGCATTTGAGTATTCACAAAGCTTGTTGCTTACAAAGTCACTAAGAGAATTCAGAGCTTTGTTTTAATGCTTAGCTAGAAATTAAAGCTTTGCATATGTAAATGCTTACAGTAGGCATTAAGTGTGTAAATAAGTCAGAAAAGCATGACATTTGGCAGAGCTCCAGCGGACAGCACACATCCTTCGTGCCTGTGAGCTCACAGAAATCCCCCTCCACCATCACTGTCCCTGCATCCCAAAAGCAGCCTTTTTCTTGAGATACCTTATGGACTTTTTCCTGTCATGAGATCATCTGCAATACTCAGTTGTTTCATTTAAGCAGCTACCACAGACATCCTTAATAGAGAAATCAACAGACAGAGGGAAAATACGCACAGGCGTTCTAGTCAACATCAGCCAATCTAGACAAGCTCACAAGTAACAAGGCAGACAGCAGTTGTCTCTGCCCACGGGCAACTAGATTTAGTGGGACAAGCATTTTCAGAAGTGAAAGGGGAAAGGCTTCATACTTGTTACAGGGTTCGGCTCCTGAACATCTACACCCACCTGCTGGTAAGGATCCCTTTTGTTGTGAAGCTTGTTGTAACTGGAGAATATGGAAACAGTCATTTAAGCAGTTCATGGTTGCCATGGAAGTTGCTTTGAGCATTAATAGGTCTTGATCCAAGGGCGTAAGGTGACCGGAGACAGGAAGGCATTCTATGCTCCTGATCAAGTCTCTCTGCTGGCCCTCAGCCTGCGACATCATCTACCAAACAAAGCAGGTGTGCATCAGAAGGTGATGGAAGCGTGTTGCGTGATGTGCCAGACATGCATACGCAGAGTCCCACATGACTTAATGATAACAAAACTAAAATGTCATAGGTATGTGTAGATTTAACCATACTTCTTTCCTTCATGCAGCCACTGAACATCATTAAATTCTCACTGAAATACATGACAACTTATTAACATCCACACCGCTGCTATGCATAGGTTTGCTTTCACACTGTTTACTTAGCTGAGGGAATAGAAAGAGCAGCAGAATTTTCACCTTCATTGTATGTTCAAATTACAGCTTTCCTTATCATTTTTTTCTCTTGCTCTTTTAGAGCCTCCTTTCCTGTTTCCTCTGGAACAGAGCTGTACACCTCTATATTACAGAACCTGCAACAGCACATCTCATTTGCCTGCGAGAGATAGAGCATGAACACACACCAGCCAAACAGCACACCGTGGTCTTCAACAAAATGATGTCAGTTCCTCCTTGAGCTCACAGAAGTGTAACTTTGAATCAGGGGGATGAAAGGGGACTCCTATACCTATTAGTCACTCTTACTGGGAAGGCACAACAAACAGCATTAACATAACAGGGTGCTGCTACTCTGCCATCACTATGCATCTGGCAGTAAATTAAATATAAAAATAGTCTGATTAAGCAGAGTAGAAAAATGATTTATTAATAGAAACCAAGGTGCATTCATGTGTTTTACTGCTGCAGTACTATTGAGGCTTTTAATTTAGCCATTCTGGCAGTTATCCTATTATTTTTTTCCATATCCTTGCCTCAAGTTTCTTCCAGGAACTGCTTTTAAGGTTTTACACAATACTCAAGCAATAGGCATTCATCTGACTTCACGGTATGTGGTATTTGGAACATTTTAGGGCTTGGCCACATTGTACATTGTGGTGTGAACATACAGCTGACTTGGCTCTTCAGAGGTGCAGTTATCCACACACAGGCACCTGTCCCAGGCGTGGCAGTGCAGAAAGCCAGCAAAGACTCAGTGAGTGGGGTGTCTGCACAGGCAGGGCTACGTAACCATCAGAACAGTGTCCTGTCTGCTTCCAGTCAAGAATATGATTTAAGTCTTCTTTACCCCCGCTGCCTCAATGCTTCATAAACTTCTGCTGGGTTAAGAAAAGGACAGGAATTGGCTGGCAAACCACTGCAGCCCTTCTGGTGACCTTTGCTCAGCACTTCATTCCAGGGTCAGGTCAGACAACAGGACAAGCCACGCTATACTCAGCGCTGACATTCAAACAGCCACATCTGCCCTTTCTACAATTGTACTTTGAACAGGCTTAAGTTCTTCTTGTTTGTATATTCAGATTTGTAAAATAAACAGTGCTGGTAGGGAAGAAAAGCACTGTTACAGAAAACAAGAGGTGAGAAGTACGCAAGCTATAGCTCTCATTTTGCAAATGCATGCACCTATATTTACAGCAAGTCAGCACAAAGATCCCCTCAGATCTCCTGTTCTGCAAGGCTCCCTAGTCAGCAGCATTTGGTGAAGTGCTATTTGGTGAAGAACAAGGAGAAGGGAAAGGGACTGACAGAACAGCTGCACTGCAAGTCATTGGGAAGTTCACAGAAAGAAGCACCACACAGCAGATTTTGAAAGGAAAGGGCTCTTCCCATGGCTTCTCAAACTGAATTGGTAGCATTGGAAGTATATTCACCTCAAATGCAACAAGCGTGCACAAATGTAACCTGCCTTCTGTTATTTCAAGGATTTCAACTGTATCTAAAATACCCTAGGCTTGTATCCAACAAGCATTTTGGCTTCAGAAAGATAAGCAAACTGACATCCAGAGCATTCTTCATTTATACAGGTCAAAAAATTTAAGCTGATACAGTCAAACTGTCGCCCAACTAAGTAACAACCAAAAGAAAAAACAACTCATTTCCTGCTCTCTTGGCAATGCTAAGAGAAGTCATTCAACTTTACTTTGAGAAAACACTCTGATTTGGACAGAAGTTCACATATTCTGAGGTTTGAACACAGCCCTCTGTGCAGCCTGGTGAATAACTATGCCACAGGACTTGATTTAAATCAAGAACAGTGATGATGGAAGCATACCTGGAAGCATTTTGCATCCCAGTTTGCAAACTCCCACTGATGAATTTACCACAGTGTCCAGACAGACATTTTGGGGTTAATGACACAATACTCTCTTGTCCCAGTTCCTCTAAGTGCAATTTTTAACAATTCATGCTTGCTAGACCCTTATTCATTACATTAAAAAGCCCTCCATTAGAAACCTTTTCCCAATAAGTGCTATCCCAATTAGCGGTATGCTAATTACACTGCTAATGCTAAAATACTAATACCAAAACTGCTACCAAATAACAAAGGTCATACAAGGTAAAGAACAACTTGGTGAATTGGTCTACAACTTGACACTGGAAAAAGCACAATATATGACATGTTAGTAACATACCACATGATGGCAAACCTTTATTACCTGTAGCACCAGATTTGCAAAGATCACAGTCATAGAATATATGTCATATGATTCTACAACAAGCCAGGATAGATTACTTAACCTCACGTAGCTATGCAGTAAAAGTTTAGGAGATGTGACTGACAATATATGCATCTAATTAAAAACAGCAGATTTCTCCACAATGCTAAACGTAAGACAATGGTTCTTTCAAGAGATGATTAGCTAATTCAAGGTATACAGACCTCTCGGACATCTACAAGGTGATCTGGCTGCAGAATAGGACCTCTTTTTCCAGTGGGCAATCTGTGATGCCCAACGTTGAAAAAGGAAACTGCATTTTGGCTAGGTCTTCTTTGCAGCCCTGGTGAGTTGATGCTTCCTTGGGATGCGAGAGAGAAGCTGCGAGACTTCAGAGGAGGGTTGTTCTGGTGAATAAATAAGAAGATTGAGAAATATTTACAATTAATTACAATAATTAACCAGCAAGTGTTCTAATTTAAGCCATGTAGAAGAACATTTAATCCCGGATTTTTAGTGGAGCAGTAACAGATGACAAAGCCATAAACACATTGGCAGCAACTGCTAAAAGGAATATTTTGTACTGCTGACAGCTGCCCTGTTTTACAGTCTAATTATACGGAATCAGTGCAATGAGATGGATCAGTAGCTATCACTTCTGACTTGAAAATTAGTCCTTGATCTACAACAGTTCTAGAAACTGACTGCCCATGGATCCTGCATGGGTAGAGCCCGCATTTGAGAGAAAGGAATTTCAGTCTGAACTATCCATTGAAGTAAACCTTAACTCAGGATCAACCCCTTGTAGATCATTTAATCTTAAAAGCAAGGTTTTATTCAGATAACATACAGCTTTTATAGTGATCAGGAGTTTCTACAAAATGTACTACATTCACAATCACCCCACAAAGAACAAAGGTAAGCAACACTTGAAGAATTAAGGGCTTATTTCTCAAACACAGAAAAAAGGAAAATAAAAAGTAAAGTTCCCAAATGGAAGGGCTCCAATAACCTTAAAGACCTTCCATAAAAACTAAATACAATGCAAAAACCACTGGAAAAGCCAAGCTCTCATCATTAAGCTCTGCTTCCTGATCAAATACCAGCTCACAGGCACCTGGTCAGGGAGGACCACTCAAATCTTCCAAGGCAAAGCCATTTCATTTCATTCCTAAAGCATACTTCTATTACAAGTTAGCTATTGCTCAGAGGAATGTTCCTTGTCATGAGTTCCAAGCCCAACCACATGCTCTTCTGCTACTATTTGTTTTAGATAATAGGATAGTTCCATTTGCACCTACTTCTTCCACCACCCTAAATTATTTCTGCCCAGGAAAAATATGAATCATACAATACCTTTCCAATAGCTTCTGTGTGATGCTGTGTGCATATCTGCAGCCTGCTAACCCAGTGCTGTCGTTCTTTAGCATCAGTAGCTAACAAAAGCAAAGCAAAAGGATCATGTACATGAAGATATTTAAGTACAGGCAAAAAAACCCAACTTAATTCTTTGAAACAGGCAGAGGACTTTCCAGGTCAGCTAAGCAAGTTTTAGATCCAAAAAATCTGTTGATTAGCTAACCTTGTGTGTTTCAGACAAAACACTCATTGCAACAGCCTGCTGCACAAGTTCTTTTGCTTTCAGACACGCAGCCAAGCCTAGAACAGCAGCCACAGGTAAAAGTCAGGAGTGCCTCTAGTGGAAAAGTCCCCTGCCCAAGAACAGTAGTCCTACCTCTTAGTTTATACTGCTCCCCGCTGGCAGCATTGACTGTAAAGGTGTGTGAGTCTTCATCACTGGGTGAAATTACAGCTCCTGCTAGCTGCAAGGTGCCCCTGGGCTTCAGGTGTCTAGACTGCTCATTCACAAAGTACTCCAGCAGGCCAGCATCATTGTTTAGAACAAAAAAACTGCAAAGGCAACAAAGCAAACAGAAAATAAGCCCAGGCAGTTACTTTTAAGAAGGGTGGGCAAAGGGGGAAGAACCTAAGAAGTCAAAACTTTCATTACAAGTCGGTGGAGATGGGACTGGGATTTAAAGACTTGTGTCAATGCAGCCCCAGCCATGTGAAATACATTCCCAACAAGGTTGGCCACAAATTCTTAGCAATATTTTCCTCATGGATCAGGAATGTTACAGAGTAAGAGAATAATAAGAATGCTATTATAAGATTTTGAAAGTTTTGGGAACTCTGAGGCCTAACTCACCCTTAAACTATGTAAACTAAGGACAAAACAGTTGCAGAACAGTCAAGTAACAATAAGCATATTGACACAAGCCACTGCATGGCAGAGGGAACAAGAATCCGGCCAAGAAGATACACAAAGGACTTATTTCTGATATTTATTTGGTTGAGCTGTGCTGCTCTAGGAAGCAGGGTGTTTGACCAGAAGGGTTCACCTGTCATAGAAGAGCAAGTTAATCCATGGGAGACAAACAGCCCAGGGAACCAAAGGGAAAAGCTTGCTTGAGTTTGGATTTTAGCCTACTTATTTATCTAATGGTGGTATTATCTGGCAGCGGAGCTGAATCCTCAAAAGAAAAAGCAAAGGGAATAGTACAAGTCTTCAGAAAGGGGCAGGGAGAACAGTGTCAACGCTGGGCATCTTTTCTATGCTGTGCATAAGACACTTCTGTCACGTCTGCCAAATAGAAAATGGGAAATCCCAGTGTTATTTAAGAAGTCTGGAACATGCTCATTTGCACGTTGCCAGAAATGACCACTACTGAAAAACATCAGAAAAAAAGCTTACCGATATTGCCAGCCAGTGACGAGATTGGTGTACTTCATTAAGTAGCCACAAATATTTTCCATGTGATCACTACCACAGAAAGAAAAACAGAAGCAATCAAACAACAATAACACCAAATAAAACCCAGATCTTCATAACTTTTGATCACTATCTGCTCTTTGAAAATGAATTTTTACCTTCAATGGCACCATCCTTGTTAATAAAAACTATCAATAGTCAGCAAATCTTTCAGATTCATTTCTGACATTATTTCATAAGACAGTTTAATCAGACTCAACGAACTCCAAATGATCTCAAGGCATAATTAGTTTCACCAACGCCCGAGATTTATCCAGCAGCCACTCTGAATTAGTTGCAGGCAAACAGAGACTTAGCACGCATACTTCTTGTTTACAAAGCTTGCTTAGATGAGTGTGAAACAAAACTAACTTTCACTAACTTCAGAAACTCAAGCACAGCCACCAACCAGAACAGACCCTAGGCACTCCTATACCACCAAAACTACTGTGCTTACCCTTAATTTCCAGAATCCTTCCTGACTACACTAACAAATACAGATGCTGTACAGAAGACAACATGCACAACATACACAAGACAACATGCTTGTCACATCAAGCTATTCCAAAACATAAAACAAGTTTTATACTTGTGTACTGTGTCCAGTTTAGGGCCCCTCGCTGTAAGAAAGACATCGAGGCCCTGGAGCGTGTTCGGAGAAGGGCAACAGAGCTGGTGAGGGGTCTGGAGCACAGGCCTTATGAGGAGCGGCTGAAGGAGCTGGGATTGTTCAGCCTGGAGAAGAGAAGCCTCAGGGGAGACCTCATTGCTCTCTGTAACTTCCTGAAGGGAGGTTGTAGTGAGCTGGGGGTCAGCCTCTTCTCCCGTGTGACAGTGATAGGACTAGAGGGAATGGCTTCAAGCTGCGCCAGGGAAGGTTCAGGCTGGACGTTAGGAAATACTGCTACTCTGAAAGGGTGGTCAGGCACTGGAATGGGCTGCCCAGAGAGGTAGTGGAGTCACCGACCCTGGAGGTGTTCAAAGACATTTGAATGTTGCATTGAGGGATGTGGTTTAGCGAGAACCATTGGTGATGGGTGAATGGTTGGACTGGATGATCCTGTGGGTCTTTTCCAACTTTAGTGATTCTATGATTCTAAGCTTGAAGCCTCTCCTTCTCTGGCCTAGCAAGAAAGTCCAGTAGTTTCTCTTTCAATCTGAACTTGCAGCATCCACCAAAACCAAGAACCCATGCAGGCACTCAGCGTGGAGGCTTAACATCACTACAGACAACACTTCTGAACGTTAACAGTCCCAAGTAAGGCTTACAGGTGTTATGGCTACATACTTACCTCCTTAAAACCACAATTTGAAAACTGACTTAATACTGCACATTCCCCTAATGCCACCACGATGCCCTCAGCTCTTGCCAGAGCACAGCCCTGTAACTGAAGGAAGTGCACACTTAGAGACGATTCAGCTCCTGTTATCCCAGTGAAGAACTGAAACAAGCCAAATATCAGATCCTAACCATTTGCTTTTTAAAAGAATCTCCTATTTAAGCCACTGGATTAGATTTTAAATTAAAATCCCTGTAGATCACAGTAGATTTAAGATTAAGTGAAATTTATTCTGAAAATTAATCCATCGGAGCAGCAGCAACTTTTTTTACTCATTAAGAGCTCCAAGTGCTTCCTACAAGCAGGAAGGAGCAGAAGGTGGGGACAGACCCCCTCCCAGAGCTAAAGGATCTCCCTTATTAATGAATTTTGATTACAAACACAGTGGGACTAAATATTGGTGTAGATCTCAAGGAACAGCTGAAGCAGCTGCCCACACTTCTTTACTAAGTGGCGTCAGTGTCATCATGCTAGATGAGTGAACTGTTCTGAACTACCCAACAGTTGAACTACCCAACAGTTGAGCAAGTATAACATATTGTGCTAAGCTTCATCTTAAACGAAGCTGTTTAAGACATCACTAACGAAGACAACCTCACAGTAAATCACTGCCATATGAACAAGTCCCTGCCCTCAGTAGCAGTATCCAAAGAAGAGATGGAAGAAACATTTTTGAAGAAAAAAAAGTTGTCAATTTGCAGCATTACATTTAGAAGCATACAGTTGATTACTACTGCTGCCATCGCAATTACAGCAACATACTACAATGGAAAGCGCCCAGTGGGACCATCTGGGAGTTTAATTGGTAGCAGCTCATTAAGTGGTACTACACAGGTAAAAGTAATAGCCTGAATCCCCTCTGTCCTCCCAGCTATCATGTATCTCAACTGCATCAAAACACTAAGGAGACATGAGCAAGCACATCCTCTGCAGACGCCTCATTTGTTGTTACGGCATCCAAGTGCTGTGCAGTTTAGACATGCTCACTGTCATCATTTGGCAGAAAATTGTGAGACAGCAGAGTCATAAACTTGCGTTTAATGGTCTGAAAATTGCCCCTCATCATGGCTAATTGATTTCCATTTTGTGTCGTGAATCCAAACCTCACTCTTGCTTTGCAGCCACCCAGCAGCCTGCAGGCTCAGCACGCAGCTGCTGCCTTCCTCCATTCACTGCCTACCTGGAGCACAGGTATGTTTAGCAGCTAGGAGAGTCACAGAAGCGACCACAGGCTGAAATTAATTGAACAGGACTGTAAGTAAGACCACAGAAGTCCACTCATCTGATAGCAATGGTAAACTAAAACAGTCTGATTGAAATTGTTACGCAGCACTGAGTGGGAATGATGAGACAACTGATCTGATCTGTCCGGAGAAAAAATAACCTGCTGCAGAACTGACAGCAATGCACTTCCACAGCAAAGCAGCACTTGACTGATTTGCCCAGAAAGACAGAGTATGAACTCATGCTAAATGAGCCTTTTCTTGTCTTTTGATTTTCTGCCAGTCCGGGCAGAATATTGATTAAATTATTTTCTACCTTAATTGTGTCTGTGCAGCTATACTAGAACTGCAAGCCAAAGAGGCTATATTTAGGTTTCACCCTGCCAGAGGCTGGACAAACCCTCAGCGCCCATGCACAGCACAGATGAGCCTACCCAAAGCTATGAGAAACTCTGCTGGTATTTAGAATACTTCCTTGACAGCATAAGAGCCTGGGAGCAAACAAACAAGCAAACATCTGAGCAGAAACACAGCCCTCAGAGGCATTAATCCCAGCACACTGTGCAGGTCAGGGAATTGCCAGCATTAGAACTAAGGCTTATTTTTAAATAAGAAACATTTTTTTAAACCTTACAAAAAAAAAAAAAAAAAAGCTTAAATCCAGTCTGTAAATCGTAATTCATGGAAGGCAGATCTTGTAACTGTACAAACCCACTGCAGAAACACTGTTAATCTCCTGATCTTCTTTTGGGTAAACACCAGTGCTTTCCTATGTATACACCAAAACATGCTCAGGATTATTAGCAAACAGTGTCATGAGGCAAATAAAACCACTGTTTTGTTAAAATAATGTCATAATTCACTAGGATGGAATTAACAACAAGGCCCTTCCGAGAGCCACAGAAGGCATTTAGAAGGGCAGATTTCAAAAGCCAGTGGTCGGGGCTCACAGATAACCACAGCAGCAGAAGACAGTAAAACATGACTCAGAGCTTCCTTCAAGCCCTTACCAGCACCGCACAGGGGAACAACAGCAAGCCTTGTTTCACATCGTCTGTGTGCTTCACTATCCCCTACCATACTATTTCTGATTTTAGAGAAATGGATTTCAGAAGTGAATTTGATCACAGCAGTGATCACAAGGCTGGGCTGCACTGAGATCCTTTCCCTCTGTAGGAAAGCCTTGGCGTTCCAACCACCAGCTCCATGCACGTGCATGTACCTGTGGGTACGTGTGTCCTCTAACAACCCACATGCTGGGGCTGCCTTCCAAATGCTCACAGCAGTTCAGCCATAATGAGTCAACAGCCCCTGAGGCCCACGTGCATGCAGAAATTCAGTGTCCTCCCTTCACTGTGTGACAGAAGATAAGTGCAAGTGTCACAACAGACCCATCACAGCTTGGAACACCTAGAGAAAAATTCTGCTTTGACTTTTGTTGAGCTACTTCAAGCAGCGATACCCAGTAAATCACAGCCAGTCCACACCACATCCTCCCCACAAATAAAGCATTTTTCAAAGGCCAAACATCACTCTGCTGCCCACCTACCTCACATTTCCATTTATAAATAGTGAGGTAGACTAAACTGTCCCTGTAAGCAAGTGGTTAAAGTTGGTGAGGAGTTACAGAACAGTTCATTCTGCTTTCACAGGACAGCCCCACCCCATCTGCAGTCCCATCCTTCACAAGCCATGTTTTCAGACAGCCAAGCACCACTCTAAAGACAGACGACAGGATAAGCAAACTGGCAACAATCCTCTGTGAATGCTTTATTTCCTTGCTCATTTGTCCTTTTCTGAAGCCACACCAGCTGTCAGTGCCTCGTGGGCTGGTTTCCTCCTGGGGGAGGAAGGAGAACGGGTGATGGCTGGGCCCGGTTCTTCCTGCATCCTGTTTACAGCAGCACCCAAGTCTTCCACATGGATGCTGAGGAGCAGCAGTCCCTGAATGACGTCTGCCATAATGAACACAGGGCCAGCACCTCAGAGAAGGCTCCACACTGGTGGCCTCCCCTCCTCCTCTCACACCACCCTCGAGCCTCACACACAAACATACCCTGTCCAGCAGCAGCACAGAACTTCACCTAGCTGGAAGGTGCTCCTAAGGCAGCCCCTCTGATGATTTTAGCTCTGATGGGCCTGGTCAATCTCACACGGGTCACTTGGAGCAGCCAGGCATCTCTGAGCCAGCAGCTGCTCAAAGGAGCAGCCAACAGCTTCCCCACGAGGCCAGGCTTCGTGCAGCTGCTGAACGCACGTGGATTTGAGGAAATGAGCATCGTGCAGGGCAAACCAGTCATACAACCATCACGGCTGGAAAAGAACTGTGAGATCATCTAGTTCAACTGTCAACCCATCCCCGCCACACCCGCTAACCATGTCCCTCAATGCATGGCTCTGACCACACAGCCTGAAGAAATGAAGCAGCAGCCGTTTCTACTGAATTTCATTTGTGATAGCTTGTTTATTTCTCATACATCAGTGCAAAGCGCTCATCTACAAAGTATTAATTCCTCTTTTTGTTAAGAAGGAAACAGAGAAAGGAAAGAATAGATCTGTCAGCGGAAACTTTGGGCATGCCTTCTGCAACAGCAGAAGCCACATGGTCCCAAGAAAAGGCCAGCATGCTCCAACACTGCAGCTCCCTGCTGCTGAGAACGGGTTTCCCAGCACCTGGAGGAGGTAGGGCAGAAGCCTAAATCTTGCCTACAGGGTACCTGTGTCAACAAGCTAGCTCTGCTTTTCCAAATGTATTCTGGAAGAAATTAAAAGCCAGCCTCGCCGTGCTATTTACTAACAGTGCCATGCAGCTGACTGTGAAATGGCTGCAAGAGCTCCTGCTCTTCAGTTCACGCTGATGCTATATTCCATTACAAGCTTAAAATACAACAGACAAGTGGAAAAAAAAGAAAACATCCAAGCCCATGACATTGACAGTAAACCCTGTGAACGGAACACTTGGCTGCAAGCATGCAAATACACTAGCAGCACAAAGCTTTAATATATGATGAACTTCTCCACATATCCCTGTGGGCAAGGGGCTCTTCTACCACCCAGCTTCCCTAGACACCAACAGCACAGATGTTCTTGCACTTAAAACTTCTGCTAAGTCCTCAAGGGGAACGTAACAAATCAAGCTTACAAGGTTTTTAGTTGTTCTTTTGTTTTAAAGCTATCCTAATTCAACTTGCAATTTCATCCATTCAAGGCCACGGATCAATTAGTAAGATGAAACAACACTGTAACACTTTTGTAGGGTACCAAAAGGAAAAAAAAGAGACAGCATTTAATCACTGAGAAGCAAAACACTGCTGTCACTGGACTGCTGAAGAACTGGTAATATTTAACTGCTTTATCGTTTATAGAGCTCTTTAGCTCTCAAAAGATGCGAGCCTGTTAAGAAATGCAGTCAGTTTCCGCTAAGCAATTTCTTTCACTTGTATGTAATCAGCTCAAGTCAGCATGAACTCTGCCCACATACAAGTTGTTTGTGGGTTTGTATCAGCAAAACACAACTGGAGCTGGAGCTGAGAGTCAGCTGCCAGTGCTGTGGATTATTCTGCAAGGATCACTACTCACTACTGCTGGAAAAGCAACTCCAGATTCACCTGACAACAACGTTTTAGAGGTGGAACACACGCAAAACAAACAGCTTAAGGAGGTATGAACTCTCCACTTTACACCCCTGGAGTACAACTATTGCTTACTGCAGCTCTACCATTCATGTTATCATTTCGTGACTGTGCACCATAATACACCAGTTCACATATTATTGTTACCAGGAAACAAAACTCTCCCTTGAAGTCTAGCAAGTAGGTTAAAGCTGCTCTGCTCAATAAATAGTAGTAATATAACATAAGCTATGCAGACACACTGATGGATGAGCATCTTTGATATTCTGGAGTACCTGCTGCCCTACGGCACTTCAGAAAGCAGTGGTTATATTCCCCAAGCATTTTGGTCTGCTTCCAATCAAGGTGTAGAAAGATACACCCTTCCAGTCTTAATACTTATTTGCCATTATGATTTTTTAAGTCATGTTGCAATTGGACATTGCCATCCCGAACTTTGTAGCAATGCATCAATGACTACTAAGTGTAGGCTCATTCACTGATCAGCTACTCAGACAAAAACAGAAGTTGAGCTGTTTATTATTTTTGAGATATTTCAGGTTCAAACACAGAGGGTAAAAATTATTATTACCTAAGCAAGCACAAAGACTATCTAAATATTCAGAAAGACCATAAGCCTAGAATACTGTAACATGGACAAAAAACAACTGGGTGAGCCACCAAACCAAAGCAACAGCAGGCAGCTGGTTACAAGTGGTCTGCTGCAGGGGACCATTAAATGCCTCCAATAAACTGTCAAGTACACATTCTGCAGCCCCTCAGATGACACTAAAGCAAGGGGAGCAGACACAATGTGAGAATGTGAGCTCCCATTCAAGGGATCCAAACTATCCAGAGGAAAGGGTTGATCAAGACCTCCTGAGCTTAATAAACCAATGCAGTGCCTTGTGCCTGGGATGGACTAACCCTTCAGTGCAAGCTGGGTACATCGTGCCAGGCAAGAAAAGGACAAGAACTGAAGCTGTTCAGCCTCCTTCAGAGGAAAGGAAGGCTTGAGAGACGCTCACCACTGCCTCCCACCACCCAGCAGGTGTCCATAAATAAGATGGAGTCAGACTCTTTCAGAGATACCCTGCAGAAGGGCAAACAGATGGCCTCAAGTTGCAACAAGAGAAATTCCTTGTTGGACACAAGGGAAAATTTTTCACAGTGAGAGAGGAAAAGCCCCCGGACAGGAGCCCAGAGAGGCTACAGGATCTCCATCCTTAGAGACACCCAAAATAAAATCAGGGAAGGCCCTGGATGCTCCATTCTAACCTTGGAACTGACCCTGCTCAGAGCAGGAAACTGGACTAGAGGTTTCCCAACCCAATTATAAAGAAATTAACCAAAAACATTCCTATGTTGAGCTCAGCAGGTAGGTGAGTAGCTACTCCTCAGGTTTAAGCACTAATTAAGAAAGCACCTGTGTTCATTTAAGCACTTACAGTTATGACAATAAACAAAAACAGCAGGACTGCTTTCTTGTTCAGAGCTTTAAGTGGACAGTGATCCTCAGACAGAAATCATCCCAAACCGTTCACTGCATGATGAAAAGGAACTTCAGGCATTATTCACTCGGTACAAATGTTTCAACAAGAAGTTTCTATACAGTTTTCTTTTACGTTTGTCACTGATGTTTACGAAGGAGTCATGAGCAACAGAAAGAGGACATTATCGTCCCACTTCACAGATTGGAAACTGATGTATGGTGAGTTTTCAGCCTCTCCAGCTTTGAGAAGCTGTGGCCCAATTTATTTATTTACTAAGTTTCTACCCTACCTGAGCAGCTGATACATTCCAACCACAGCTTCTGTGGATTTCAGCTGCAGCTGTGACCCCTCAACAGTTTCTGCAGAATCACAGACAACTGTTCCAAACTGGGCCTCTGAGAAAGACAAACACTCAATTAGTGATCATAGAGGTGAAACAGTTTAAGCAGCCTGTCAGCACAGGGGAAATCAGAGCCAAGGTGAGAAACCAGCTCCTGGACCCAGCATCCTGCAGCCCTACCCAGACCTTTGGCTTCCTACTGCAGACCACTCACCTACTGCTCCTCCACTGCAAATGCAGCCAAGTTCTGAGCTCTGTAGGAAATTAATCTGCCAGTTCCTAAACACTCATGACTTCTTTTTTTAAGGTTTTCAGCCTCATCAAGAACTTAGGAATTTTCACATGAAAGGCAAAAACACACATCCAAGGCAAAAAGTCCTTTCCAAGACACTGACATTGCTACTCCAAAGCCCAGCAGCATTACAGGCTGTCAAACACAAGACTGTCACACACAGCATAACAGCACTTCCATCCTATTTCAGCCTGCCATCATTAGATGCACAGTACAGAAAGCCTGAAACCATACGAGCTTTTCAAGCACCCCAAAATGAAAGCTGTCAGACTGTCACCAGCAGGCAGTTATTTGCTGCAATACAAATGCATTAGCACTGGCTGACAACGGGCCTTAAGTAAACAGGGGTCCTTGCACACATGCCATAATTTCTGTGGTACTGCAAGTGAAGCACAAGAACCTGCCTAGGATGGCACTTTCTGCTTGAGCACTAAGCAATGTGATTAGGTCAGCCATACGCAGTTTGGTTTTCGTCTTCTCCCAAGGGAGAGAGCGTGCATGGCAGAGGAGGATGTTAATATTATAGGCGATTTTAATTAACATGCTGCTACATGATTACATTAGAAAAGGCAAAGCTGAAAAAATACCCTTCACTGTTAGAGGAGAGGCATTTCTAATGGCCGTTAGTTCCTGCAGAGATCTGTTCCAGGGAAAGCACGAATCATTTGCTATTTAGAAGCTATTTTAATCTTCCGCTTGTTCAGTTTAATTTTAAACTCTAAATGAATATCCTAACATTAAGGAAAATACCCTGTGCATCAGAACCAACTCCCACCTTTATCTCCCCTGCCCCAGCAACTTCCACACTTCCACTCCCACACCACAGCTGTGCCCTGGGAAGCAGGCAGGGCTCCTGACAACTGCTCGCTGAGGCCATGGGGCTGGGGAAGGGAAGCAGACCTCAGTGACCCAGCTCAGGTCACTGCATCAGGCACTGCAGAGATACACTTACTCACCCAAACCTGTTTTCCTAACTTCATTACCCCTCACGCACATGCACTTCTAATTTACAATGCATCTAAGCTTTCATCCACTGCAACTCCACTCTTCCAGCCTGTAAGCATGTGTGAACATGAACCTGCCCTTAAGAAACACTTGGGGCTTCAACAAGCGTTGAAGCACACACACAACAACCTTGACGTTTTAGTAACAAAGAATGGATCGTGGGGCTGATAGAGTCAACTGAGCCTTTTAAAAATGGATTTCTTGTCTATTCTAATGAGAAAATTACTTGGAGCATAGCATTTCTCTAGCAGCATTATAGACATGGCGTACTTTCCAAGCAAAGACTCAATGAGTATAAATAAATTCAGGTCCCAGGGCTTCGAGCCATTCCCCTCCAATGAATCAAATGAATGTGACAGTCACCCTGATTTGATTTCTAGCAACGAAAGGGAGTACAACACACACAATAGCAACACTAAATTCTGGATTTCATAGCAATTATTTGAGAAATTCGTCCTTCCAGCAGCAAACATCACAGCTCAGCAACCCAGCACCAGGCCAGAACATGAGCTTGTCACCACAGGTACCAGAAACAGAACCAGCACCAAGTGAGGGTTTGATGTCACAGTGCCAGTCAGCAGGACACCAAAGGAACACGGCACTCGAGGGGCAGACGCTAAGGCAGGCATCACCCCACACCAGACCCAGGTAACGCCACAAAGCCTCCCACTGCTGTGGGCAAAGAGGAGGGCACAAAAAACCCAAGTGCAATCCCAGAGAATTTGTTTTAAATAGCACTGAGGAAGTACCTGGAGGGCAAGAATTATAGGGAACTGCTCCAGGGTGACATTTACAGTACGTTTGGGAGGGTTTTGTTTTATACTTTTCAAATGACAGGGACTCGTATGTACGCTGGCCTGCTCTCTAGAGCACTAAGCTAATTAGGTCAGCTAACACATCGCGTGGCAGCCTAAGTGAGAATTAGTTGTATTACTATTAATTTACATGAACGCTATGATGACAAGTGCCAGTTCAGAGACAGGAGGGTAGGGTCAGCCACAGAGAGGTCCGCAGCAGAAAGAGCTGATAAACATGCTGCCGTTGTACCGTGTTTACCCTCCAATATCAAACAAACATTCTTGGAACACGAACAGAAAAGAATAGGAACTAGAGAAATTCCATATATTTTCTCGCAGCTGAGGCCGGCATCAACTCCACCCTCAATAAAAAGGGCTCTCATCAACATCCGCTCAAGAAGATGGTATCAGTTTCAAGACACTTCCCTTTATTAGAACTAATTAAGCTCCTTTTACAAGGCAGTATGAATAAGAAAAAAATAATTATGCACTTCCACAGCCAAGCTCAGTCTCACACACTTGGCAGCCACATCACGTGGAAATGCAAAAGATTCTAAGCCACCCCCTCCACTGGGGACTGCAACAACCACCTGTTACGAAATGCATTGCCCATGGTGGTTCATGACCACCTCAAAATACAGAATTAAACTATATCCATGTGTTTTAGCTACCAGGTCTTCTGTTGCACTACTGCATGCTGATCCACTCAAACAGAAGACTGATGTAAAGGCAGAAACAACTTGGGGGTGTTTGTTTGTTGGGGGTGCTGTTACTGGTTTGTTCATACATTTACGAAGGGCAGTCAGTGTCAACTGCTGGCAACCAGATCATTTGCTTTGCACATCTTATCCTTTTTAATTTAACTTTTAAGAGAGTTACAATGCTGTAACGCTGCTCTTTTTGCCAAAACCCTCTCTCAGCTGTTTGTCTGCACTTCTGTTCGCAGACTCTCAGCCTCTCTTATTCCTGCCCAAAGGCCCATGGAGTAACATTGCAAGAGCAACTCCTCTATGCTGATGACAGCAAGCAGAATCCATCATAAGAAACCCTCTTACCTGTCATTGCCACTCCTAGCAAAAAGAGATACTCGCCTAGGAAACTGACTCCCTGCCATAGAAACTACTTCCATTCTACTTCACTACCTTCATCGACTACTTCACAACCCTACAGCAGTTGCAAACTTTCCAGACCTAAAGTTCACTTGCTTCCTTGAAAAGGTGCAAGAAACATCTATTTGGTACCATTTTACAAATATTTATGGCAACATCCAAAGCATACAGATTTTTAAGTACAACCTGTAAACTTAAAAAAATCAGTTATACATGTTCATTAATTTCCCAGCGATATGCATCCCTACCAGCAAGAGAATAAGTGCTGGAAGTCTTTTAAATAGCAACTGAATTGATTTATACATTTGAGAACAGAACCGTGAAGAAAAATAGGAGAGGACAGCACACTAGCACAAGCCCAGCTAAGGAAGACAACCTTATTTCTCTAGTCAGTTGCAGGGCTTTGAACTTTCAGCTTCGTAGATAAATGAGAACCAGTTACTGCAAGCCATTTCTCCCAGAATTATCTGAAAGCCCCTCAAGGGGCTGAGAAGATTTGTACACTCCCCTGGTACATCTTCTGTCCAGCTCTCTGTTAGCTCACAGACACAGGATTCTGCTTTCTGGTTGTAATGTTTTTATGACAATGATTCATGTATCACAAAAGCACTCGCCAAGGCCCACTCCCACTGCTTTGGAATCACTTTGGTCATTCCATCCCGAGCAAGGCAGAAATGAATGAAAATGGTCAAGATTAAAACTAGAATTGCTGAATGCTAATAATTCTTCATTGTGGCAACGCCACATTAATTTCCTAGCTTAACAACTGCTGAATATAGAGCAGCAATTTGAAAGTTCTAGTTTTAAATCAACCCAGACCACTCTATGAAATGATTTTACCAAGTAACCTTTCAATAATTTGAAGTTATTTGAAGTGCTGTCTCCTAAAAACTGCTTTCTAAATGGAAATAGGGAAAAAGAGTTGAGCAGGAAGCACAGCCTCTCAGACTCTCCTTTGTAATCTACTTCACTGCAGCTTAGCGGTCACACTATTACAGACAGCAATGGAGAAAAGGCAGCTCAGCTTGGTTGCTCTCAGACACACTCTGATGCTGATCACACACTCCTAAGTAAGCAAGATAATTTCCTGTCGGATATCTGGAAGAGCAGTTTCTCAAGCACTCCCTAATTCTGTTAGGGCAAAAACAAAGCACCTTCCGCCACTCTGAAGAAACTGAGCCCTTACAAGTGTAGAAGGAGGCACTGCTATGAGCACAGGCTGCCTAAGCTTCACCAAATGCAGAACTGCACTCCTGCACCAGATCCTGTGCTGACACAGGACCCCACTTCTCTAAGCTGCGTGACCACATGCTGCCCACGCCCCGTGCGAGGAAAGCCAAGTACAGAACTTCCAGCAGAAACCAGTTTCTAAACCCACTGTTTTAGACACTAACCCACCGTGTGGGTGCACCAAGCACCTACGGTTATGCTCGTGCAGACAGGCCGAGCTCAAAGCTGGCACAAAGTTTGGCTTTTTGGAAGTCCTGGGGGAAAAAAAAAAAAAAAAAAGAACACCGCCAACAAGTTTGAACAGCTCCCCTCATTCTGCTAGGAAATTAAAATCCACCAAAGGTAATAACACTGGGGCACATTCCCGCAGCCTGACCACGTGGCTAGGCGCTAACGCAAAAGCACACCAACGGCCTCAAAGCTAACGCCTATCCCACCGCCACAGCCGAAAGGCAACGTAAGGAACATCAGACAGAGCGGGAGCCCGCAGCCTCCCCCGCGCCCCGCTCGGGCAATCCCCGCGGAGGGCACCGGCCCCGCCCCGAGCTCCGCAGGCAGCGGCGGCCCCGCAGCCCCCGGCCCGGCGCGCCCACCTGTACTGCCAGCCCTTGGCGCCGCGCCCGCCGCTCTTCCCTGCTGCCGCTGCCGCCACTGACTCCACCTTGCCTTCGCCCTCCGGCCCCTTCACGGCCGCCGCGGGGTCCGCGCACTGCATGGCGCCCCCGGCCCAGGGCGCACCGCCCCCGGGCGGGCAGCC